>QPKB01000004.1:17486569-18086569 GCA_003546025.1 Camphora micrantha
ATTCACTTTTTATGTGTTAAATCCCTATCCATCCATGTCCATGGCATGCCCCCTACCATATCTTGTCACATGCCAAAACACTATCCCTTGCCCCTCCTGTTAGAGGCTGGAATGAAAACCTCCATAACTTTCCCAAAATTAGAAAATGCAGATCTAAACCATTCCACAGACACTTTCCGGCATGTTGCCACAAAACACCAACACCAGGTCATCCCAGCTTGCCATCTTAGTGCACGCTCTGTGTGGGTAAATGGATGGGTGGGTTGGTCTGTATTCGACTATTGTTTATTAGCTAATGAGTAGAACAGGTCAATCACAAAGTTTACCATCACAAACCCACAAATCTTCTTTTCTTCTTCTCTCTTCCTTCTCTCTTCAATTTATCATTCTTACAACCACCTACCACTATTTCCTAGCTAATAAGTAGAACTAAGTTTGTCATAGTGCTTCCCAGCACAAATCCACAACTATTGTCAAGCCTCAGAGAAGTTCAACTGTATATCACCATATGTCAAGTTCAGGTTCCAGTTCAAGTTCAAATATAGATCCCCTAGAGTTAAACGCGTAGGGCGCATGTATGCAGTATGGAACCGTTTACATCCCTACCAACATGTAAAAAGATCGAAATCTAACAGTTAGGAATTCCAATAAAGCAGTCAGGTAGGGCATCTCTCATCCAAAAAAGGGTCATCATATGAACCATAGTTCTATCAATTAGCAAACTCAGAGTCGAGTCAGCTCCCTAACCCCAGTAGCCAGTATTGATTCCTTTGAAAAGAGGGCAAAATTGATAAATTTTTGCCTGATTTCAAGTTGTGAAAAGATGTGGGAGGTTTTGGGGTCCTTTTGCACTGACTTTGGAAGATGGAGACCAATTATATTAGAATATTTTAATAGTTAAAGATCAGAGTTACAATTCATTCAACTCTGTAAAAAATCAAATGCAACCACTTATGTCTATAAAATTCATTCTAACTAGTTCAAAAAGCATGTCTTAAAGTTTTAGATTTATAAACATCACTTCTATTTTTTAAAGATTTTTATCATTTTCAAAAAAAATAATAATAATAAGGGTTCTTGGATCCAGGGTGCAACTCGGCCAAGTTGACTAGACTCTTGCCCCAGAGTCAGAATTTTGCAACCATAATATGAACCACTTGGGAAACAAAAAAGGCCGATATATGTAGAGGGCATGGATGACCAAAATTTTAAACTAAATAGCATATTATGTTCTCTAAAAACATTATATGGTCCATACATAGTTAATGGGTACCTTGCATTCGGATGAAGTTACAGCGCCTAGAGAACCCAAAGGATCACTCGTTGCTCCTCTAAGCCGTAAAAGATTGAGGACTTCAAAATTTGTAAGCACCCCAGCTTTGGCATCTAGTCTGCACAAACCAAAGTGTATTTAACTATTGGAAGCACATTCCCGGTCCATCCATGAGGAAGCAACATCCAGATACATGTATGCTGAAGAAGAAGCTGACATTGCGTTTCTTTATTCTTTTTTCAAATAAACTACACATATAAAAATTTCTTGGCCATTTAAGAGTCCAATTGGACTTGGAAATTACATCAAACTGCAAAAGAACGTGCCATCTGTTGGAACAGAAGGTTATCCACACTGTTGTGGTGGTTCTGAACAGTGAAAAGAAATAGAAGCTGCATTAAATGGGAACTTCTTTTTCCACCTTCCACACTAAAATAATATTAGCAACCTAAAACATATGCGATGCAAATTTACACAGCCACTTAAGATAGTCGGGAAACCTAGACTTACCCTTCCTCTTTAATCTTCTTTCCCAACTTTAAGCTCAAATACTGACATGTTAAACTAATATTGTAGATTAGGTTATAGATTAGCCTGAAACCAAATGGTTCGCCGCAAAACAGATCCCATAAACACAAATCGCCTAATCAACACACTAAAAATAAAAACATACAAATCTCATGCAAAATCCACGACCCTTCCCCCAACCAACAACTACATAAGGCTCACAAGAATCATAAAAGCCTCACATTACAAAATATGCACTGCTCCTCCTCCTTTTATCTTTGTGGGATCATTTTAGTGAATGGAACTACTAATATTAATAAACTCTCGTGTCCCTTTACCTTATGACTTATTTTTAGATTTCTATGTAACTCAATTATTATTCAAAATCGCTTCTAACAAAGATCTTAAATCATCCTCAATATACCAAAAAAAAAAAACCTTGCCACTTCCCCAACCTCCTACATCCGTTCCTCCATCCAACCTTCATGTTTACCATTCTCAATTAAAGGTTCACCTAGAATACCATTACTATCTGGCCCATTGGGACAAATTATCTCATCACTAAAATAATAGTCAAACAGTAATAAACATCTAAACTAGGAACAATCTCATCCTCACTCCCTTCTAAGTTCTGACGCCTCATCAACATAAATCGATCTATCAGACCAGTTCCTGAATAACTTTCTCCTTCTTGGAAACAAAGTGTCCCATAAATTTCAACAATTTTATTAATTAATCATTTTCAAAACCTCAATCACTCACTAATCACCATTATTGAATGGGAGTTTTCTTCATATAATTGTTCCAAATGCCCTTCTCCTTCAAAATCTCCATGTAGGATTAAAATCATAAATTGATACCCTCTTCCAAACAGGGCCCAACAACTTCTCACTGATGATGAAAACTTTAACTTAATGGCCCACCCCCAAAACATATAGCATAGGACATGGCAAATAGAATTAATAGAAGTAAATAAATCTAATGAATGCAGTGTGTAAAGGGTATCCAGTAAAATGTGTAAATACATACATTTTCATTGTAGTTGGAGTTTTGGTGCAACAAACCAAGAGGAGATGGAAACCCACTTCAGGAACTAATCTGTAATAAAAGGTTATCCAAAATTGGTGTGCTCACTGCAAGGAAAGAAGACAGATATACATATTATCAGAATGATGAAAAGAATTTATTAAAAAAAAGAGAGATAACAGGTTTGATTCAAAATATGATGAATAGCATGAAGGGTATTAGTCATATTGACAATATAAGTTAACTGAGTTCTTATCATCATACATGGAACTTGCAAGAAGAATCTTACCGCCTCCTCTTCTTTATTTCAGGGGAACAAGAAGAGGGGGAGGAGGAGGAGGAGGAGGAGGGTGGTTTAGGGGGTGTACCTGACTGCTTAGTTTCTTCTTCCTCTTCTGCTTCTCAGTCTCTTCTTCTTCTGCTGCTGCTGCTGCTTCTGCTTCTTCTGCTTCTTCTTACCTCTCCCTCTCCACTTTCGTTTCCTTCGTTTGTCGACCGAATGGGTTCTTCCGAACTCTCAAGAAGGGTTATTTTATGGGCCCTCTTTTGACTGAAAATCTAAATGTTGTCTCCATGGGTGGTTTTAGTTACCTTACCTACCAAAAATAAAAACCCTAGAAAGATTTTAATCTAATAAAAATAAGTAGGGCTCTAACCAATTTTAACTTTAATAAAATATGGGTCATAGAAAATTTTGACTTTAATATGCAATAGAGGCTAGTCAAATTTGAACTAATAGAAAATAACTCTTAACCGAATTTCACTTTAATAGAAAATAGAACACTGATTATATTTCAATCTAATGGTAAAATGGGTCGTGGTCAAATTTCATTTTAATAGAATTTGGTTTAAGTATACATTTTTAGTATTATTTTAATATTCTACTGTTTTTGTGTTCTTTATTATGTATTCTTCTATGGCTTTTTTTCACTACCCAATCACAAATTTTTCAGGAATGGAACAATGAAATTGATCAAATTAGAAGTGGGAACAGAAAAGGAGTTGACAACTGTAAGTCCACATGCCAACAAGCCTCTGAGATGACAATGGATGTCTCCATTGCTGATGCATCCTTGCTAATGGACCAAAACCAAATCAATTTCATTTGGCTCAATTGAAGCCCGATAGAATTGTAATTTTGATTGGTTTGGATTTTAGAAATGGGATCCATTAATGGATTTATAAATTATAATGCTGACATTAGATGATTTTTAATAGCGAACAATCTAGCAGTGGCGCCACTGAACCATTCTCAGTATTTTAAGATTTTTTTCAGTGAAAAGCTCCATTATTTTTTAAACAATTTCATTGCTCCATGAGGCCTCACAAAAATGCCTCCATTTTCTAACTTTTACTTGGATATTTTGTTGGATTACATTTTTTTCCAGATTTTAATCATGGTAGACGCGATTCATCCAATTTTTTTTTCAACTTAAATATCTTTCCAAATATGGAACCATTTAACCAAATCAAGACAAAACTAGACAATATCCGAAAATGTGATTGGCCCATTGAATGATTTTCATGATTTTACGAAAGTTCCGAAAGTTAAATTTTGCAGAAATCCTCCAATTCTACGTAAGGTTTTGCGTTCAGTTTTGACTGTTCTCTGTCAATTTTGACTTCAAACAAAACCCACTTCTTTAGTAGTATTGATAGAAGACGCGCGCCAGCACAGTCAAGGTTGAGTGTGGTTGGCATCTTAGTTCCACGCACATGACCAAGGATGGATGATCCCCGGGGCTTAAGTTCAGGCCCTTTTCTCACGTTTCTAGGAAGTTTAATTTGGTGGCTCATGAACTTGCCGAGTCAGAATTTTTTGGGCACACAAATTGAAATAAGTTCTAAGTTTCCCCATTTGAGACTGGTGAGTTTATCTAATATTTTAATAACTTCATAATTCTTTGCATGCTTTCTTTACTTTTGAAAAATATTTTTAGAATCTGTTTTATTTTATAATTCAATTATTATATAATTATGACTTCATGCTGATGTCATGGTTCAACAAGAATGGAACACTGGTTGAGCTGGGTTTTACCAACCCATAGCCTTTTATTGGTTTGATGGTGGTTTGGTTTCTAAAGCACTTAAGTTTGGCTCTTTTCTAAGTTCTAAGGCAGAAGTGATGCATCTCCACCCAAGGTGAAGTCCATGATATCCACTATCTGTGGGTCATTGAAACACATGCTCCACTTGTATGGTGGAGACTAGGACACAATAAACAGTCATTGCTAATAACTTGAATGAACTCGGCCATTCTGATTTAAAGTGATCATGAGGAGGTGGATTTCATTATTTTCATGTTTTGAATATTCTGTGAAGTGCTGGGTTTCATATTTCAACATATATGTTTTGGAGAGATTGAGTGCTCTTCTATCCAACTGCGTGTGCAAGCAATCATCTTCCCTACATGTGCACCCTAGAGCGTGTTGGGATTACTTCTGCATCAATTAGGTCTCTCAAGAGTCCAGCCACCTTGGTTGATACCGGGAAAAAAATTAATGTTTTGGATATTCAATTTCTTCCTTGGAAATCAATGGCCATGGGCGTGAGGCTTAGTCTAAACGGCCACAACCTTCCTAATGTGTAGGAAAGCCGATCATAGCACTCAATTTGTGTGTTTTCATTTTATTTGTTATTTGTATTATTAGTTTGTGTTCTACTAGTTGATAATATTGGAAACTAGACAAGGCCCCCTATAACAGCTGGAAGGTGCTTAGCATCCCCAACCTGATTAATTATTGTAGATGCTTTGTTTCTCCTAACTAACATGTTATCAATACAACTCTTTAATTACTACTGCAGTTTTCTGCAATTGGACCCTCTATGATCTAAGTGAGCAGTTGAAGTGCCAATTTGCCTCAATCCCACTCATCCAACCTGGAAAAAGCACAGCCACATTCCTAAAAATGGTAAGCTTCCATCAAGTATCTTTACTTCTTTTATGGGAATGTTTTGATATTTGTATCAGTCTCATTTTAGTTAATATACCTGAAATAAATTCCTTTGAAGTGCACTTTGCTGCCTCATAGGGACATTCCCTTATTGTAACCTTTCACCTCTGAAACTTTTTCTACAAACAGGAACCACTGCATAAGCATTACAATGATAGACTTGAAATGCGATATTTTGTATGCTTGGATAACAATTTATTCCTGTCTTCTACTTTTTATCATTTATTTCTAATAACAATAAATGAAATCATAAGCCATGGTGGTCTCTTATTACTGTACTTGCACGTTCATGGTCATCGGAGCTTTAAGATTGTTGACCCCTCACGCGGATGGATTGTACCCCAAAACTTTCATCAAGAGAACAATCTTGACACCTGATGAACCATTCAGTGTTTACCTCGCCCTTTTTTGTTTTAGCAATTTGTTTGCCTCCCAGAGATCAGACAGTTCGGAATTGGACCTCATATTATGCTGCTCTGCATCCCATCATTTCATGCATTGAAGGAGTTCTTAGGAATGTTAAGCATAAAATCATAGTGTTTTCCTCCAATTCAAACAATGTAAAGTGAGATCTCTTTAGTGTGATTAATATATGGCACGAATCAAGTTCAGGGTAAATTGAATCCACCCACGACTCAAGTCTCCAAATGTATTGGTCCTTGTTATGTAATATTACAAACTCATGATTCCAACAAGTTAGATTTTACAGATTTTTACAGATGCAATGTCAAGGGAAGCCGTACTCTGGCCATGTTGCATGGATAACAGAGGATTTCCTCATTTCCTCTATTCTCTCATTGGTTTTGCCTGCAGCAGAATAAGCAACAGATGCAGTGGTTGATATGTGACACTATACCTTAACAATGGCCAACCAATTAGCTGTCATCATCAGGCTCCGCTGAGAAGTCGGGTTCTTCTGGCTTTTGTAGTTTTGTAATCCCAGCATCCTTGATCTTCTGTGCTCCTCTTCTGGTGCTTGCCGCAAATTTAGATGCTAATATTGTCACCCCTAAGTTCTGCCTAGCCTGAGGAGGATTTTCACAGGAGGCATTATTGATCTCTTCCTCATGTTCATTGCTGGCAACAGCATGCTCGGGTGACTTAGAAAGTGACTCATGGATACTAAGATCAGTTTCCATCTTTCTTCTCTTGAATCGCCGCCAAGCAGCCTGTATAAAGCACGCTGCCCATGTCCTCCAATGAGACGAATAAAAGCGGAATGTGTGCTGCAGCTTCTTGCTGTGCAGACGTCTGAATTGGTTGGCAACAAACTTCAGATCTACTGCCTGTAGTGCAAAAGCTTCCACTTCAACGAGGGCCTTGACAGTCCTCGTGGATGAAGGCAAGTTTAGAGTAGACTTTGAGAGCAAGGCCCATGCCAGTAGCTCCTCGCCACAGAAATCCCCAGGTCTCAGGGTTATGGAATTGAAGAAACCAGTCCTGCCTCCATTGGTTGTAGAACTTTCTAGTTGCCCCCTTATAATGAAAAGCATCTCTGTCACGGGGTCACCCTCGCGAACAATGTAGGTACCTTCTGTGCTTAAGGATGACACTAGGCGCTTACATATAGCATCGAGAAGTTGATCATCCATTTGTGAGAAAAATGGAACCTGAGATTCAGAAATCCCAAGTGCTTTAGAATTATTAGGTAAGTATCATTCAAACCATGTCACATCCAAACACTGCATGTCATAACAATTGAGAACACATTGCTATTGCAAATATTGAAAGTTATGAAAGGAAATAGTCTGATCAATTTAGACAGCTCCTTGAATGTGCATTTAAATCTTGCTAGATGAATAACAAAACATTAGAAAGAAGAATATATAGAAGGTCTAACATAGGATGTCATGTTTTGACACAATTTTGAAATCAAAGATAGAAAACAAAGGGAACCATCAGACAGAACAAAGTTATCAATCATAAAGTTATGTATAGAGAAGTACATCATGTTGACAGACTAGAAACCACTAAACAAAATTGAAACATATTCTTGCAAATCCTTGCAAATCCTATTCTTGCAAATCCTGTTCTTGCAAATCCTTGAAACATATTCTTGCAAATCCTAATTTCTTGGAATCTAGAAAAAAATATAAAAGAAAAAAAATGGAAGAAAGCATACACGTCGAACAAGGTCCAAGCATAGGTGCCGTTGAATGTCTCGGCGAAGATCGGCTGGTAAGGCAAGAAGGATAGACTCTTCATCTACTCCTCGAGTTGCAAGCCACTTGTATTGAACAAACCGTCGGACACGTTCCCTCAAATGTGTAGGTAGTTGGCGATGCCTCATCCACTCTTCAGTGTCTCTTCGCTTTAATCTCCATTCTTCAAGTCTCACAGTGATTGATTGCAAGTATGTCTATACATAATAAAGACAGAATTAGTTCACATTAAAACCACCAAAAAGAAAAGGATTCAAAATCTTTAAATAGAAACTTGCCTTAAAGACCGGTAACACATTTTAGTTTATATCTAGTGTAATAAAATGTTGAAAACATATAAAGACTAACAGCCAATGCTATATAACAACCAGGAACCACTAGCTTTGATATACAGTTGTAGTCACAAACAGAGTATATAGAGTTAAGGTGTTCTTGATGCTCAAAAGCAGGCCCATAGAACAGTCCCAAGTTCAAGCAAATATCTTGTACTTTTGCAGAAACCTCTTGTATTGTATGACTTTATATTGTAGACATCAGTTTGCTTGGATTTCTTTTTCGGAAGATAATTTCTTGGATTTCTTACCACCAGCTCTACACTTATTTGAATCAAGTTGAATAAATTGAAATAGGATTAAAATTGTTGACAGATGTTCAGCATCTAATGCTCAAATTTGTCCATGATCCACAATTTTGTATATGAATAATAGAAATAAAAATTATATCTTCAACCATGTGAAATGCCTGTGTTTAGGACTTGTGCTGTTCTGATGGAAGTGGAGACCCATGAGAAAAACATTCCATTAGATGTCAGTTTTTTGAAATTTTTGCTGATTCAAGTTTCAACATGTAAGTAAGCTGAAGAAGTAATCCTCCCCAAGTAGCATCAAATCCAATGAGAAATAAGTTCAGAACTATTAGACAAATGAACACACTTTCTTCTTTTCTTGTAAATTCAGAGAGGTCAGACTAATCTATTTGAAATAGGAGAGTTAACATTAAGTACCTGCATGTTTCCAATCAGATGAGCAAATAAAACTAGACCCAGAATGGCAATGAGGATCGCAAATAACGTTTCTCCAACAAATGTGCTTGTTTTCAGGTTCTGCCCATATGAGCTAAGAAAAGGAAATAGACAATATGTTTCAAAATCATAATGAACATAAATCAAACAGTGTTTTCGATTTATATCATTCCATTCAGATGATAAAAAAAAGTTACAATTCATGTAAAAGTCAATTCATACCTTAAATTCTGCAAACCCCACCATAGGCAATATAAGTATTTGTCAAGGAATTCTGAGGAGACAACATTTTTATCTAGTGCATCCTTAAATATACCAAACTTGAAAGGAATCGATCCTTGTATTTCTTCCCCTGGATCACAATTCTCAAGTACGCTCTGGTTGATTGCCCAATTCTGCACCTTTGAGCAGTTAAAGAATTCAAATTTGCATTTTGCAGCATCTACTTTTCTACATTCAGTTTTCCAGCATGTTGTCAGTCGTTCGATGGACAGAAGATACCATGATGCTCCCAAAACCTATATGCATGAAAGAAGAACAAACTGGCATTGTTAAATTTGGAAATTGCATTAGGTGGGAACCACAGTTAGTTCACATATCATACCCATACTACACACTTAAAATGAACGTGTTCATGAATTTCAAAACATAAGGTTAATAGTACTCAAGTTGCTAAATGAAATTGTAATATACATGAATTATACACGTACACGAATAAAAACACGTATTATATGGCTATCTTATGCTAATCTGCTAGCTGCTCAGTGGTGAGGCACCTCTCTTCACAGAAACAACCATGGATCAACCCCTTGTTGTATGGTGATGGACTTTGGGTGAATGTGTATTTGGGTGTGTGAGTATTTATGAGACAAATAAATAAATAAACTCAAGAAAAAAAAAAAGACCATCTAAAATCATATTTAATATGCTTAATTTAAAAGTCTTTAGAAATTATCTAAAGTACTTTTGAAAAAATACATTACAAGACAAACATGCCTTCACATATAAAATTATATAAATATGCTAAATTTGAAACTCTACGTTCAAAAGGCAATATATAACGGCAAGAACCTGTGGCTCCGTAGAAGGTGCACACTATTGCGGCCTTCAAGTTGTGGGTTCAAGTGATGTTACCATTAAAAAAAAAAAGGCAATATAAAAAATGTTCACCATGAAAATTCAACGCGCATTCGTAAAAATTCAGACTGACACACACACATATGTTATGCTGAATTTTTGGTCTTGCACTTTGCATGCAAATCCATAATATACCTGTTCGTGCCCCTATCCGATCTTTTGAAGTATCATGTTTTGATGGCCAGAATTTTTATTGTATCTCCTAATTGTCTATACTGAATTATACCCGTATGTATTATGTCTCGTACTATTACCATATTTCGAATGACTATGGCGGGATAGCATTTTTGTCACTTTGCTATGAATTTTATCATTGATATTTATAATGATTTAGAGCAGTAAACAAAACAACTATGTCATAAGGGGCTTTTTTGTTCTCCTGCAATGCTGTATGCATTAAGGTGAAAACAAAAAAACATCCTCTTTGCCAAAATGCAGAAAACACTTACAACTCATATAACATCTGAGAAAATCCCAGATAGTGAAATCCCAGATGCACAAATATCTAAATGATCAGTAAGGGTAAAAGATGGCAAATTGTAAAGAATTACTTACATGGCTAGCTAAGATGTAAAGAAGTAGATTATAAGCGGCGCCTGCCCAAGCAGTCTTGGTAACAACTCCAGTAAATTTGATGATTTCAGAACTTAAAGGGAAAATTAGGTATAATCTAGGAATATATTGGAACAGGACAATCAGAACAAGAGCATTATTGGTATGTTCATGGAATTCTCGAAGGGCTGCTATGGTAAACCAGACAACAATCTGCATAAAAAAAATCATGTTACTTACAAATTTACAACATAGATAACTGATACAGATATGTTAATGAATTGAAGCCATGATTCTAGATATGTTTTGGGCATAAACATGACTATGGGTATCCTGTCAACGCTTTAGTACAAAAGAGAAAATAGCTAATAGTTCAGGAAACAATGACTATTTAACAGTGAATAACTGCCACTTCATCTGATTAGCAAACTTGGGCAAATTTTAATGGTAGAAGATCACTAATGGTGTGCATGGATGTTACTGTTTACCAGCAGATTGATGCCAATTGGATGATATCAACTGTGGTTTGGGGAAAATGCTTGTGTTAGAGATATTCATGCTTTAATCTTAGAATTTGGATTTTGAAGATATTCTTCCATCTCATAAATAGCTGAAAATTTTACTAGTCTATTCAAAGCATTAATGATTTTGGGCACACTAAATGCACCCCAGATGAATTCACCAAATACTGATAAAGTAGACAACTAACTTGTGGAGAGCTGTGAAACAGTTCAGATTATATGCTGGAACCCAATGGATACCAATATAACATCCTAGAACTCAGCAAAGACATACCTGTGGAAGAGGGAGTGCTGCTGCCAAGTCAATGAAGAAATCCGATCGCAAGTATCTCACAGCGATTTTCTGCGGATCTGTGACAAGTTCACCCCTCCCAGAAACCCGTGAGCTGGGTGCTACATACGCCATCCTGAACTTTATAACAATGTGCAGCAAATAGAACAAATCTGCAACTGTCCTGAAACATGTGACAATTGTACTCTTCTTCAAGTCCATCTTCAAACAAGTGAATTTTTCGTTTCGACGCTCAACTGAAAGCAGGTAGAAGTACAGTGGGTCGATGAAAAGGGCGACCAAGCATGTAAAAAGAAAAATTTTGTTCCACTTCAGTACAAGCTCGCTGCTCGGATCAAGTATCCGCTTCCGCCATGGCTCATGTTCTTCAGGGAAGAAGACATTGGACTTCCCACCCGGCGTTGCAAAGATTTTACTACTGCTGTTGGATTTCAGCAAGGGTGATGGAATATGGATGGAGGGTGGCAGTTCATTCACTTCTGGTGAATCAGGGATGTTGGGTTTGTCGCATGGGGGCCGCTGTCCCCCATCTGAATAGAACCTATGCATATAAAGTAAAACATACTCATTTCATATTAGTTCAGTATCATCGGAAATGGGAATAGATTTCCAACACAGGGTGCCAAGAACAGAGGCAATTACCTCACAGTCTTTTCCTTCTGGAACTCCATATTTTAAAGTAGAATTGAAGTTACAACAGAATAATCACAGGATTCAAAATGGATTTCTTCAGATTACGTCTGATTAGATCCTAACAACACAATTCAAAACAAACCCATGTCATATTAACCCATTTTTACCCTTACCCATTAACGTATGCAAGAAAAAATATACAGACAGCTTATTATTGATTTTCATAACAAAACTAGGCAACTGGACCCAGATAGATGGGATGATGCTAAGTTGATGAAGAGGTGAATGATGATTTAACAGAAGGATTTATAAGGTAACAGAACAAAAACATAAAGGATTCTGGGTGATTACCTACGAGCTTCTCCTTCTGGAATCCATAGCTTTCTAGTAGAATTCAAAGAGACTTGAAACAGAACTTAAACTTACATCTGCCTAAAACCAAAGAATGAAATTAAAAGCAAACTAATGTCATGTAATTAAGATCATTCTTAATAGAAATAAAGAACAAAACCACAAACTTTGGTGATCATTGTACAAGCTTCTCCTTGTGGGACTCCATAGCTTTGAGAAGAAATAAAGCAAATAGAGGACTTGAAACAGAGGCATAATTCAGAAGAGACCCATATCACATAAACCAAATCCTATGATCTCTAGCAAAGATTTGCATGAGATTTTAACTAAAACACAAAGATAGGTGCAAAGGACAAACATTAACTAATCTTCTTCAACCAGAACTCGATGCTTCCCAGTAGAATTCTAGAGAAATTAAGACGAATCCAGAGTAATGAAAATTCAACAGTCAACAGAACTTCAGTTTAGAGATTATAGATTTTGGAAACTGGATGGGTGGGATTCTAGTACTGAAGTTGGAAGTTTCTCTCAGCCTCTTTCTTGACAAATATATCCGAAGGTTGGGAACAGAAAACTGTGGTGTTAAAAAAGTCTTTACACTGGACTTGACTTGACTTTTTCTTGTTTGGTAGAAGACTTGACTAGACTTTGGCGCATAGAAGTAGGCAAGAAAAAGCTCAGTACTTTGGAATTATCGTTAACCACGTGAAAAATAGGGAATACTAGAGGATATTAGACCCTCGTTTAGCTATCATTTCTCTCTCTTTTAATCCGTCACGACCCCTGATGTGTAATTTATAAAAAAAAATTAAATACCAATTAGTGATGAAAAATAATATAATAATAATTTTATAATAAAAGCAAGAATTCAACCACAATTATAACCAAAAGTAAAGGTAGACGTTAACTTCAACCGATACTATTTCATCCAATTCATACTAATCTATATCTGCCTGAGTATGAGTTAACTTCAACCGATACTATTTCATCCAACCCATAGTAATCTATATCTGCCTGTGTATAGTTGGTGTTACGCATTTGGAATTTTACTAATAATCAACCAAAGGGGTCAAAGGGTCCGGTCATAGTTAAAAAAATAAAATAAAATGAGAGGAATGGTAGAAAGTGGTTCTTGTCACTTGTGTCGCACTCACGGGCCCGCTTTCTTCAAGTCCTAGTGCGCCAAAAAAGATACTCATGCAGGTTCACCATCGTGTTCCACACGTTATGATAGTAGTCCAGAGTGCAAAATCATCCTATCTAATATAAGTGATCTTTTTGGGGTGATCCAAGACAACATGCATCATGTTAATAAAAGTTCCAAATATCACCGATATTTTAGATTCATCACAATATTTTCTTAATAATATTTCATCATCATATTATCATAACAAATTTATTCTATCATCTAGCGTTTTTTCATCGCGATAATTAGGGAGAGAGGAAGAAAACAGCCTTCTCACTGAGCAACAAACCTTTGCTAGCAAAAAAAAATGAGAGTACTCGCATGAACAAGGAAGGATAGACCCAATGATCAATCCTTAGATGGTCATACGGGATAGGAAAGGTTCCCAACTAACTCGACAAATCATTTTTCTACTATGATTTGACTTAAAATGATAATATACCGATAACAAAAATAACTTAACATATATAAGTAGAGAATTAACTAATCAGAATGATATTTTACTACTCCTAATGAGTTTGGATGTGTCATAGTTGGGGCCATATGAGAGGAGAGCACATTTTAGAAAAGTTCACTGTTCACGCAGGGTTGAGCGGAGAATGATCGGCTTAAATTGAATCATGACCTCAGAATGCCATCCGTTACTATTCTTCTTCAAACCCAGGAATGATCATATGGAATTGATCCATATCTGAGTTGGGGTCCACACAATCAACGGTTTCTATCCTTTAATCTTGGAAACCACATGTCCCAAAATGGGTTGTCAACTGTACAACTATTATTGACTATTAAGCACCCCAATCATTTCCTTTTCAAAGCAGAATCATAATGGTGAGGTCAAGTGAAAGTGCTCTCGTGTATCTTGCCACTTCCTTGGCTGGTAAGCCCTAGGTATAGTTCCTGACCCTACCTGCCAGTCCTGAGCCTGCCCGCATATGACCCAGTAATTCAGGGTTCATGGCTTCAGGTTGACCCCAATGGCTTCAGGTTGACCCCAATGACTGTGGCAGCTGATTAGAAAAATGGACATCTGACCAATGTTTTTAAACTCATTTTGCTCAAGAACTTGGGTGAGTCAAATGCATCTGAATCATGACCTGCCCTGAGCCGGTCATGTTAACTTGGCTTGGTAGGCCACCTAGGCAAGTCGAACAAGTCTGACCATGCACTTAAAAAGAAAAAAGAAAGAAAGAAAAAAGTGTACATATATTGGCAAATAAAATTGAATTTTGTGGCGGCTTTTTTTTTCACTACTAAAGCCCACAAATAGCGGCTGATTGTAATGGACCATCTAAGCTATAATGACAAAATTAGCAGAGAAAAAAAAACCCGCCGCTATTTTTGGGCTTTAGAGGCGGAATAAAAAAAAAAAAACCGCGGCTAAAGCCATTTTTTTCCGCTGATGTTTGTCACTTTTTTTGAAAGTGACTTGCCCGAGTTACCTTTTTTTTTTGTTTGGCTATTAGAGGTTCCTAACTTTTGAGCTGGACTAATCCCTCCAAACCTAGAGACCTAGAGGGAAGTAGGATAATCTCTCATGTAGCCCCATTGTGGTAGTGCAGTTTCAAACATATAATCTCCGAATGCCAACTCAGCGACCCTTTAGGATTAACTTGCCTTAATTACTCATTAGACGGTTAGGATTATGAAGTACAAATGCCCCTACACAGTTTGATGACAGCAATGGGTTACCACAAGTTTGCCTATAAAAAGAAGGGCCGACCGAAGACTAAAAGCTTGAATGAACACCATGTCCAAGAGCAGTGCTAAGAATGGGAATTGCATCTAATAATAAATAGGGGTGTAACGGTTCGGTTAACCGGTCATTTTGGGAAAACCGTTAACCGAACCGTAACCGCGGTTTTCTGTCTTTTAAAACCGTAACCGTAACCGTATCCACAAAAACCGTGGAAAACCGAACCGCGGTTAACCGTATTAGACGGTTCGGTTACGGTTAATAACCGTGGAAAAATCTATTAGAGTCAAGAAATAATTCGCCCAAGGACCTCGTCGCCGTCGACCATATCTTGTCATCAAAAATACCTCGAGGGAAGTAGAGACTTCTGATGAAAGGAATGAATTCTTTCCACCGCTTGGAGATGCAATTGCAGGCGTAAACATTGTTAGCATTACTGATGTGGGAAAGAATGAACTATGGCATCTGGTAAGGCATCCATGGGTGTTATATTGACACTAAAATATCAAAGGGGTTTAAAAAGATTGAACCCAAATTAGCAATGTAAGGTTGGGGGAAAAGAACTCAGAGAGAGAGAGAGAGAGAGAGAGAGAGATCTACAACATGGGAGAGAATGAGCCAACCTTGAAAGAAAAGAAAGACCCAACTTTTATTTGTTGCACAAACCCAATGGATTGCAAAGAAAACAAGATCTAATCAAGAGGGTTTTGAGGTGGGAGAGCTCAAGGGTATAGGACCTCTGTAGTTGGTGTTATCTATGCCTAGTTTTGGTGATTTGGGTAGGTCGGTAATGGAAGGAAAGAGGAAGAAGAGAAGGATTCTTGTTGATTCCCGAAAAGAGAAAGGGGCTGGGAGTGGAGAGACTGTGCAAAATAGATCTTGTTTGGCAGGGTTTGTTTTTGTTTGGCAGGGTTTGTTTTTGTTATTTATTACATAAGAAGTATTTCATTTGGGCCTTTTTTTTTTTTTTTTTTTTTTTTTTTTTTATAATGGTACGGTTAACCGTATGCGGTTAACCGAACCGTATGTTACGGTTCGGTTCGGTTAATAACCGTAAGTTATTACGGAAAACCGTAACCGAACCGTAAGGTACGGTTTTTGGATTTCATTAACCGTAACCGTAACCGAACCGTGAAACACGGTTATTAACCACGGTTCGGTTCGGTTCGGTTCGGTTAGACGGTTTTTCGGTTTTTTTTTACACCCCTAATAATAAAGGCTTGATTGGTTATGTCCGTTGGGACATGGGAGCATTATGTCCATTGTGAGGAAATGCGAAAAGTCAAGAGGGTTTTGAATTTCAACGTCACCGCTGCGATGAGAAGTTGCTATGGTGGTGAAAGGATCAAGAAGCTGCAAAAAAGAGTGTATCCCTTCGGACAAGAACCATACCTAGTCAGATCAGATGGCACCCAAGTTGAGCCAAGTTTACCCGTTTTCAATACATGTTCGTTAATATCCCCCATTTTCATTTTTCTAGGTAATAGGCATGAGGGAAAAAGTCACTCTGAAGACACATATTCGTTCACATATCCCCCTTTCAACCTACGTAGGGATGTTGATTGCCGTCTATCAGTGTAAACACACTTCTAAATTGAAGAAAGGAGGAGAAAATGACAGAAGTAAATGAGGCTTTTATTTTAATAAAAGGGTGCCTTAAAAATGAGAGAAAAAGTCCCTAGAAAAAATTTTAAATGGCTGGTTGTCTTTAATTGAAAGTTACTTAGAAAATTTAGGACCTAATTTGAAAAGTTGTGGAACCTGTGTCCTTTTTTTAAATAATGCAAAAAACATAATACCCTCTTTTTTTGGAGCGACTATTTGCACATACATTCATGGGACCCTCATGGACCCCTCTAACACCTTTTCCAAAATACCATTGTCCCCTCCCTGTCTCCCTGCTCAGCGCATAGCCCCTCCCCGTCCCCCCTCCCCCTCCGATCTCTCTCCCTCTCCTTCTTTTGCCTCTCTCCCGCTTTTTCTCTTTACTTGCCAGCACACCTCCGCCCTCTCCCCTCTTCATTTGCTCCATGGTACCATGGCCGAATAATATATTCATTTGCTCACCTTGCGTGGCCGAACGGGAGAGGGACAACGATCAGGACGAGGGAGGGGGAGGGGGAGGGAGAGGGGGAGACAGAAGCCATTTTTTCTTATTTTGCATCATTCATTTATCCTTGCAGAAAAATATATAAAAAAAACAATGAACTAATTTTCTTCAACGTAGAGGATTCCTATTTTTCTATTGCCAGAGGGAAGGGATGTATAATTCCTCTCTTATGTAGAAAGAAAAATCTATAGAGTGTGGAATATCTCATTATATAAAATAAAGTCCTTAAAAGGATGCATTTGTGCTACACTAAAATTATGCGACACCAAAGGAAAATACTTTTCTACAATAACTTATTCATGTGATGCGAGATAGATCTGATCAATCTGACTAAGGGATAGACTTGGCAAATGTGTGTTTTGATTGCAAGCGATGTGATACCGATAATCGTCTGTACTTTAAGAATGAAAAGTATGGAAGTCTCTATGACTTTTAAAGGAAGCCAATTTGAAAGTTTTTTTTTTTTTAAAGTATCTTTAAGACTAGCATATTATGCAAAGAGGAATTTTCACCTGTTGGCATATTACACCCTGTTGTACTCAAATTCATCGGAAGTACACGGCAGTGCGGGAGCCCTACAGGGGATCAATGAAAAAAAATGCAAATAGGTTGGATCTAGGGTGGAACCATGGTGGTTCAAGACTCGAATCAATCTATATTTGAATTCATATTTGACATGGATCCTATATGTTGCAGTCTGATCCAATTCAAATCAACTTAAAAATAACATATAAATTCCTAGTCCAGAAGCGAAATAAAATGTAACCAACAACAATCTAATTGGATAAAATAGTTTTAAAATAAAATATTAAAATATTTATAGATTCAAAGAAAGCCAAATTTGATCGATTGTAAGCCCAAGATAGCATAACCCTCAATTAAATAGAAAATCCACTTTACATGGAGAAAATTTTCGGAATTTCATTATTTTTAAAACGGGGGATATTCATGTGCATCCTTCCTTCATCATATGGTGAGGGACAAACTTAATGGGGCCCACTTAGGGACCCATTGATCATGGGACTTGTGGGAGATGAAAAAAGACATCTTAGATGGGACCATATATCAAGTTTGGGGGGTCAATCCCATGTCTCTAATCCCTTAATTCATGACCCACTAATTTAACGACTCAATAGTAAAGAAAAAAACATGCCTTCGATCCAACGGTCCAATCCATTAAAATTGGTGAAAACCCAATAAGTCTAATGCATCTAAAGGGGTCCCATGTATGTGGATGGTTCGGATGGATCAAAAACCTGACCCCACTATACTGTCCCTTACTATAACATGGTGGGGGATGGATGCACATGAATATTTTCCTTCTAAAACATGCGACTAGTTATGATAAATTCAATCTCCTCACACTCAGTACCCCCAACCATTGGCCCAATCCAAATTTTACATTCATTAAATTGTTTCCCACCGTTGGATTGAAATTGTAAAATTTTTTACAAAATACTAGAGGTCCCATCACCATCTTTCCTGCATTCCTCCAATTTTTTCCCTCTTTTCGTTTCTTCGGCTTTCATCCCTCCTCTGTTGCTCAAACCATAGAAGGGGAAACCCGAAGAAAACTCGCTCAGAAGCTCTAATAACAGCTTCAACGTCCTCCGTTCCAGGTTGAGTTTTGTATTTCTGCGATTCCTCTTTCCTTTCTCCATTTCTTCTACTCTTTTACGCTTTCTTCCTCCTTTAATCGGATTTCTTAGATTTCAAAATCGTCGACTACTTGAGTTTTCATCTTGATCTATATGTGTGTTTATATCATCGTGAAATTCGAAGGGACGTGGAATCTTGACTTGGGGTTTTCGATGTAGAAGTTGTTTGGGATTGGGAGGGTACTTGGTTGGCGTTTTGATCCATTGCATTTGTGGGAGCGGAGATAGTTTTCTCCTGATTTCATGATTTTCATTGTCTCCTGATTTTTAGAAATCTCAATCTGATAGAAAGAAAAAAAAAAAATGGAAAACTGAGAGGAGACTTGTGTATGGACAATTTTATAGTGTTGGACTAATAGAATCAAGTTGAATGATTCATGAATATACATGGTAATGGATTAGGAATTCCAGGTCAACAACAACAACAACAACAACAACCCCATAATCATGGGATTTGTTTACTACAATCATGGGGATTTTTTTTTTTTTCCTTTATTGGTTTCTATCACAACCTCTTTTACACCTGCATATAAAATGAGCACTGTCATACAAATAACAACCAAATAAGAGAAACAATTCAACACCAAATTTACTTAGGGATTATGTAGTGAGCTAAGTATAGCCAGATTGGGAGATCCTCTTGGAGTGGTCAACATTAAATGCATACTTGTAGGATGGGAGTCTATGGGATTTGGGAAACATTGAAAATTTGCCTGGACTTGGCTGGATCCACTTAGGTATGAAATTAAGCCCAAAAATCCGTAGGCAGACACTTGTGTAAATGTAAGTAGGTCTGAGTCCAAGACTTTGACCCAACTTTAATTGGGTCCAGATAGGGTGCATTTTGTGGACAGGTTCATAGAGTATATACTTGCAAATTGGATATCTGTGGATAGGTATCAGTCTATTTCTCTTTCTACTATATATGCAGAAAGCCAATATGGAGCATTCAAATCATTAATGTAATATACATTTATTTTAGAAGATGGGATATTTGTAAATTTGGGTCCAGGAATACACATTGGATTTCAATATAGGTATAGGTCTTGTACCCTACGGGCATGTTTGTGCAGCAGAAATATCAGCGGAAAAGTAGAGCATTAAGGTCTCAAATTTTTGCACTTATTTTTTCTCATCGTTTGGTGCAACAAGACTCTGTGGAAAACCTATTTTTTTGGGCCCCCGACTTCCGTTTCCACGGCATTGTACAAACAAGCCTTGAAGTATCTCTGATCTAGGTTCCAAATACAAGCTCTCTTTCGAAGAATCTAGTCTATGTCCAAGTAGACTGTGAACCCATGAGCATTTTATTTTTATGTTTATGTGGTATCTATGTAAAGCATCCATACTTATTTAAATATGAGTAAAAAATTAATTTTATACATTTACACATGTAGTTAGAAGCAAAAGTTGTAAAATGACTTGCATGTGTAATAGGTGTGAAAATGATGTTCCTAGGCAAACATTGTAAAATGAATCACATGCGTAGATGCTACACGTGTAGGACTTAAATATGTAAAATTGATTTACATAACTCATATGCAAGGAACAAACAACCCTCAAAAGTACCAAAATCTCCCAGAATTGACTGAGAATGATAGTTGACTATGCTCTCTCATGCATGTTTGTGGATTTCTGTCACACTATCTGGTTTAAGCTTTAGACATCTATTTGGGTATCTGATTCTCATGTGTTGGATTGGGTATGAGCTTCTTTGCTTCTTGACTTAATATATATTTGACTTACATTTGTTTTGTCAAAACATTTTCCAGTTGGTAGCAAAATAGATGTTTCCTGTTTGATTATCTTACTCTTTAGCTAACACTGTGCCAATCAACTATAATAGGAAGAGATAAAACATAATGAGGAGGCGGCCTGGAATTTCTGGCTTGCAGACAGCAGCTGCTGCTCGAGTAACAATCCATAATTTTCTTAGTATTTTGCTTGTCATGCCACTATGACACCTGTTACTGATTTAACTTTAGTCTTATGTTGTAATCTATGAATTGTTATCGATTTTTTAGGATCAGTATCGGTTGCTGGGAGAGAATGTAGCCAAAATCAGAACTGATCTTATGAAGGAGCAGTTGGCGACTTTCCGTTCTCAATTGGAAGAATTTGCACGGAAACACAAGGTAATTTATCATCATGTTCCATTTTGTTTCAATTCATTTCTTTTATTTATTCCTTTTGTTCTTCTATTAAATTTCCTGTTGCATCATTGATCTTCTTTAGGGTATGTTGGCTTGAGTGTTATGCGAACTAATCCAGAATTCACATTTATCTTGTATCAGCAATTCCAAAGAGCAATAATTTACCTTTTTTAGCTGATAACCGCTCCATCTGCTTGTTAATCAACCAGAGTTTGTCAGAATCAGGCCATTTTATCACTCATCTCATCCACTTGCTTCCGGCTCTCCTCACATTGGAATGAATCCATCATACGTGGTTTGTTCTCCTTTGTTATTGTTCCCAACTAGAACATAAACCTTGTCAGATTCCTCCAACTCAAACTTCTTGAGACAAAGTCCTTTTATCATTGCTTTAGGCGGGAGATGCTTTGGTTATCTTCTTCATTGACAGCTTCTATCATGGATACAATGTCATGCCAATGTTGTCCTTGTGGAAGGTGTTGGTGTCATCCTTTTCCTGAATCAAACAACAATCTTCTTAGTCATATAATTAAGGACGCCGCATTCAGATACCTACTACATCCACTGTAGCAATATTAGACTGTAAGTCGTCATTGTAGTGCTCGTTACTTCTTAGTGGAAAAGAGACCAAGCATTGCATCTTAATCGTAGTTCCTCATTCTTTTTGAACCATTGGATGTGATAGGGCCTCGAATGCTTCTCTTTCAGTCAAAGCTTTTTAACCGTGCTTTGAGCCTTCGAGATAATATCCTTGTAGCTTCCACTATCGATTGAGCTAGTGTAAGGCTTCCACCCGAAGTGCAAGTGGTTTGTTAATTATTCTTCTAAAGCAGACTCACACTTTCCTTTGGTTTTTGATCTGCTGTCAACATGTTTGTTTGGCACTAGGATCTCCTCATCGTTATCTCCTTATATGCATGTCCTGATGTTATAAAAGTGGCACCTTCATGTACCCCATCTCCTAAATTAGGGATCATCACTTCCTCCTCATATCCACTCTCTTCTATGGAAGTCACCTTGATAATTGCTTCATTAGATGATTCAGGCTTTGGAAGGAAAGATGACCAGCTTGCCTACGATGTTAGCTATAAGACTTTGTTCAATCTCTAGCTTCGGTGGAGGGCCACCTCTCTTCATAGATCCTCCCATCGGGGTTTGGCTTATAAGGGGAGTGTTGTTGTCGTGGTTGTGGTTGTTGTTGTCTAAATGTGCCAAAGATGTCCACTCTGAAGTAATCAACAGCTTGATTTGGTCACGAATCTGTCCCAAACAGATTTCTGCATGATGTCAAAGAACCACTGTATTGTAGGACAGCAAGACGGGTTTAACAGTCAGTAACTTGAAAGGATAGTTTCAGATTTAATGCCATCAAAAACTCCCCAGATCTGTAACCGACCAACATTATCTACACATCCAGATCTATACTGGAGACAGTTCAAAGATGCATAGCTGAGGGCAGCAAAACTAGGAACACTGGCTGGATTTCTTGATCACTGGTCTGGATCTGGGTCTCTTAATATGAACTGGAGTGAATTCTGAAACTGAATTTCCTAAGAGTTATTTACAGAAAAGTAATGTAAAAAATGAAAATACTCAAACTTTTTATTAACAAATTTTGAATTAAAAGTTTTTAAAGCAATAGAATTTCTACATTTATTAAATTTCAAAAAAGAAAAATGCTGTAGAGTTATTTATATAAGAAAAAGCTCTTCCTCAACTTCTAATGCAACTCAAATACACTAAACTTGTTAGACTCAATTATAATCTCTAGTTCTAACCTCTAAAGGCATACCATCACTGAGAATTAAATCAAACCAATCCGTTCTAGTTAATTTCTCTCTTGGGCACAACTGGAACTGTCTGGCTTTCGAGACCCATCTACTGAGATGTTGGAGTGCGCAGTTGCTTCAGCAGGGCCTCTGCAACACAAGGCACAAGCAACCAGGCCTAGGGCCCCCAGCCAAACCATGTGGAGTCCCTTTGGAGTACAGACCCACTAAGTGGGGTTAACAACAAGCTCCACACCCAGATGTCTCCTGTTAAGAGGCTAAATGAGTTCCAATTGATATAGAATTGCATCTAGGGTTATTTACACTGTTTTGGTGTAACTAGAACTTTATGTTGAAGTTTAAAGAGTTGTTGATTGATTTAAAGTAGGGAGTGATTAAACAAGGACGGCTAACCTTGAAAGGAAGCTAGTAGCCAAGTTAGAGTCGGAGTCCTTTTTTTTTTTTTCCTGCCTGCCATGACCCATTCATGTGAGTGCTTGGTCTGGCCAAACAGTCACAGCCAACTGTCTTGTGGTCCAGAACTTTCTTGTTTCATTGAAGCCATTGAATCGTCCGTCCCTGCTGCTCAATTTCCCTCCATCTTCTCTTCACTTGCTGCAGTACTGCATAGCCTCGGTTAAAAATTGCTCTAGCCCTGGTCTTGCTCGTGAGGCAAATATTATGGCGGATGGGCTGGCCAGGGTAGGAGTTTTTCTCTCTTCTTATTAATCTCTTTGTTATGTTTTTCCTACTTTCTGGAGTTGGTGTCTTTCTTTATGTTTGACTAAGTAGAGTGTTTCTGCTTAGCCCTTTTGTGTGGTTCTGTTGGTAATATATAATTTTACTAATTAAAAAAAAAAAAGAAGGAAGGCTCTGGCCCTGGTGCCGAATGCTATAACTTTATGCAAGCAGCTGCTTGTCCGATTTGTGTTTATTCCCAGTTGAAATCCTGTCTCATGTACAGTCATAGCCTTATCTTGCAGTTTGTTCCAGTTTCAATCCAACAGGTAATTGCAGTTTTTCCCTTTTCCTTTTCTCTTCAAGTTTTGCTGTTCAAATAGACAATAGGATTTGTTCAATTGTTACTGCATCGCTGCTGTCCCAGTTGCATTATTCCTGGAGTGCTGTGTCACTACTTCATTGGTAGAAAATCAGTGCTTGTTTAAAGTTTGTCTTCTCCATCCCTTTATTGGTATTAGAGTATCACTGTTTTCCATCACTTCCATACATTAGCGAGTCAATCAAGGGGATTCAACCCCTCGACCATGATCCTGTGTTCGCACTCATCCTCTTCCTAAAAACATTGTTTCAATCGATAATTAGTTATATTGTGAATTGTGGCACAATATCCTTTTCATGGTCAATTCATTTTCATTTTTTGATAAAAGAGCTAATTAAATGTAAACTAGTATTTTTCTCCAATTGTATTATATTTCTTCTCATTTAGTTGCACTGATGTTTACTACTTATTAACAGTGGGGTCATCTATATTAGTTGCTCATAAGATTTCAAACTGAGCTTTTCCTTTTAGTGATTATATTGAAAAGACATTCCATGGGCCAATTGCAGAATGACATTCGCAAGAATCCAGCATTCCGATCACAGTTCCATGAGATGTGCGCTAAAGTTGGAGTGGACCCCTTAGCATCAAACAAGGGTTTCTGGGCAGAGTTGTTAGGGATTGGTGATTTCTACTACGAACTTGGTTGGTATTTATGTTTTGTTTTTGAGACATGATCTTATTATAAATTGGAGCAAACATTTGAAGAGTATGGAGTAGTTCTCTCTCTTCCACTAAGAAACTGTATATATGCAAGGATGAGAGGAATATCTGGAAAAGAAGATCATCACTGGCTGAAATATGTTTGTGGTTCCATAATCTTGCATTTATTTGATAAACTTTATTTTCTGTAAAGCTGCTATCTCAAGGTCAGTTTTGATGTGTCACACGCATGGGCACCGTAATATATGGATTCTGGTGACCATCGATTCTGCTGAAATTCTGAGGTCAGATTCAAGAATATACGTGGATAGTGAAAGTGCACCTGTACACTGATTCTTTCATCCTCATATAAATGAAAGTGCCCAAATTATGTTTTGAGTGTTTACTCAAAAAATCCTAAATCTTGAAATTTAATTTTAATCTATAAATTGTACATACCTTTTGACAAAAAGATGTAGAAATCTTGACTGTTGGCATCATTCATCTTTTGGTATGAACACTTGTACTAAAATGAAGCTACATATTGCCTAGGCAGGGGTGCAAATAGTTGAGATATGCTTGGCTACTAGATCCCACAATGGAGGTTTGATCAACTTGCAGGAACTCTGTACTCTACTCTGCCAAAGGCGAAAGACTGCCCGTGATTCAGTTTCTGAAGATGACTGCTTGCGTGCTATAAGTAAGCTGAAGGTATTACTGTAATTTTCAATTCATCTGGTATCATGACAACATTTGTCCAAAACCTTCACAATATCTTATAATTGCAGACTTCACATCAATTTAGGATAGTGTGCGCTTTATCTTGGTTGTGTTGAGTGCCATTTATAAATTGTATCAAGTTTGTAAACCTTTGATTGGTGCATCTTGGTGATGATTCAGACCATTGATTGGAAGTTTATAACCATTTAATTCAACTACCTGTTTTTTTTTTTAATAACAAGAAGATTTTGGAGCAACCATATAGAGCTTGTCCCTAGATCAACATGGTCAGAAACAGTCAATAACTACAAAACTTGACCACTGCCAGTTGGCACATCCATGAGCTGGCATATCGGTGTGTCTGTCATGGTTGATTTACGGATTAATCCATCTTTAGTTTAGATCCGACCCTTTTTTATTTGTGGGATAATTGTTGCTGATGCTTGCTATATGAATTTTCAAGGCACTGGGAAGTGGTTTTCGAGGTGATTTCTGTTGGAAAGAAAAAGCTTGTCCGGTCTGTTCCTACTGAGTTGAACAAAGACCACAATGCTATTTTGGAGCTTGCTCAGGTTTGTCTTTCTACTATGATGAATCTTTACATTGCAAAATGATGTATTAGATTATGCACAATAGAGAGAAACATAGTTTTTGTTTAACCAGCAATGGTTGAGGTGGGCCTGCCTACCGGTAATTTAAGTATTTAACTACTCATCTAGATAGCTATATCTTGTGCTGCTCCATTCTCAAATATCTCCTATGTTGAATAACTCTGGCAATGATAGCGGGCTTGCAGATCGTGGCCAAATTAACTCTAGAAATATTGGATAGGATCTTCATTCTTCCATTGGTGGTGGCTTTTGGGTACTCTCGCACATGCATTTTAGCACTTTCTGCTGAGAGGCTGGTCCTACATGGACTTGTGTCAACTCAATATTCTTACTTTTCTGTTTCCCTTAAAAATGTAACTGATTCTATATATTAAAAGAACAAACCAAGAAATAGAAGAAATTAAAAAAAATGATATGACCCGAGTTTGGCTAAAATTGCAAAGATAGGCCAACACCAGATTATCTTTATGTCAATGAGTTGCCACAATATTTCCCCCTACTTTTCCATATATTGAATGAAGAGATGCCAAAAACTCTTTGAGCAGCAGCCACCTTCAATAACTTTCATCCTATTAGATAAAATATTAATGGTTGCTGGTATGAGGCTTATGTAGGCTTTATATGAATCCTCAGGCTCATGGTTATGTCACAGTGGAAGAGGTTGAAAAACAGCTTTTGTGGTCTTCTGGTCGTGCTGTTGACACCCTTGAAACTCTACTGAAAGTAAGTACTTCCATTGGCTGATTCCATTTATTCGTGGTAGTGGTTACTGGTCTATGTTTTACCTGAACTACTATTGAATAAACAGGAAGGTCTCTCGATGATTGATGATGGTCATAGAGATGGAAAACGCCGGTACTGGTTCCCTTGCGTGGCTTCTGCTTCTGCAGCTCTGGGTAGCGAAGCATTAAAGACTTGAAGTTCCACCTCCAGTTGAGTTCTGTTGAACATGTTTAAATCTAGAGGTAGAGTCTGTTGCTAGAGTTGTTGATTTGTATTGTGCTGTTCGTGCTTAGCAGATTGTAATAGATACGCCTTAATTGCATTTGAATCTGGGATGTCAACAAGCAGTGTTGTCTTGCTGGGCTTTCATAGCTAACCACCATGGTCCATCCAGTGCCCATTCAGAAGTCAGAAACTTGACTCGACTTGGAAGGTCATTGAGCCTATAAACTCAACGTGTTTTAAGGAAGAAGGCATAAATGTTGCCTTAGCCTCTGAAAAAGATTTGTAATGTTGGTTTGGGTTCTTAATCCTGATGCATCTAGATTTAAGATGACCCAAAAAGGCATGATAATGTAGGAATGGTCCAATAATCTGGGAAGTTGATGCAATGGGCTCGCCGTTAATGTTGTCAAAGTTGTGGATACTGCTCTCATTGGTTTATGTAAATGGTCCAATTGGTGGTCTGCAAGTTGCAAATTGAACAAAAAACTATCTAATCAATGCATTCTTTGTACAGTGATCCATCCATGGTGGAGTCTGAAAATGAACCATCTCGATCATTGGCTTGCTGTGCTACGTGTATGGTGATATATTGCATAGGACCACTATTTTAATAAATTTGTTGTTAGCCGCTTGTACTTTCTGTAATTCTGTGTATGTGTGAGTCTATATTCATATAATATATATGAAAGTGAAAGCTTGACTTTGGAAAGAGCATTAAATGCGGAATCTTTGATTGATGCAGACGTGCAGTTGGTTTGTGATGTGGTTTGCTTGCATTGTTGCTGTTTTCTTTTCTGGTTTTTTTTTTTCCTTTCTTTTTTGCCCTTCTCTCTCTCTCTCTCTCTCTCTCTCTCGAACAGCTCTTATTTTTTTTCTTTCTTTCTTTCTTCTACTTCTTCTTCTTTTTGTGTCTCTGTGTTAAAAAAAAATGGTTATCACTGTATCAAACCGAGAAGTCCCTTCTCTATTCTCAAATTTTAGGGTAAGTACAGGCCAATGTGTGATCAAGTTTATAATCATGAAAATGTCATCATAATAAATTAAACAAAACAAACCAATAATAATACAATCCATTTAGGGATGGCAATGGGGAATAAAGCTGGTGACCCACCCCAAGCTGCTCCTGTTAAGTGTGGGTTTTGTAATGCCTTTCTCTGGTTGGGAGCAAATTATATGGATTTGTGAACCCAAATTTGCATCAGGTTCAAGCCAGTTTCAGATTTTCACTGACTCCGCCCTGTTTACCATTAGTTCAGGGGCCCGTTTGTTTTGTTGAAATCTGACATGGTGTAGAGCTTTTAGGTTGATGGACCGTACACAGGCATTTTAACTTGCCCCAGTAGCTGAAAAGGGGTGAATAAAAACATACAAACTATTAGATATTTGAGAACTGCTACTTACCTTACCTCACTGGTAAGTGACGGCAGTTCTCACCTGCATGAACTTGGGCATGCCACCCTCTCTCACTAGACTGCTAGAGGGCTTTGACACCTCTCCCGAGGGCTCTATCACCTCACCCAAGGTTTACTACCCTCTTGGAGGGTTCCTCAGCCCCCTATAGCTGGGATACCAACAAGAACACAAGGCTGCAGTGCGAACTTAGTATCACATATAAATGATCTATCATGGAGAGGATTCTTCACTACCACTAAAATAAGGATTTCTCATTGGAAATTTATATAGTTGATGATTTCATATTGATATTGGTATGTATCGATATATATAGCTGAGAAAAATAAGGTTCAGTATGCAAATCCACATAAGTGAAGATTTTCAAATCTTATGGGGGTGATCGGATTTGAAAATCCTAACAAATGAAGATTTTCATTCGTCTAGATCTTTAGAAATTTATAATTGCCAAACATGAATTTATAACAACTTTAGAAAAATCGAAAATTTTTTTCCTAAAATTCTGGTTGCCAAACGAGACCCAAATGTCCTTAGGCCATGTGTAAAAGAACGTGTAAGGCCGACACCCATAAGTAGTGGGGCCACTCTGGGCCTTCAAATGTAGAAGTACAGCCTTTTTTTTAACTCCCTGAACAAGACTGTTGAGAAAGTTCGCTATGTTGATCATAAGGATGAATGTTATATCTTACCACTGCTTTGGCTCAAATATCAACCTTGACCAATGTTTTGGCTCATAGATCAAACTGCTTGATCTAAATCGTGTCAAAATTGCCAACCCTCAACCACAGTCTCAAACCAAACCAGAAATCTTGGCCGACATACCAACCCAAACTAAACAAGGCCATGTTTTGGCTGTTGCACACATAGGAAATTAAGGCGGTGTATATGAAAGGTAAGAAAAATACTTGTTCACATATATGGGCTTGTAGGAAAGCTGGTACAAGTAAGAACCAGTGATTGCCAACACTACATCAACAAGCTGCTTATAGGATAATAGTTGCTGATATGTGCACGTTTAACTAAGTTGATATTGAAGTTGTTGAATGTCGTTTTTGTGGGGGACTTTGGCTGTAGTTCACTATCTCTGGAGTCTAGATCCCCTGTTTCGCCCAAACAGGGGATAATCTCCATGTGCCACGTGGACAGGAGATTCCATGTGGCATATGGGGATTGGCCCAAACAGGGAATCCGGATTTTTTTATCGCTTTATCTACACATCCACTATCATGTACTCCTTTTCTTCTCCTTGACCAATATAGTCGATTCTTTAGCATATAAAGAAAGAAAAAGGGAATCATCAGAAATTAAAACAGACATGGTTCTCACTCCAGAGCGGGTATTATACCATGATGCTGACATTCCTTTCATCTAACTTTTTTCATGGTGGGGCCCACTAAGATCGACGCAGACCCCCTTCTTTTTTATGGGATGCGACTAATATTCCTGTTTAAGGTTATAGGTACAGATGAAACAAGAACATTGTTGACAACTATGTGCACAAACAATGGGTTTTTTTGGTACATTTATCTGATTCTTTTCAGTGAGCCCAGAGGGCTTTCTTGGGTCAAGTCACATGAGTCCAGGTCCTGGCATGATGAGGATTTCAGGGCCGGAATATCGGGTCGTGGTAACATAGGCTTTGGATCCGAATTCATGCCTGCTGGCAATGGTCATGGGAGGCAGAAGCTTGATCTGATTCTAAATTAAAGAAGCTAAAAACAAAACATGAAACATAAAAAAAAGATTGTAAAACAAAACCCAATATCATATATCCTTGTAATTGTCATAAAAAGTGGAATGTGCCTTTTATATAACATTTTAGATAGCTATCAGTATCACTATGTAAAAACCTTACTATAGTTAGAATCAGATGGAGATGAACTATAGCCCGATAATGATTTTAAGACTCTAATGCCCGCGTTTGTTTGCATGAAATTGAAAATGAAGTCTGTAAACACATCTCTACCTTGTATTATTCACCTTTCGCCTCCTTGATAATCTTTTATTGAACTCATGATTTTATCATGAATTCTTAGAAATTCAAGTCCACATGAAGAAGCAGGCCCTAGACTTAGGCCCAAGCAGAACTTGCTTAGGCACTTCAGATGACCCAATTTGACTTGGGGTCAGATGGGTGCATAAACAGCCCTAGGGAGGTCCAGTTTGATTCCAACTTGGTTCCTATCTAGATTCCATTACTTAGGTATAGTGGGATTTGTGTTTATTTAATAAGAGATTCTATAAACGTACAATACTATTATCATCAAAGTGATGCCTTAATTGGTCCCATTACAGTAACTAGAGATGTTAAAGTTTGGCTAGGACTAGACCCAAGTTGTTGGTTTTAAAACTGGAAATTGACTAAGTATCAATTGGGTTGGATTCAATCCTCTTAACTCAACACTCTTGCCCTTTAAATGGGGCATTTGGTGTCTCTCATGCAAATAAAAGCTGTTGAATATGGAAAGGGAGTGACTTCTAAAAGTCTTCAATGCTGGATCAGCTATTCTGTTACAATCTCTTACTGAAGAAAGAGACCCGCCAGGTGAAATGACTTTTAGAACAATCTTTTTCCATAGTTTCATGAATTTCCAGTGGGATTTTGAGCCTAATCCAACGCCTTTGTGATAAGCAGGGAACCCCCTTTCCACAACAATATTCTGAATGGATTCATTTCTACAAAGGATTAGATCCTCATATACGGGCTGTAAGTTCAAATCTGCCCTTGTTGTTCAGGCTTGGGCTCAACCTGAAATCTGAAGCCCAAGTGAAATCCTGACAGGCTTCAGGTCTGGGTTTTATGAACCTGAATTTGACTAACACACTTAAATATCAGATTAATTTATCCAAAATATGTTTGTTATTGCCATTTTTTTTTTATGTTTGATTTGTTTTTCTTTGGTAAGGGAGAATTTCATTAATAAAGCAAGACCAAGGACAACAAATAGGAATACACATCAAGGGATCGATCACTAGATATTCAAGTTTGAAAAGCATCATTCTTGAGTCTTGACCACTAGCTCAACTTATTATTTATGTGGAAGAGAGGTGCCTCACTAACTGAATTACGAGCTTATTGTTTCATTAACTGTGAATTGTACCGATAAAAATAACTTAATACTTCGTAAAAATGTTAATATGAAATATGAAATTTTATGCTAGAGATGTAATAGGTATAATCATGTCTTGAATTCTAAAAGCATTTTCATTCTCCATACCCATGTTAGGAGTTGCGTGATGGGCATCATGATAATCACTAATGGCAGAAATGTTCTCTTAAGTAAATCGCATATATTATTTTTTTTTTTTTAAATTTAGTGATTTTTTTAACCATAGATTTCTCTGACATTCAATGCGAAAGGGCGAGTCTGAATTGTATACAGTGATTCAACGTTTCAAATTTTTACTTTTTATAATATAAGCCGACGCTGTTAGGTACATGATGTGAGTGCTCAAAGGCTTTGGGAATTTTATATTCATCAAAAACTCCACATGCGCTGGACAACACACACATTTTGCAAAATACTACCAATTATAAAAGTTTAGGAATAGTAAGTCAAACCATTTTTAGAAGGTCCAAACTAGTATTTTAAAACAGAGTATTTGTCATATGGGGAGTGTTCCTCTACAAGTAGATCACATGATATTCATATATAGTCCAGCACTGCTTTGTAGGTAGGGTATATGCTCTTGCCTTGCAAGGCCACTAATAAGGCACAGACAATTGAGAGGTGTCCCTGGTCGGGTATTTCTTACAACCATAGAAAGGTTTCCATCTGTTTTTCTATCCAGAGAGAACTGAAAGGGACAATCATAAGTTGCAAAAAGTGGCTTTAAAAAATAAAATGGTACTTTGGGAAAGTCACCTAACTTCTCACCAAAATCTTCCTGGGCTGCCACATGTCATCCTTTGCAGGGCCTAGCTAATCCACCAGGGTCAATTCAAACTCACTCCATTGTGAAATTTGGAATTGGAACTGTGGGAGCCCTTTGATTGATCATGCATGCTTACCAGACACCCATCCAGATTATAATTTGGACAGCCTCAAAATATGTCCACTATTCTGAAATGATTTCAATTTTTATAAAGCAAGTTGTGGTGGACCTTTCAAACTCCTTTAAACTAGTGATTGTCATTGATCCAATTAGATCATTATTATTATTCCTGAAAACTACTGTTATTTACTACAACAATTCAAATTTACACAAAATTTATTAGACTAACTTACCCCCACAAGTCTAGTTATTTATATCTAAATTTTAGGCAGGCCCATTGCCAATCTCAATCCACTTGAACATTATCATTCTTTTTTTTCCTCTAATTCTAAATTAGGAATTTAAACTCATGCACTCTAACCTCACACGTATACTATGCCCATGGTCCAGGTCAACCCACTTTGGCCGGGCTTAGATATATAATTTGGGCCTGCTTGGTATTTGGGCTCGCTCAACTTGATCCTGCTCAAATAAGGAGTGCTTGTAATTGAATGATAATTTGTCTAAATAATTGCTAGAAATCCCATACAAACAATAAAAAAAGGCCAGTCCATCCGGATTGACTAAATGGGTGGGCTTGGGCTGAAAATGGACTAGGATTTGTATAGTCGTGCCAGGCTTGGATATGCTTTTAGCCCAGCTTGATCTGGCCCATAAACACTCCTATCACACGCTCCAACCGCCCATCAAGCATGAAGGGGGTGGGCCCCACAAGGTGGATGGACCTGATCATTCCTCGACATGGCCGGAGGGTATTATGGTCATTATCCCAAGTATTAACCATGGTTAAGGGGTTAGGTGGGTTTAAGTTGACCAATCGGGTTTGGTAGGCGTTTGGTTTTTCAGGACATATAAAACCCCACCTTCCCTGTCACTTCCTCTTCCTTTCCCAGCGACTTTGGAGATCCAATCTCAACCGTCCATTTCACCACCCGAGATTCCGGCGATCTCTCGACCGGAATCCCATCGCAGATCCCCTCCATCCGTTGTTTCCTTGCCGGATGTCCTGTCCGGACCGACCAAGATCTCACCTTTGGATCTGATCTCCGCGATCCTCTAGAGGAAATCCGATCCGTCCACCATGCCAGCGGACTTCTCCGCCGAGAGCTATCAGTTGCTGTCGATCGCCGCCACAGTGGCAGCAGTCCTGATCGGATGCGTTTTCCTGTTTTTCTGGCGGAGATCCAACGGTCAGAAATCGAGCAGGGCCGCGGAAGCTCCGAAGCCGTTGATTGATAAGAAGTCAGAGCCGGAGGTGGATGATGGGAAGAAGAAGGTGACTGTGTTCTTCGGGACGCAGACCGGCACGGCGGAGGGATTCGCAAAGGTTAGGGTTTGATCATGGGGCTTTTGGATTCATCGATATCGCGATTTGAATTCGTAAAATTTCCCAGTTTTTCTGAAAAAAGATGTTTTCTTTTTTTGCCTTCTTGGGTTTTGATGCAGGCTTTGGCGGAGGAGGCGAGAGCTCGATATGAGAAAGCGAATTTCAGAGTCGTTGATTTGGTAATTCGATTGTATTTTCAAATATCGTTTCTTGATTGGAGGGTTTTTGGGTTTTGATTGCTTATCTGAATTGAACAATCGATAGGATGACTATGCGGCTGATGATGATGAGTACGAAGAAAAGTTGAAAAAGGAAACCATAGCTTTCTTCTTTCTAGCTACGTAAGTCAGCAACTTTAGACTGTTTGATGTGCCTTTTTTTTCTTAAAAAGTGCCCTTTCAAAAGAAATAAAAAAAAAAATCGAATTTTTAATTTGTAGATATGGAGATGGTGAGCCCACAGATAATGCGGCGAGATTCTACAAGTGGTTCACGGAGGTGAGGTTTGAAGAATTTCAGTTGAAAAGAGATTAATCTGATTTCTTACATCTTGAATTTAGATGGATATCTGAAACTTTTGGTGGTTTCAGGGGCAAGAGAGGGGAAAGTGGCTTGAGGGCCTTCAGTTCAGTGTGTTTGGGCTTGGGAACAGACAATATGAGCACTTTAATAAGGTGAGGAACTAATGGATGTTGAATCCTTTAGTGTTTTGCTAATATGATCTTTTGGGTAGTTGCTGATATTTGATTTATGTTACTTTTTCTAAAAATAAAATTAGATTGCAAATGTGGTGGACGAGATTCTTGCTGAACAGGGTATGTCTCTTTTGGATGGCGTATTTGTTTTTTTTTTTTTTGGCTTTGTGAACTTGGGTGATAAATCTAAGAAATAGATATGGTGTGGATGAAAGTGTTTTTCTAACTGCAAGTAAACGAATTTAGAAATGTTGATGTATTTTCTGTTGTTTGTTTGTGCATGATATATCACATGCGTTTTGAGTCTTGATATATATGCGGCGAGACTTAATCTTTTCTCCCCTGATGCTTTTCATGCTTACTTATTTGTTTAATATTGGGTTTATTAGATATAGACATATGGAATTGTAGTCAAGTCCTGGTTGGGTGTAGTAGACATGTTTAATGCTCCATATTCTGCACAGTCATTATCATTCATTGACAATGTAAATGAAGCGATTATATTTAAATAAAAAGGGAAAGAAAGAAAAAAAGTTACTTTTTTGTTCATGTCATTTCATAAATGATCATGACATGTATTGATGTGTATAAAGCCTTATCTCGTTTATATGTGGTTAAAAGCTGTACTTTCCCACTTGTTTTTACTTCTAACTTCTCAGTCTCTCCACAATCTGAGACATTACTTCTAACTACTACATCCAAGTCTTTATAGTCTCCACATTCTCCACTGTCTAGGCTCTAGAGTGGTGTGATTCCTGCCTTATTTTTGAGGTGCATTGGGTTTTATGTATGTGAGATCTCATGTGATTCCACTTAGATTAGATTAGCATTTACTAGGATGGGTCAATGTCACAAAAGAGTTCTTTTTTATTCATAATCTCCCTTTATAGGGAGCTGCAACAAGGTGAACATAGGCAAGTGTAATATGCAAAGCATCTATAAATTATAATGCATAACCAGAACTAATTTAAAAGTATTTTTATTCATTTAGTCACCGGCATGTTATCTTTTCTAGTCATTAACTATTATACTGATTTATATATATATATATATATATACACACTTGGCCACATTTGCTGTAGTTTTGTAATGAGTAATTTGTTCTTTATGTTAAGTGGTTATATAATTATTTTCTTAGTGGGGAATTGAGAAGACACGAGACATTCTGGTATTGATTATAATAATATTAACTAGTACTATAAATTGTTTTGTAACTTTCTTTATCATCATTTTCATACAAACCATGCATCATCATCATCATTGTTATTGGTAAAACAAACCATACATTATACTGGTGTGTCATGTTTTATTTTTTTTAATCTAAACGATTAGAAAATCACATGCAAAAGCACTTCAAACCGTGGCATGCAGGCATAATTTTAGTGGAGTAAGATATTATTAAACCTTTTGAGGTTCATATTGAACGAGGTGTTGAATGCATACATTGCAGCTGAAAAAAGTTATGATAGATGTTATATGCCTTTGTGCCAAATGAATAGAGAAGAAGTGTTGTAGTAATTATACAAGAACAAAGGAGATATACAAATCTCTACCAACTATCGTGGGATCATATGAGTCATACTATGAAAATAACTATGGGAGAGAGTAAAGGAGCAAAGACTTGGACAAAAGACTCAAATATCTAAAAATGATTTTAATTTCATGCCAATGAGGTCAACCATGGAAGGTATCTTCTTACTTAGGCAATTAATGAAAAAGTACCAAGAGAAAAGGAAAATATTCATATGGTCTTCATCAATCTAGAGAAATCCTGCGGTTGAGTACTTAGAGATTTAATTTGATGGGTTTAGATGAAAAAAGTGTCCCAAGACATTAAATTGAAATCATTAAAGACAAGTATGAGAGATTAGTAACAAGTGTGAGAACTATACGTGGAGGGACAGGTGAATTTCCAGTGACCATAGGTTGCATCAGGGGTTCGCCTTAAGCCCTTGTCTCTTTTCATTGATAATGGACAGGTTAACTATTCGTATTTAAGAGGAGGTACCTTGGTGTATGTTGTTTGCAGATAATATAGTGTTGTGGATGAATCGAGAGCTGGTGTGAATATGAAACTTGAGAGATGGTGGGGCCTTTAAAATCTAAGGGCATTAAAATAAGTCGTTCAAAGGCAGAGTATGTAGATTGAAAATTCAGTGGGGACATTTAAAGAGCTGCAACTCCTGTGAGAATTAGAGCTCAAGATATATCACAAAGAGGTTAATTCCAATACCTTGGCTTGATAATTAGTAATGATGGATAGATTGAGGAAGATGTCAAATATAGGATAACAATATGATGGTTGGACTGGAGACTTACTTTTAGAGTGCTTTGTGATTGGCGTATACCAACAAGATTGAGGGGAAAATTTTACAGGACAACGATCAGACCGGCTATGACCTATGGATCTTAATGTTGGCAAATTAAGAAGTAATAATACATGCACAAAATGAGTGTAGTAAAGAATCTAAAGATGAGAATGTTGAGGTGGATACGTGGTATTAGAAATGAGAACTTTCAGGACATTTAAGGGTTACATTAGTAGGTGATAAAATAAGAGAAATTCGTTTGAGATGGTCTGGACATATCCATTGTAGGTCAGCCACGATCCCGAAGAGGAGAATTGTTTTCATGTAGGTTGATGGTCCACCAAGGGGAAGTGGTAGGCCGAAGAGGACATCAATGGAAGTAGTTACAATAGATATAAAGAAGTGCAAACTATTCGAGGATTTGGCTTAGGTTAGATCAGAATAGAGAAACAAAATTCATGTGTCCGACCCCAACATAGTTAGGACAAGGTTTTGATGATGATGATGATGTTATATGTCTTTCAACCAAAGCATCTTTTGTTTTTTGTATCATCTTTTGATGTCTATATTATATGTTATCTTAGCACTCCTAGTAGCTCATTCTTTAATAAACAACCAACATATGGGTTTCACCTGTCCAAGTTTGATAGGATTGTTTGCCTCTCTTCTTCTTCTTCTTTCCCCCCTTTCTCCAATGAATGTATTGTTTATTGTTCTTTTGCTTTTACAGGAGGGAAGCGCCTTGTCCCAGTGGGTCTTGGAGATGATGATCAATGCATTGAGGATGACTTTACTGCATGGTGTGTAGAGGTTTCATTTCTGAATTTTTGCATCTAGACTTTCATGTAGGCTGCAACTAATCATTAAAAAAAGAAGGCTGTAACTAATTTTGCACTTTATTATCTTGGATTAGAGTTTTTCTAGTATATTGATTTCACTCATTTCAGTTTTTTTTTTTTTTCCTTTTTCTTTTTACCTTTTCAGGCGAGAGCTTTTGTGGCCTGAGTTGGATCAGTTGCTTCGTGATGAAGATGACGTATCAAGTTCTTCTACACCATATACTGTAGCCGTACCAGAATACCGAATTGTATTTTATGATCCTGAAGATGCAGCACTTAATGATAAGAACTGGAGTCTTGCAAATGGCCATGTTGTTCATGATATTCAACATCCATGCAGGTAGCACTGTAAATCATTCATGCCTGAACTCACATGTACCCTTTGTTCCTCTGTTTCTTCTGTAAGCTGACTCGTGTCATTTACCTACATCAAGAGCTAATGTTGCTGTAAGGAGGGAGCTTCACAAGCCGGCTTCTGATCGATCGTGCATTCATCTGGAGTTTGACATATCAGGGACAGGACTCTCGTAAGTTCTTGCCTTATTTATTTATTTATTTATTTTTGAAAATTTGTTACCTAGCGTACAATTTGTCATTTAAATGGCTGCAGTTTATTCTTATTTTTACTCATTGATACACCTCCAGGTTCAAATAGTAGTTATTGCAGCTAGTCTGCCTCTTTTATCATTAATAGAAGTCCACATAAAAGATGGCATGTTGATGATTTTCTTTGATGGATTGGAATCAACATGAAACACCGCTTTCAGGTTTGTTTCAGGCCATCCACTGAGCCATGGGCCAAAAGTCCATAAAGTCTGCTGCAGGAGGCCCAAGCCCAAGCCCAAGCCCAAGCCCAAGCCCAAGCCCAAGCCCAAGCCCTAACACAATTGGCCCTCTACAGTTGGCTTTCCTTTTATTGGGAATTTTAGATGATATTTATCTAGTAGTTAGAGATAAAGAATTTGATTGACAAGATTAGGGATTTGATTTATAAGATTTATCTAAAAGTCAGGGATTTAAATTTCTTGATAAGGTTTAGGGATATGTTTCTTTGGCCTATAAAAGGAGATGTAATACCCTCCCAAGAGAGCAGCTTTTAATAAATCAATAGAGTGATTTCTGCTGCTGTGTTGAGGTGCCTGTGGTGTGAAACCTAGACTAGTGATAATCTCACTCAAGCTTCAGCTTGGAAGAGTAATCTTCTTATTCATCCCCTGTTGCGCTGTGTGAAGGTCAATCAGTGTAATAAGATGTTGAAAAATGTGTCCATACTACTTCATTAATTGACTGCTCTCTGTGGTGTGAAACCTGGACTAGTGATCATCTCACTCATGCTTCAGCTAGGAAGAGTAGTCTTCTTACTCATCCCCTGTTGTGTTGTGTCAAGGTCAATCAGTGTAATAATATGTTGAAAAATGTGTCATAATACTTCATTAATAGACTGCTCTCTGTTGTGTGAAACCTAGACTAGTGATCATCTCACTCAAGCTTCGGCTTGGAAGAGTAATCTTCTTACTCATCCCCTGTTGCGCTGAGTCAAGGTCAATCAGTGTAATAAGACGTTGAAAACTGTGTCATACTTCTTCATCAATTGACTGCTCGTGCACTGTCCTCTTTTTGTAAACACATGTAACCTTGAGCACATGTTTATGCAAGACATTGTCATGAGGTATTTAATATTGGCTCGCATATAGATTTTAAAAAAGACTGCAGTCACGTACATGTGTTAGCAGTAAATTCTGCTGGCCATGGCCTTCATGAAATGTTCAGATTACCCAAATAGTGTTGTAAGGTATATAGTCAGGCAGCCATGAAAGGTGGTGTTTCAGCTCCTTGCTTTGTTGCCTCCTCCTCTCTCTTCCCTTTAGGGCCTTTGGGCAGAAGAAAGTTCTAGTTAATGCATGTGCTATGTGTTTAGGGGATGCAGAGTCAGTGGATCACTTGCTTCACAATTTGTAATTTTTAAATGGGAGGTTCAATTTGTTATTGTAAGAACTTAGTTTTATTTGTTTATTTAAGACTGTTCTAATTTAACTTAATTTAACCCGTGTTAATTGATTATAAAAGCTTGAAAAATAACTAAACTGCTATTTTTTTTTCTACTTTTGTACTATATTTTTTAATGTAATTATTTATTTAGTAAAAGGCATTCTCATGAGGCTATTGCCTCATGCGTTGTGGCCCGTGCCCCACTCTTTGGGCAATTGAAATGCGTCATCTCACGTCTCAACATTTTATAGAATTGGTAATTATTAGCTAGCTTTTGAAGTTCAAATATTATTGTTATGCTCTTAATTTACTCTATTTTGGGCAAATTTTTTTATCAGTTATGAAACAGGAGACCATGTCGGTGTTTTCACTGAGAACTCTACTGAAACTGTGGAGGAAGCAGTGACCTTGTTAGGTTATACTCCAGATACTTTCTTCTCCATCCATGCTGACAAAGAGGATGGCACACCGCTTAGAGGATTGGCACCACCCTTCCCATCTCCTTGCACTCTGAGAACTGCATTTACACGATATGCTGATCTTTTGAATTCTCCCAAAAAGGTACTTTCTCTATGCTGAGCACGATTAATATATTTCCAAACCACTCTGAGGGCTATCAATTTGCAATCTAATGTGTGCTTATGTTCTTCCCATCTTTTTTCCTTTCCAGGCTGCTCTCATGGCACTTGCTGCTCATGCTTCCAACCCTAATGAAGCTGATCGGTTAAAATATCTTGCATCTCCTGCTGGAAAGGTGGGGATTATCTCTTCTGGTACGATTATGCCTTTCAAATAAATATACACATTTTCACAGATGTATTCTACATTGCAGGATGAATATGCACAATGGATAGTTTCAAGTCAGAGAAGCCTCCTTGAAGTCTTGGCTGAATTTCCTTCAGCCAAACCTCCTCTTGGAGTTTTCTTTGCGGCTGTAGCCCCTCGCTTGCAGATTAGATATTATTCGATTTCTTCTTCTCCAAAGTGAGCAATATTTCAAATATGAACAATCTCATTCAGTTCTCAGTATAATTTGGTATACTCTTGAATTTATTATTATTATTATTATTGTTGTTGTTGTTGTTGTTTAGGATGGCTCCATCAAGAATTCATGTCACTTGTGCTTTAGTTGATGGACCAACTCCAACAGGAAGGATTCACAAAGGCGTGTGCTCAACTTGGATGAAGGTATTGCCTTTATCACTAACCTTTGAGACTTGGAATATGGAAGAACCTATGATCAATTGGAGCCCTTCTAGGAATACGTACTCAGATTTGAAAAGATCTTTCCAGTATTTGTCAACTTCCAAATCCTTGCAATATGCATGAACACGGCAAATGTTTCATGTTGTCGGCCATCTGTCACTAGTGATGACATTCGACTTATACAACAGCCATGCATGAATCTGGCAGACCACATGTGGATGTTAAATAAGGACCATTGTTTATTTTTTTTTATTTTTATAGTATGGCTTCTTTAGGGCTTTTTCAAGAAGGCCTGTATTATGTGACAACCTCAATAGCACCTGTAATTGTAATATTTGTTCTTATCAAAACCTCCCTTGACTGATGATCAAAAGTAGATATCTACTCCGATTTCTCTCTAAATGTGAAAAGTTCTTACACATAGCCTTCATGAGTTATCCTCTTAGGTTGATAAATGAAAGATTACTTACCTGTGATTATTTGTCCTTCCTCTCTTAAAAAAAGCTCAGACTCAACCATTGACGCTCCATAATCATCCATGAATTTCTTTTTTTCATTCTCTCTGCATAAGATTGTCCTGTGGTACCCATTGTGTGATGATCATCGACATGATTGACTATGTGGTCCCACATTGCTTTTTGAGTTTTTCCAGAAGTGGTGTAACACTATTTACTTTTGCTTTGTATTAATTTTTTTCTTGTGCGACATTCTTAATTTTTTTTTAACAATATTTTCGTATCACATTAGATCAACTGTTAGAAAAGTGTGTTAAATTTCATGTCACATTAGATCAACTGTTAGAAAAGTGTGTTAAATTTCATATCACATTAGATCAACTGTTAGAAAAGTGTGTTAAACTTAGTTGATTTAGCCTTTTAGGTTAGGGGCATTTCAGTCTTTTGTAGACAAGATAAACTCTGATCATTTGACTTTCAGTCAAATGGAGGTTTTAGTGAAAAAGAAAAATAATACAGGGGTTGTTTGTTTGCATTCATTTACTGTTTTACATATGTATATAAACGATACCCATGCGTAATGGTTTTGCATCATCATGGTTGTCTATGCTCATTTATGCTTGTGGTGCGTAAATGAAGTGTGAAAATGGTGTGTAAATGGATGATTTACACACCAAGATTTTCACCTCCCGTTCCAAAAAAAATGGTGCTGGTACATTCTCTTACCGGTGACTGCATTCATGTGGGCCCCATTAACCACATATTTTTTCTTATATCTGTGGGCCTCATTTGTAATCCAAACCGTTCATTTTGATTATTGAACTAATAAACCCCTAGACTTTGAAGCTGATTATCTTAAATCTTCATAGATTATGAGTAAGTTGTGAAAAGTTCCCAACTTATAGATCTCATTTCCTGTTTCTGTGGCCCCCCCAATTCATGATTCATACCGTTCAATATTCGTGTATTAATAATAAATATAATGATGTTTATTTCATATCTAAATTCTTCATGGAGTTTGAGAAATTTGTGAAGAATGCCCAAAAAATCCAGATACGTTTAAAACCGTCGGATGTAATCATTTACTCATGTGGAAATGATGATTTTGACAAACATGCAATGTGTTTCACATGTGTGACATTTGCATATGTAGCATTTAAGTTTGTAGATCTCATTTTCCTATCACATGTGCAAAAGGCAAACGATCCTTTAGAGGTTGACATATACTACAAGGGCCTTTTTGAAAAATAAATAAATTGCAATCATCTGTGTCTCTCATACATACAAAAGCCTTCCTGAAGACTGGATCTAGTGATCAAAATTTTGTCCCTTGCATGCTTGCAGTTGGCCCCACCTGATGGATGGCCTGGATCTCAAATATGTGTCATGTTGGGATATGTGCAGCAAATGTCCTCTTCAATCATCTGTGAGATCATTTACATGTTGCAGTTAACCCTCTTAGATGACAGTATCTTTCTCTGCCAACTTTGATAATGCCCTTTCATTTCATCCACTTACGCCGAAATGTTTAAACATTGGACAGGTTGTTACAATAAACTTCCTCTGTTGGAAGTCGCAAACAGTTGCTCATGGATTTGAACTTGTGGTAGTCATATTAAAACAATTGGTGTCTTTTACACCAACACTGTCGTAATCTATGTACTCATTTTTATTAAATATGACATCAGATATCTCATTCAGTCTTCATGGTTAGTCTCTACTTACCCATGCTGAAAAAGTTTTGGTTTGATGGATGATCATCATCTCCCCCTTCAAACTGCGGCATTGGTTCAGCTTCTGTTTGTCCATTCATGTTTTTTGAGCACGTACTATATACTACATAATGCAGAGAGCATCTATAGTTACATTCTCACCTGCACACAGTTATTGCTCAGCCTCTATTGAAAATGTCTTCCTATCCCAACTGTGGCACCTTTCGCCTTTTACAGAATTCAGTGCCATTGGAAGAAAGCAGTGACTGCAGCTGGGCACCCATCTTTGTGAGGCAGTCGAACTTCAAATTGCCGTCTGATTCCTCAGTGCCAATCATCATGATTGGTCCCGGCACAGGATTAGCACCTTTTAGGGGGTTCTTGCAGGTTCATAACTTTTTATATTTGTTTCACATTCTGTTTACTCCTCAGTGAGTTTGTTTTAACTTAAGAAGTTCTGTGGCTGCTATTTTCAGGAAAGGTTTGCTCTGAAAGAAGCTGGGGCAGATCTTGGCCCTGCTATCCTTTTTTTTGGCTGCAGGAACCGGAAAATGGTACTACCTTCCCAAATCGTTAATGTTCAGGGAAATAGATTTAGTGCTGTACGAGGTCAATATGTGGGTCATTGAGTCCTTGTGTCTGACCCATCATAGGCCACAGGTTGACTTTGTCCTATACTTCTGGACTCGATGTGGTGGGTCTAAATGTTCATGACTGTTAACTGGTTCAAGCTTAGTCAATGTCATTGGTCCATATGATTGACCTGACCAGGTCACAGAAAGTGGCTTGTTTCCACCCTTTATATTTGGTGGGAGCAAAATTAATTTGATTTGTATGATTTTCAGGACTTCATTTATGAGGATGAGTTGAATGGATTCCATGAATCTGGTATGATTTCTGAGCTGATTGTTGCTTTCTCACGTGAGGGACCAATCAAGGAATATGTCCAGCACAAGATGGCAGAGAAGGTCAGCTGAAAGGATCATCCCTTTTTGTTCGAGATGAGTTATGTTCCATTTGATTCTAACCATTTGTGATTGTTTGCAGGCCAATGACATCTGGAATATCATTTCCCAAGGTGGTTATATTTATGTCTGTGGTGATGCCAAAGGCATGGCCAAGGATGTGCATCGGGCTCTCCACACCTTAGTCCAAGAGCAGGTATGGAATGATATGTTAGGGCATGCTTGTGTTATGCTGGAATTTTGCATTTAGCAAATTGCACCAAGGAATGGTGGGGTGGGGTTGATATTGATATCGATGTATAGCCAAAATAGAAACTAAATAATTAATTTTGCTCCCACAAAGGAATGGTGGGGTGGGGTCGGTATCGCTTCATAGTCAAAACAGAAACGTAAGGAGGGACACATTCCTCAGTTTACTGACCACACCTTTCCACTAGTGTAGAGCAAATGTTGTGCCTCCATAGGAAATGTCAGCTACTAAACGAGAGTTAATAAAAATGGCCTGCAGGGATCTCTGAATAGCTCCAAAACTGAGAGTTTTGTCAAGAATCTGCAAATGGATGGGAGGTACCTGCGCGATGTATGGTGATATATTTCTCTTCATGCACAGAGTTCGTCATCGGTAAGACACTCAAACAATTATTTCCGGTACTGGTTGCCATGCAATAATACAAATGCCCCCAGAAACAGAGAAAGATGTTCCCATGGATGGGCACTGCCTCACGCCTCCCCCTCAACTTGCCATAAAGAAGTCTGTCATCATCACCGTCAATCCCGTCATTCTTTTATCTTCTAACAGGGATTTTGTTCTTGTAATTTTTGTTGAATCTGTAAGTTCCGGATCTGTCAAAAATACAACTCTTTATATGTTTATTTGCTGTATGTGAGCTAGTAAGGTTTGCAGGGCAGCTCATGCTGCACCTGAATGCTTTGTAGCTATATGTAGGTTGTATAATTAGATGGAACTTCTTTCTCTCTTTTCAAGCATTGAGCACATTTCTTAAAAATAGTATTCTTCAAGGCAAAGAATCATTATCTGCTCTACTTACAATGATTGTAAATAGAGGGTACAATGATTGTAAATAAAGGGCCAAAGTACTATGGAGATGATTTATACCTTTTTACATGGCTGTTGCCTACCTTCCGTAAGTTGATTTCATTCATATTTCAGGGCTGATGTTTAGATGCTAATGTACTACATACATTTTAGATACCTTGTCAATTTGATAGTTCTTCAGTGTAAACTCCCTCCTGCTCACAGTTCTCATGCAAATCATGGACTGTTGCAGTGGAAATTCAACCACGACAGATGCGGATGCACGGTTCTCATGAGAACTCTGCATTTTCCATTTCTATGGTATATATAGTGTGGCAGTTGGAGCCCTCTTATTCATTACAGCTGAAGAAGTGAGAGAAAGCACATATTGCTGATATGTGCATGCTAAGATTAACTGAATCAGGAATGAACCTTATATCTAGATTAGAGATCAGAGAAAATAAAGAAAAGTATGAAATAGATAATCAGGACCAACCCATGAAGGACATGTTAAAGGGCTGCCTATTATTCAAAGAACATGGAAAAATGAGGTGATGAATAATTTGGACTTCTTTTTTTTTTTTCAAGGATTGTGAAATTACTGAGAACATGGCTTTTGCAACTCACAAAAGGTAAACACAAACAATTGGGATAATATATACTTTCTTTGTATATGCATTTTTATATACGTTTCTGGTCATTTGTGGATACCACTATACTATATGGGTCCAAATTATTCACAACTTCTGAAGCAAGATGTTTTACTTTCTGTTTTTTAAAACAGGAAGGTGTGGGGCCTATCTGCCTACCAAATATAAGAGGGGTAGTCCCAAGATGTAGCTCAGCGGGACTCCTATAGCCTTCTTATATTTGGAAGACAATGAGTCCTACAATTCAGTCATATGTTTTGTTCTTCTCAGATGCTGCTGGAAAAAAAAAAAAGCCTGCAAAAAATTGCGCATCCAGGGAATCGAACCCTGGTCAGTACCGTGGGAGGGTACTATGATACCACTACACCAGATGCGCTTATTGATGCTAAGGTTTCCTATAAACATTATTTATCTTCTAAAACCTTTATTGTAATTTTGATTTAATCTTCAAATCATTCATGTATGCCACATCCCTTTCATGGATTTTTTTTTTCAGTTCTTTTTACCCTCTAATCTTTTTCTGCCTTTAAAAAGTCCTATGTTGTTTTTGTGAAAAAAAAAAAAAAAAAAAAATTTGATGTTGTTACCTTCTTGTTTGGCCATTAGGTTTGAACTAATTTCTTGCTTATCACTAACCAACAACAAAATATCTCCAACTTGAACTATGCGTTTACGTGATGTTCAAATTTTGCAGAATCTCAAATCCACTTTCATGATCCTATGGAAAAGATATTTCCACCCTCCTCTCATATGAAATGGTTTTTCATGGAGTGAAGAAAAAATAATTCAATTTGATTTCCAAATGTGACCTAAGTAGTAAAAAAAAAAATAAAGATTAAAGGTGAATATCCAAAAATGCTCATCAAATAACGAATGTTTCATGGAAACAAAATCAAGGGGAGATGAGAAATCAATACCCAGCCACTACCCTAGTAATTCAAATCATAGAAAACTACATCAGCGTCTTATACCCTTCTCCCCTCACCTCATGTCCTTCTTCCGTGTCATCTTTTACTAATCTCAAAGATGGAGCTCATTTAACCATGAATTCCATTGTATTCAATTCCTATATATTCCATACAAACAAACAAGTCCTAAACTCATGAAAATAAACTCTCTTTTTTTATACTGTTAATGCTTAATTAGTCAAACCTGCAACCACATGGTTGAGGCATATGAACACCCTCCAACTGAGTTACGGGCTCTAGTAAACTCATAAAATTAAACTTCGAAATAGCTCCCTTCTTCATTGATGACAACAAGAAATAAGACCTCTAATTACACACTCAAACAAAAGAGAGACCAATATGGAGATCCATAACACTAGTATCTACTCGGCTTCACCATTCATCTGGAAGGTTCCAATGTAGGATTACACAGCATTCATCATTCAGATAGTTTTCCTTTTTGAGAAGAACTAAATTTTACTGAATGAAGAAACAAAATACAGGAAGTCTATGACAGTTGGACGCTTCCTCAATCATGTAATAAGATGCACGGTTCCAATTGACCTACCAATAGTGGGTTCCCCCAAGTGATTTATTGTGAAGATCCACTGCTTAGCTCTCAGCACCTGACGAATAGATCTTGATCACAGCCCAAATCCATACAAGCCACCACCAGTCTTCTCCCTGCGGAAGAATTTTGCAGAAAGGCAACTGTCATTCAGAAGAGAGACTAGTTTAAGTCTTAATTAATATTGTACAGTTCTTAATGGATCTAAAATAGTAAAAACTTCACCACATGGTGGTCCACCAGATCAAACTTAAATGTGTATATCTGAGATGACCATGCAAACACTAGAAATGAACCCAACACTAGAAATCTGTTGAGTGGCCATGAGAGAAGAAATCAAGGAACAGCATCTGAAATGAATCAGGCATGTGCTTAGAAGACCGAACAACCCCCATTTGAGGAACCCATATGGCCACAAAGAACGGGGGAGCGCATCGCCGTGGATTGTGGAATGACTAACATGGCCCAAAATTGGGTTGATATCTGAATAGTTAACATTTGGTGTACCTTTCAAAAAAGAAACAAAGTTTTATATTTGGTGGCTGAAGTGAAAATTGTTCATCATGCTAGGGAACATGCGGTTGTCATAATCTTTATGTTCCTGATATGAACAGCCAACAACGATCATTTTCTTGCTGCACCAAGATAACGAGACATGAATATCATTGTCAATGTATCCCAGCTTCCCTAAAACCATTATAAAAATTTATGTTCTATCATAACATTAATTTAAACTCCTTTTTACCAAAAAAAAAAAAAACACTAGATAAATGAACTCCAAACGATTAAGAACAAAATAAACTAAACAAATTGGATCTATTTACCCACACAAATGATGCACTCAACATTCATGAATTTGACTGTATAACTTAAATGCAAAGAGTGAGTTACAAATATGGGTGCACTTCCTGCATATCTTAGCCTGCTTGAAATCCTAACTTGGGTTGCACATTTGCGGGCTTAAGCTCGTGACAGGATTTGAAGCCTGTTAAAAGCAAGCAAATATCTCAGATTGAATCCTAAGAGATGCTAGAGCTCCTACAGTTGTTGACCGAAGGTTCTTTAACTAAAACTGCTAGCCAACAGAATGGTTCACCCTTTGAGGTAGGATGCATTGCCTAAATGAACTTCGAGGATGTGTGGCAGATGGAGAAGTACAGCGGCTTCATGGAATGACTTGGATGAGAACTTTCCAGAAGGACAGTGTTGCGAGGTCTTCTCATCACTATCATCCTTGCAGATGAAAACTTACATTGGTAAGCTTAATAGAGACTCATACACCCCTTTTCCAGCTCATTCAAATTTCTTAGGAATCTCACTCCCAAACTACCTTCCCTCCCCCATCCAACTTGTGGCAGTTACTACAGATTTTCTTGTTCGGTTCAGCCCTAAATAACCCTGAGAATTAGACTCATAAAGGACCCACCCCAACCCACTCATCATCCTAAAATCCTAATTGACTCAAAGGACCCACCCCAACCCAGTCATCATCCTAAAACTTAATTGACTCATAAAACACCCACCCCAACCCAGCCATCATCCTAAAACCTAATTGACTCATAAAACACCCACCCCAACCCACTCATCGTCCTAAAAGCTAATTGGATCCCAACTTCCAGTTTGAACCGCCTCCTTTGAAACATACCTCCCATCCTGGCAGACTCATCCCTCAAAAATAAAAATTGACCTCCACAACCCCAATTCTTTGCACCTACAGAATCTACCCTCATCTTAGTAGGCTCATCCTTTAGAAGGCCCTTTAGCCCCCTTTACCCCTGTTGCTACATTGGGTGACAGTCACAGGCTGTGAGACTACTGCCTAAGGACCCAAGGATCGATCCTTGGGCATTCCAGTAAAAGAAAGGTGCTGACACCACTGATCTATCAGTGTGTTGGCGCCCTTTAGCCTTTTGACTCCAGGCAAAACAAATCCTATTTACACATTTTTGACCGCCCATACTGCTTGAACAAAAATAAACATGATAATATTAATCTCTACTTTAATGAGGACACTTAAACAAAAATAACTGAGGACTCCTTACAGCATTAAGGCTCTTCAAAGTATTTTCAAGAGAAAATACCTAACAACTATGACTCTTTCTAACATGTAAGACTTTTCCCTATTCAAATAACTAAGGAGTTTACAACAAACACTTGAAAGGACTTTCTATGAAAATATCTAACTAGCCTCTTCCTGAAGAAATAAGGCCTTTTACTATCAAATAGGAATAGTCGACTAAAACTGAAAAAAAAGACACTCGATCAAATAAATAAAAATCATACCATATGGATTTTCCAAACAGAGCACAAGAAAACTACTCCAATCCGTCTTCAACCAATATCTGGAACCATATGGATGGGGTTGTATGAGCCCTTTGGGTTTTCGTCAAGCCACTCAATTGCACTGTGGAACTACATGAACTGTTTTCTTTTAGTGCTTTGGAAGCACCAATAATCTTGACTTCACTCACATATTGAACCAACTGGAAACTGACACTCACCCAAAATGAATTAAATTGAAAGTAAAGAATAAAGTAGAGTTTAACGGTTAAACTTCGCTTGTCTGACACAAATAGTGTCATGAATATCATCACCACTAAAGCCTAATCTCATCAATTGATGTTCGGAACAAAAAATAATTAATAATTTAATTAGAAGATATAGACACGTGGAAACATTAACATGAGAACCGCCTGTACAATAGGATGGTGAGAACCATTATTTGGCCCTCCTTTGATCAAGTTACGCTCTCATGGTTGCTATCAACTACCACCAATTAATTGGCACTCACACCATTTAGATACCCATCCAACTGTTAACGTAGGATTAAAATTCCAAAATAAGGATGCCTTTGAAGGCAGCAAAACTTTGAGGCCGTAGACCAGAAGTGTTGAACTGATGTGATGGGGTTGATGTTTTGCACATCCAAGGTCTCATTGAGATATTACCATCCCCACCTTCCTTACACCATTATTGGCATGCATCCAGGTGGCAGTCTGAACCTAAATAAAGCAAGATATTGGCATGCAACCAGGTGGCAGTGAACCTGAATAGATAGATAGATAGAGAGCGAGAGAGAGAGAGAGAGAGAGAGAGAGAGAGAGAGAGAAGCGCACTCACAAAACTCGAATCTGTATGGTCAACCATCATTGAGCAACTCTGACCACATGCGGCCTACCTTGGCATGATCTAAACTATTCGGAATATGTGGCCCAGAGTGTTTACCCTCCACTTCATTAGTAGCAATATTAACAGCCAGAGTTACAAAAATGTGTCATTTGCTCACATAATAAGTAAAAATTTTCAATTGATTTACGTTCTTCATACAGTGGGGTCCATCCTACGCAGATCCAGGGCCTTTCACCAAAATTGTCATTCATGAATTGGACGCCGCAAATTTCATTTCATTCAGATCAACATTAACTGCTGGATTGGATATATGTCAAAAGTGATTGAATTGTATGTCAAATTCAACAGTGATTATCACTGTGAATTCAAGTTAAAAAGGGGGCTTAAATCACGACACATGAACAGAAAAACACACATTGTGCATGGCTTGCCATACATACCAACTGTTGGGCCCCACACAGATCATGCTAAAGGGGGGAACAAAAGATCATTGCCGGACCACCCAAGAAATGAATTTTCAAATCAATCCAATGTTTCTAACCCATTGATCTCTGGCCCAGAAGTTCAAAAATTTTATATTTAAAAAATGACACTCGATCCAATGGTAACCCATGAGATCTGTGGCATTTTTTTCTAATTTTTTGGGTTCTTTTTTTTTTTTTTTGTTTTGGGGGGGGGGGGGGGGGGGTGTTGTGGTTTTGGTCCATTTGGATGGATCACAACATGGCCCCACTAGGTGGTGTGCACGGTCGGATACACAGGAGCAAATTCCAATACACACACATGTAACTGCAGTTTGTCCTATTTCAATCAAGCTGCCATTTTGTATCCATCCGTTTCAAGCAGCAGCAGAAACACATACCAACTTGAGTAGCTTTTGCAGAAAATGTCATTCAGCTTTCAACATCTTGGAATGGAGGCAAGCCCCAGATGCTTGGGTTGAAATCCAAGAGGGAACTAAGAACTTGATCTGCAGCTTCATGATATGAACTATCCAGCCTAGGATCTGGAACCATAACTACTGACCTGCATAAAAGAGGGGATAAAACCTAAGCAGTAAGAGTCCCAGAGAAGAGAACAATACCTAAAAAATGCAAAGATTATGTGCTTTTATACTGTCCAGTAAATTGCTAAAATCAACAGCAATAATGTGCTTTCTATATCCTCTCAAAAGCACGGCATTGTGGTGATTCACAGAAAGAGATCCAACAAGGAGAGCATAGGGATCTGATATTCTCAAAACACAGGATAACAAAGGATAAATAAAATGCACGAACTTGTTCCATGTGGACCAATTTGCCTTATTCCTGATGGAATTCTAGGGTTTCTTATGAAATGGGCTTCAATCAAAAGGACTACAATAAGTTTAAGTATTTTTTTTTTCTTTTGCTATCGGAGGGTTCCCAACCCTTTGGGCTTGGACTAATCCCTCCGGGCCCAGAGGGAAGCCGGGTAAACTCCCCCGTAGCCCCAGTGCTATAATAAGTAAAGTATCATTAGTGAGATTTACAAGCGAACCTCAAAATATCACCCTTTTATAGGAAATAATTAGCCTCCCTTTTGGGAAAAATGGAGACAAGGTAGTGAGGTGCTATGCAATTAGGCAATGTCATTTCAATTACAAAGGCACTTCTATAAGGTGGTTAGACCTGTTATACTGTATGGAACAAGATAATTGGCAAAAAGGATATGAAAAGAAGTCAAAGTACATATAGCCAAGATGTGCTTGTTAAGATGGAGATGTGGGGTTACAAGAAAGGAGAGTACGAGGAATGATCACATAAGAAAAAACCTATGCATAGCTTCTTTAAAAAAAAAAAAAAGGGACTAGGCATAGCTGCAATAGAAGAAAAATCAATGAATTCCGAAGTGTTGGTTTTGACACACATGCAAAAGGCCAAAACCAGCCGGATACGTTGAATTAAAGGGTCACAAGTGTAAGTAAATAGGAGAGACTAACAAAGGCTTAGAACAATGTAGTGGGGAAAGACATGTTCGAACACAACTAGAAAGAGCAGTACTTCGAATGGGGCTGAGGGGAAAAGTAGAATTCACAAAGGCAACACTAAATAGAAGGGATAAGGCCATGCTGATGGTAAAGTTGATGAGCTGATGGTAAAGTTGATGGAGAAGTGACTAGCATGGAGGTGGCTGGTCTGGTAATGCTTTTTTGGGGATATTTTTTGTAGGATTTCAGCATTTCCTTCGGGAGTGTTTTCTCAATATCTTACAAGGGTAGCACACATAAATAGTCCAGGGGACGAAAATACACTTTAACAAATGCATGTCGAAAGATTTTATTTCCTTCCGGAGTATCTAAAATACTTATATTCCTCTTCTCACAGCCACCAATTAGTACCTTGCGCACTCATCCACATACACACTCTTGTGCACGCATGCACACACACAGTGTCAAAACCTACTATATTGCACCTTGATAGTTAAAATTAGTTGATATAGTTTTTCTTTCATATGTACATCAACACCCTTGAACATTTGTCTAAGCAGAGCAGTAGGTTAGTTGATTGGGGAAAACCTTCTAAGAGTGAAGACTTAACTACATCATCAAGTTCAGGTCTATGACACCTAGATACCTTAAAAATAAAACTACATACCTTTTATAATATCATGTCCAATACTTAATTTCTACGTGTAAAACCCATGTCTCTGCTGTGTACAAGCCATGTCCCAGTCAAATACATGCCATTCTAGAGAGGTTCAAGCATTTATTATAAGTATACCCATGAAACTGTTGTAGAGGAAATGTGGGTGTCAGTTTCCTTCAGATGTATTAACTTATTGTAAATCTCACAAAAATGTAGCAAGCATTGACAGTTTCTTTTTAAAAACCATCCATCTTTTCCTGCAATTGGGATTCCTCTTCCATTTGGAATCATTTTATGGAGTTAACTGGAATACAGTGGTATATGCCAGCTCTACATCTCTAGGAAAGAGAGGAATGGTTGCTTTTCAACATGTCTGCAAGATCAGTGGAAAACATTATCTCCATTGTGATGCTTAGAGTGGGCATGTGGACTTTATTGAAGGAGTTTGAGGGACTCAAGATCACAGACATTTTGTATAACTGAGGCATGGAGGGACAAGGAGAGGAGAGTTGTGGCTTGGCATCCTCTTGTTAGGTGTCTTAAGTTCAACGTGGGCAGTGTGATGAGGGACAAGTAGGGCCAGGTGGTCAGCTGGTATTGGGAAGTCCTTTGTAATTCTGGTATTCAAGTTTTCTTATCAGGCAAGCTCATTTTAAAAAGTGATTCTCGAATTCTGATGAAAAAAAGTGGCTTCAAATGCAATTAATTTGGCGTCCTGTGTCTTTCCACCATTTGAGAAGAACATTCCTTCTAAATTAGATTAGATCTTTATTTTCGTTGATTGATGCAGTATATCCTATGATGCATGGAAACTTCAAAATGGGGAATGTATGGTGTCGTATCATATCTGATACTTCACTTTTTATAGATAAATCCATGTCCTTGAGATGTCTATGTTGTGCCCCTATCGTATCCATACCGTATCTAGGCATCATAGAGCATACCATCAATTCATCATATTGATAGGGACAGAAATGAATGTGGTGACTCTCTAGCCAAACAAGGAGTCAATTGGGATTCTATACTTGGACAGTTGGTGTAAGATATTTCCAGTTACTTAAAAAGATTTAACTGACAAATTTAAATTCGAATCCCTCGTGTTCTAACCAATCTCTCATTTTGCAACCATTTATTTTACCTTCACAAACTCTTGTCACTTCAAATAAATATGGGACGGAATAAAATCCAATGAACAGAGCAAGCACTTTGCACAGAAACATTTTCGACCAACTACTTTTAAAATCAACGGTGAAAACTGAAGCAAATGAAGGAAAAGAATTTATGCTTTTCAATAAAGACTTACAAAGAGAAAATGATAAAGCTAAAACAATTTTATGGTAATCACTTACATTCCAGCGCTTTTAGCTGCAGCAACTCCTGATGGTGCGTCTTCAAACACTAGAATCTTACTAGGATCCACAATGGCACCCTAAATCATACACAATATAACCCAGGTAGTTCAACATAAAATTGTGCATCATTGATGTAACTTGAGGAAATTGTGTGATACTGATGAGTTAAGACACGTGATTCACAACTATAGTTAACTGATAAGGACTCAAGTACAGGAACCATTGATGACACCTATTTCCCAGACTCCAGGTTGTGATGTGGATAAGGCTTCACGTTGCATCTATAACATACCATGTTCATCATATTTTATGATATTTACTTGAAACATTTCATCTACATTTCTTTAACTTCTATAAAATTACGTTTTTCAAGCATGTTACATGTAAGATGTTTTTTTTTTTTTTATAACATTCTTTTACATATATCTAACAGAAAGGGTATAACAAATTAATTAATAGTTCAAATACAACAAACCAAAGACAATAGATTTAGCTAAATCATATCCTAAGAGTACCTGGCACCAGAATTGATATTGCATCATGTATGGCACAATATGTTAAACATAGATAAAAGTTAGGGACAGGTAGATGAACTCATTAACTAGAATAGAGGCCCACATTGAGCAACCTGACTTTTGACAGGCAAAATCTCTCTGACCAAAAACTTCTCACCACCCAATACTTCTTTGTAACTATCACTTGTCTTTCCTTTTTTTTTCCTTCTTTTCTTTGAAAGACTTTGTAACCATCTCTTTATACACTAAGGATTGGATTGGTATGATTTCTCAAAGGCACCCATACATCAATCATACTGCACACATCAGGTCCATATCCTCCCTCATCAGGTTTAATAACTCCAAATGTGTGTATAGGATTTCTTGATGTGTGTAGGGCTATGTTCTGCTGAGAGGTTATAAACAAACTAGCATGACAAAGAAATGGAAGAAAATAAAATTTTCAAGTTTTATCTTTCCGTTCAAGAACACATACCTCAAATCGCTTGGAGGCTGCTAGAAACACATCTGGAGATGGCTTTCCCCGCTTCACCTCTGGGTCATCACCAAGGACCACGTGATGCATCAGAGAAAATATATCACCATGGTTTTTTGTCTTCAATTCAAAATGTCGTTTGTGAGAGCTGCCAAACGTGTGCTCAAGTAAGGAAAATGCCCAAAATAGACCAGTTAGATGGTGACTGTGTGTGCATTTTTATTTATACCAGTCCAAGGGTAAGTGTAAATTGGATGACCGCCAAGTTTGGCGGCATACTAGTTTGTGGGGTTAGGGAGTGTGAGCAGTTAGGTTTGAACATAGAGGGGCTCAGTGTAGAAGATAACAGGCCTTAAGAAGGCCCAGCTCATCAAGGCCCATGTAAAAATCCCACACGTGGGATATGGTTTAGATTTACATCTAATGTGTACAGCTCTTTTCCTTCGTTCCTTGAAAAAAAAAAAAAAAAAGAGCTGTACACATTAGATGTAAATCTAAACCATATCCCACGTGTGGGATTTTTACATGGGCCTTGATAAGCTAGGGCCTTCTTAAGGCCTGTTATCTTCTACACTCAGGTGGGTCTACCCACAAGCCTGGCTGTTATTTGTTCCAATATGTCCTGGTCATTCTCGAAAATTGGCAATTGATATTTATTTATTTTATAGTTGTTTAAAGTTTTATGCTTATTTTACATGCAGCTCACTCCATGCATTTTCTGGATGCTAATAGATTTTGTTGGTAATTGATATTGGTCTTAGTAGGGGTGGAGACAGCTGGAGTGGAGGGAGTAAACTGATAGGAGCCAAGCTTGCAACAGTGCCCAGCTTCATATTTGTTTATCTGTACTCTACCATTCTCAACATGAGGTTGAACGTAGCTTAGCTTCAATGCCCAGCACTATATCCAAAATTGCGAAGTTGTCGTTTGTAAGTGCTTGGGTTGGCATGTGTGTGATAGCGGGGTCATTTCTTTGCACTCATTTACATATATAATTGATGCACATGCATAATGGTTACACATTATCATGTTTGATTACGCTCAATTACGCATGTGATGCATATATGATGTGTGAAAATTGTGCATAAATGAGGCCATTTTGAGCCTCTCATTTACATACCTGAAGAGGTGGTAAAATGTTACATGTCACTGTATCCACACAGTGAACAGGATGTGATGCCCTGTCAGGTTGCAGGTTCGAATCCCATCAACCACATTATTTTTTCACCTTCGTGGGCCCCAAATTCATCATCCAAGCCATCTTTCTTCTTTATAGGGCTAAGAAATCCTAAGATGCTTAATTTCTTATCTTAAATCTTCATGGATTTTAGTGGGAAGCATTCCAAAGTCCCAACCTATAAATCTAATTTATGCAATTTTGTGGGCCTCCGATTCATGATTTGAACTGTTCAATATTCTCATATTAATGACAGGCATCATGACATTTCTTTTCAAATCTTAAATCTTCAAAGATGTTGAGAAATTTGTGAAAAACATCTAAAAAATTCAAACACATGAAACCATTAGTTTTATTCATTTACTCATGTGAAAATGGTGATTTTGACAAACATGGTAATGTGTTTCACATAGGTAAAAACCATTTTCCTATTCCATGCGTAATTGGCAAATGACCCCTAAACAGATAGCTTTGAGCCAACCCCAAACTTATTGAATAATACTAATATGATGATAAGCGGCTGCTAATGACGAACCACAATCTTACAAGGAAAAACTAAATAGTTATTTCAGCTTCATCTAATATCTCTATACAAGAGGGTGACAAATTTAGCACACTAACAAAACCAAAACATACATACAGATCCCTGGAAAATGAAAAAGAAAGAAAAGAATGATTACCCGGTAGCCACACAGATTGGTACTCCATTTGCATGAAGATGATTAATCAAACGGCTGACTCCTACAAAACAATAAAATCATACAAGTGTGTTTTTTATAAGAACCTGAAGTTGCAACTCAATTTTACTACTTTCTCCCCAATTACAAACTAAAACAGTTGACAAGCCATTTAGAGTAGTAGTTGGCAGAATTGAGTTGTGATTTAGTCTCTAAACTGCAAAATGGAGAATTTCTGAAGGGCACAAACATTTAAAATTGTATTCCTGTAAATGCAATGAAATAAAGTTGCACAACGATGAGTCTTTCTTACTAATGTTTGAATAGATAGGGTCTAACCAATTTGACCTTTTAAAATTATAGATAATAAAAGGGGGGCTTTTATGATGTATGTTGCCTACTCTACTAGATGTGGACCACTTGAGAATGTTCAGATTGATCAAAAATAAAATCTTGGAAAGGAATGGTAAAACAATAGGGGATTGACTGAATGAAAAAATGCAATGGAATTTTCTAGCATTTTCCTCCTAGATTTTTTTATATTTTTTTTTCAAATTTTTTGGGTCAAAAAGTATTCATGCCGTGATGGGCTGTGAGTGTGACTGCTGTGAACTGCAACACAACGTTGTATCATACCATTTTTCGGGGTTGACCAAGACGACTATCAATACTGCAAGTTGAACCATGCTACAGGCCCTCATTCTTTTAAGAGAGGCAATGTCCCAATGTTTTCTATGATTTTTGTGATATGCATCCAGTTTGACTTACATTTAAAATGAAGGAAGATTAATGATATTATAAGTTATTAGATCCTTTGTATAATTTTACAGATTTTGTCTGTGTTTTTAAACAATATAAATCTTACAATTTTATGAATTAGAAATTAACAATCCACGATTTGGGACCCCTTAGCGATTTCATGATGCCAGTTGATTTTCAGTACATTGGTTAGTCATCCAGAAACTGGTGAGTTGTGCCGGCAATTTTGTTTATGAATTCATATGTGAGTTCCATAAGCCCATGGTACTCCAGCAACGGCACATTGTTTGAGGCAGTGTTTATTCATGGAGAAGTTCTTTCCACAGAGAAAATCTTACTCCAGTTAAACCATGTGGTGTAAATCTATGAAGAGAAATACTTTTGCCATGACTAGTACTTTTACGCAATTGCAATTTGATGAAATGAATGTTGGATACAAATGAGCATAAATAGAATTCTTAACATGCACAAAGTGTTTGATTATAATTCGCAATGTCTTACACAAACATGCAATATGACTAATCATTAAGAGAAAAAAGAAATGAGGTAGAGTGGGCGTGGGGGGGCATAGATTTCATTTGATTTTTAGTATTCTGCCTCACTGCATACCTGGCATTTTCTCACAAGTTGGAAACAAGTTTTGAAGCATTCCTTCTCTTTCCTCGAGAAATTCAGCAGGCGTAATTAGGCCAGTTAGACCTGTTTCCTCAATAAACACTCGTGCTGCCTCGATTGCTTTCATCCCCATCATTTTTGCCTTAAGCGACCAGTCAAAATGTTTGCCATATCTTGCAAGGATATTTTCTTGGACCAGAGTATAGAAATTCTCTGTGTCTACAACATAAGCAACCCATTAAGATCTTTTTTACGAGCATAGAGAAGACAGTAGATATAGGAAAAATGAGAAGATGGAGCACAAGCTCTGATCAACGACTGAAATGTAAATCTATCAAGCACACAAACGAGCAAAAAGCCTGCTTGATGCCATTATCGGAACCCCCATAACAAGGACATATAGGTTGGTGTCAAATAAGGCAACCCAGGAGAACTTGATGACCAACAAGAGGCCCTAGCAGTTGGAAGGTCCCAATTGTCACAACCAGAATATTGTGGGTTGAAGTCATGTTACCTATCAAAAAATACAAAACAAAAGAATAGGAAAATTTAAGGATGCATAAGTATCACAAATATTATTTCAGAAAACAGAACACTAATGGAGAAGACCATGTAAGGTATTTTAATCCAGTATGCATTTGACTGACACTTGTTTCTTCATAAACATCCAATGTCCTTTAGCTATGGTGAAAGATTAGGGGGTTTACAGCATGGCAAGTGCTATGAAGACTTGTTATGACTGGATCAGTTCTCATGAGCTCCTCGATTTTCCTCTAGCTAGTTGTCATGTGCTCATGGCTTAAATAAGGTGCAATGTTATACCAATGGATGTTAGGAACGTCTTTCTTGTAAGACGGTGGATGTATGACAAGAATGAAACTCATCAGATGAGAGAATATAAATGCACTTGTTAAAGATGGAAAATTCATTACACTATCTTATGAACCCAAAACCACCAAAGAAAGGATCATGATTAATTCATGAAGGAATCTCTTCAAATATGGACATGTCTAAAACAACAATGAACAATGCAAATAAGACCCGAGTTCGAGGTCAATCTTTTGCAACCCAGGGGAGATGTTGCATGGTCTATGGGTCAACAATACCAGACCGGTGGCCCCTATGCAGAACCCAAAGAATGAGGTATAATGATTGGATGTCCAGATAATTAAGATTACCTTTTCATCTAGGATGTTGCATTCCTATTTATTTCTTTAAGAGTTGTAATTAAGATTAGCTTCCTAATTTCATTATGAGTCTTGGATGCTAGGGTTTTGTATTCCCATATATATAAGCACTGTAAAACATTAGAAGCAGTTTTTGAGATTAATAAAAATTTTGCTCATGGATCGTGTTTTCCCTTTGAGGTTCATTCCTCTTTGTGAGTCTCTTAGAGACATTTTGTTCGTGCTTCGGCACTTTGCAAAGCTTCAATCCAAACTCAAAGAGTTTGTATCAAAACCAAAACTCAATCACTCGCAGTTTGTTGATGGCACCTTTAATCTTTCGTGATACTAACAAGGAGTAGATTAAATCCATCGTGGTTATGTTGCATTGTCATGAGGCAATGCTGGATGGAAAATTGACTTCCCAGAATTTTAGTTTATGGTAGTTAGGAACAGGAGGATCTAATCTACTAGATCAAGCAATCACCAAGGTGTGCGTGCAAGACTGAAGATCACCCATGACCCAATCTAGGGTTGCCTCCCTATGTAAGTGATGCTTCAAAGTTATTATGGGACATGACTGTGGAAAGGATTGAACAAAGACTTTCGGTGTAGAAGTCAAAATTTTATTTTTTGGGGACTGACCAGCCCATTTTAAAGAAGCCATAGCATGTCTAACAGCATATTTCATGTTCCTCTTCAAATGCTCTTGATCAATTGCCCAAAGAATCAAAAGGCTTCAAAGAGATTTCTTGTGGCAAGGCATGGAAGAGAGGAAGAAGTTCCACTTAGTGAGTTGGGAGGTTGTGTTCCACTTATTGAAGATTGATAATACTAATAATCCGACCGAATGAAATTCAAATTTAGGTATCTATAACAACTTAATCTTACTATTAATAAATGAAACACAACCAACATAATAGTCTAAATTCATAGAACAATATTTTCTATTTTGTAGATTTTCTTTTACTATGTGAAATCAATTGCTATTTGGCCGAGGGTGCGAATTGGAGAGCGATTGAGTCAGCCCATGATTCCAATTTTTTAAAACCATGGGTGAAAGTGTGAACTGTGAACCATCTTTTGTTCCATGCTCGCATTAGGGAAGCTTGGCTCTCAATTCTTTCTTGTTTCAGTGTCTCTTAGGTCTTCCTAGAGGATTAAAGCCCCACATATCCAGACCCATACCATGTACAATACACAAACACCTTCCAAATAAAGTGGAAATTGCAGCACAATCCATACATATAGTCTCAAATCTCAATCTAAGTCAAATGTACATCTAAACATAGCTCCCCCATTCATTAGATTAACATTCTAAAGGAAAATGACAAGAAAGTAGTTAGATCAGGCAAAAAAAAGATGTGGGGTGGAGAGAAAATGGTTGGTTGTTGAATGGAAGCTAATGCGTTTGATGAAATGAAATACCAAATACCTAACAAAAGGCCGTCCATATCGAATATGATGTGGGTGATGTTGCCTTTCTTAGCCATCTTCTCTTCTTCTGTTCTGCTGGGGTTTTCCATCTGCAACTGTAGCTTTCTTAGGATCCTGACAAGAAAGATTGTGTTTCTCCTACAACTATGTGAGGAGGGGAAAGTTCAGGGTACTGCAAGTGAAAGTGGAAGGAGCACAATGTCAGAGCTGTTCACTTTTGGCCTTCTGAGACTAAACTCTTTATTTTTTTTATTTTTTATTTTAAATTAGGCCCTCTAAATCAATCAGTACGGTCCACTTTTGAAATCTGAAAAAGACACTTCTCCTGGACACATAAATTTGTGATTAAAATAATTCGCATAATAACTTTTTTGATGATGATGGTGATAAATTTACATAATATATGTGTGGCCCAATTTAGTTCAGGCCCAAATTTCAATTATACTACAAACCGAGTCCAATATGAGTATGGGCCGTCGATAAATCTACCCCGAATTGTACTTTTTAAGGGTGTTTTTGGTAATTAACTAGTTATGTTAAAGTAAAGTGAATCCAGACAAGAAATGACAAAAGGTCATATCAAAATTATATAATTTTAAAACTCCTTTCGAATTTTTCTAAAAAAAGTAAAAAAAAACAACCTTCTTCCTTATAAAAAAAAAAAACCCTCCACTTTTCTATATAAAAAATAAAAAAGATTTTTCATACCAAACAACTAAAAATAAAATATCATCATAACATCTTATATTTTATTCTTCCTTGATTTGATGCTTTATCTCATCATACTTCAATTCACCGTACATCCAAACAGGCTCTAAGTGGGTAGGGACCAAGTGGGTTTGGATTTAGCCCGCCAAGTTGCACCCTAGCAGAAAGTGGACTGCCAAAATCACACCAGCTCTCCTTCTTAATAAGAATGGTTAAATAGAGTACTTCTTCTGATTATGACAATACTTTATTCTCAAAATGCCATTTCACATACCAATAAGATGTCAAAATGCCACATACATTGAACTGAATTAGAAGAAAAAGACCACACTCCCATCAACACATGTGCTACTTTACACTTGAATATATTTATTATGTTAACCTCAGGCTCTCTATAGCTCTTAGAATATATTTACCTTAACTCTTAGAATAAAAATTAAAAAATAATAATAATAATAAATAAATAAAAACCCTTAACCAATCTGTGCTGTGTGCCCACTTTGCCTGCCTATATTAGCTGTACTTCTATAGCTTGTCTGTTGGTCACCTCCAACGTGGAAGTTTCTTACCGTATTTTGTTCTAATACATCTAGAAGATGAGTTTATTGCATCTGGATCCCGTGTTACTTCCAGACAGGGGAATCTTGTTTGGACGAATGAAGGGGGCGATAACACACAGACATGCAGGCTAAGGTTGAAATAAAGAAAAGTCCGCGAGTCGCCCCCTTCAATCTTCCAAACAGGGGAAGGATACGGACTGTTAGAAGATTGGATGTTTTGAATTTTGAATATCATGTATAAGTAGTTAGTAGTCTTTTTGGTGGGACAAAGGAAAGGGTGCTCACATGATATCAAGCAGAGAGGTCTATTTTCAATGGTTGAATACTTGAATATGAGGAAAGTGAGCTTTTCTGTTCACACTGAGATGATAACTTTATTTAGGTGCAACAAAATTGAGGTCAGTTGAACTCTTGGTGAATTAGGATAGTTGGGTAGATCCATGAGGGCAGATTAGGAGTAAACGGCGGGGGGTGTGAATTGTTCAAAGATGAGGTTGGTCTGGTCCAAAATTTGTCCAAAGTCTAGCACGGATTTTGAAACCAGCCCACCACAGAAAGCATTTAATTGTCAATATGGGGCATAAGCATATATGGCCTTAGGCCTGACCAAATTATCAATAGTAGGGCCAAAATATGCCCAAGAATAACCCAGCACAATATGGGCCTGGCTGGGCAATCCAGGCATAGCAACATCTTATTTGATCTTTTAGTTAAACCCGGAGCCAACCCACACTATGAATGGGTCGATGATGGGTCAGAAAATCCTGACCCACAATTATATGGAGCAGGCACAGAGGTGCTCCACCAAACCCGACTCACCCACATCAGCTCCCTTACATAAACCTAATAGAGGGGACCCCCAACGAAGCAGTTTCCTGGGCATGGTCTGGGGCCTCTGGGCCACCTTTTTTGCATGGCACGGGACGGCCCACATTTAAAAGCACGAAGAACTCCCATTTTGTTATTAGCTCGAACTTTTAAAATACTTTTGTAAAATGTTTAACTTTGAGGCTCTTAAATTATTTTCACAATAAGATTGTGTTTCACACAATCTATGACCATCACCGTATCATTCTTATCTGATGGCCCACTATATACTTGGCCCCGCACGGGCTCGATGGGTCTTCACCAACTGTCAAATGGAACAATAGTGTTTTAGTTCAGTTTGGTCTCTGCATCCTCTGCAGTCAAAGTCTAATAATAATTGAAGGTTTCTTTACATGTTACCATTACTCTTTCCAATTGTTAGTTTTCCCATTTTCACGGCTGTGTTGCAAAGCGACTAGTAGTCCTGTTGGTTGGTCAAACACAGACCTCCGGGGAAAATCAGCATTGACCCACTTCCTAAATAACAAGTTATGGTCCGGTCCACCCCAACTACTAATATCCAACCCTAGGTTAGAATACAAATTGGAAAATATATTCACACGCTTCATGTGCATTCATCGTGCCTGTTTGGATAGATAAAAAATAGAATTGAGTAAAGTTAAATGGGCCCTAACATTCTAAAATTCCAATTTTACCTTGTTTGGATGAGTCTGACCCGATAGACGAAATAATGTTGTTAGTCATATGTACTCCATTTCACCTCAGCTCTAAATACTTTCATTTCTTTAAATAAAAGTGAATTCTACTCGAAACCTTAACTTCACAATAAACATCCAAATGTAATAATGTGAAATAATCTATTTTAACTCCAACCTGCTTCTCCTCCACTTCACTTCTCTTGTGAAATCCATTTCATTTTACTCCACTCCTCATTTATCCAAATAGGCCCCAGGATAAATATAAATAGAATTGGGATCTTTGGGAGGTTCTTAGCGATCTTGGTTTAGTTTAATTATTATCTTTTTTTAGAAGTTTACATTTGGTTAAAATAAAAACTTTTTTCTTTTAAAAAAGGCTCAAACTTTCATTTCCCTGTACTTTCTCTCTTGTTCCAAAATTTCTAAATTTATATATTATATTTTATCATCTTTCTTAAAAAATTCAAATACTCACTTTATGTGGCGGCCACTTGTCTGATCAAATAATTATCACCTTAATTTAAGAGATAAACTGCCTAGCTTTAGAAACATCAATATTAAATTGAAGAAAGTGAAGGTTAAATAATGTGAGTGTTATGGGGGGTTTTGTTTTGTTTTTTTTTTTGTTTTTTTTTTTTTTTTTTTTTTGTTTGTGTTAATTCCATTTTCTTGGGCAATGTTATTAAGTTCCATTTCTTTAATTTATTCCATTTTATTCCTTCTGTTAACTTCTAATTTTGGATGATAGCAACATGGGGTTGTTAGGATGCACAGACACATAAAAATATATATAAAAATGGAAGAGAGTTAATAATGTGGTTTGCTTGTTAATCTTGCACCGAGAGTGATAGGGGTGTAAAAATAAACCGGAAAACCGTCTAACCGAATCGAACCGAACCGAACCACGGTTAATAACCGTATTTCACAGTTTGGTTACGATTATGGTTAATGAAATCCAAAAACTACACGATTCGGTTCGGTTACGGTTTTCCGTAATAATTAACGATTATCAACCGAGCTAAACCGTATGATACTGTTCGGTTAACCGTATGCGGTTAACCGTATCGTTTACAAATAAAAGAAAAAATAAGAGGGCTGAATGAAATATTTCTTACCTTATTCAATTGCTCATTATGTGTCATTTTACCTTCTTTCACATTTATCCCCTTATGTAAGGAAGGCATTCCACAGTTATTAACCGTAACCGAACCATTTAATACGGTTAACCGCGGTTACGGTTTTTCACAGTTTTTGTGGGTGCGATTACGGTTATGGTTTTAAAAGATAAAAAACCGCGGTTACGGCTCGGTTAACGGTTTTTCCAAATTGACCGGTTAACCGAACCGTTACACCCCTAGAGAGTGATCTAGTGCAGGTCATTCCTATTTCGTTTGAATTTAAGACAATGAATGAAGATTTGATTGCGATCCAAAGTTTTCAACATAAACTCTCCTTGTGATCACTTTTAACTGTTTATTTATTAGAATTTCGGACATGAATTATAGATGTTGGGGATTTTGGAATCATGTCCCCTAGCATTTGCAAATCTCATATTTGTTGTTTGGTATTCAAGAATTTCAGCTACATAAAAGGTCCCAAATGACTTTTGAAAATTTAGGAATTCTACTCTCTTTGTATTTTGGTGGAACTCCTGCATACTCAAGTCCAAAGGAGTATCTAAGAGTTCCACTATGTCTGGGAATTCAGAAATCTGTTTCTCGACTATTGAATTCATACAATTTGGACGAGGGGTAAAATTCAAAAAGTAAAGGTAGGATGCACATGAGATCAAACTGCCTATCTATATTTTGTCTTATATCTCACCTCTTTAATATTTTTTTTTCTAAACCTTACTATCTTGAACTTTTAGAAAATTAGTTTATAGAGTACAAATAGGCTTTTACCTATTTGGGAGTTGGCCGAGTGGCAATAAAGCATGTGTTTACTCCCAACATCATGTGTTTGAAATTGCTCTCTATTTGCCCAATGTGCATTGGTGTAGATTTAGCGGACGCCCTTTTAGTCCTAAAAAAAACTACCGATTTCATAAAGAAAAGGCTTTTAGGATTATGCAAAAAAAAAAAAAAAAAAAAAAAAAAAAAAACCTATTAATTCATGGCTTGATCCTTAAAAGTGAGGAGGGTAGACCCTAAAACCCTTGTGTTTCAACTATTGCCTTCGTGGGGTGAAAGCCCACTTGTATCAGCCAAAAACAATCCTTTCATGCCCAAGACAGTTCCAAAAAAAAAAAAGGAAAAAAAAAATCAATGGGGAATAATCGGAAGATAATGGTCATCCAATATAGCCTACTATAGTTGATATTTAGTCTACCACACGGTACGTCTAACACACAAACACCATTCCTACATCCAAAGGGATGCAAATGAGAGTAAGAGAAAGGGTGCTTATGAACTGTTGAAGTTTCTTGGTCTGGTGGCCCATCTTTGACTTGAGATCGCAAACAGTGATCCATTGGGTAGTGGTGATCATTATTGGTAGCAATATATTACACCTCCATTCTTGTCCATGCATTATTCTACAAGATCTATCAAATTATATCACATTCTTATTAGGGTAGTAAACCGGTTGGTTTCGGTCCGAGTTTATAGTGGACTTGGAATCGGAACCGTTAAGGAAAAAGTGAAACTGGATCTAAACTCGAAACCGTTTCGGAATCGATTTTTTGGCTCTGGTACCAGAACCATAACCATATATGGGACAGGTCCGAATCTAGGTAAAGAATAATACAAAAAAAAAAAAAGTAATATGACTTTTATGAGAGATTTTTAAAAATTTATATAATATGTCGGATCTCGAATCCATAGGTCTGAACCAATGTGGAACCAGACCCTGACACATTAACTTATGGGGGCCTAAATAAGAACCCAAATTTCGATTTTTAACACGTCAGAACCTCCGGGTAATCGGAGAATCGTGAATCCATTTACATCCTTAACCCGACCAATGACAATGATTTAACTATTTCGCAATAGACAATCAAACTTATATCAAACTTATATCATCAATAATAATGACCGTTTATTCCATTTTAAAACTACTAGCAGACTCACACCGATGGTTATTAGGACATTTCCTCACTAACCAACAAAGCAGCCGTCCCTGTAACCTAACTAACACAATCCTTGAAAATTTTATGAATTTTAAAACCCAAGTGGGCCCAAGAAAAGGCAAATCCAAACCTCCATCAACCCCTCGTGCCTTCACGGCTTCACCACCTCTCTCTCTCTATCTCTCTCTCTCTCTCTCCCACCACCTCCCTCCTCCCTTTTACCGTCTTCAATCCTTCTAGATACTCTCTCTCTCTTCTCTTCACCACCTCCCTCCTCCCTTTTACCATCTCCATCCTTCTAGATACTCTCTCTCTCATATGTTCTCTCCTTCTACTCTCCTTCCCCTTGCTTCTATATCATTTCTAGAACCCCACAAAAGGTAAGAGAACCCAAGAAGACCAAAACTCCGCATCAAATTCACATCCCCAAAAGTCTCTCTCTCTCATTTTCATTTTCCACTTCCATCTTCCCCCTCACTTTCTATATCCACTCTAGAACTCCATAAAAAGGGAAGAGGATCCAAGAAACTAGAAGTTCAGATCATTTCAACCCCCCAAAGTTTCCCATCCCTTCCCCAACTGCAAATATCAATCCCACCACATAAAACCTCCATGTCCAAAGTACCCAAACACCCTCCTTCATCGATCCAAAACCATCATCTCCATTACAAACAAAGCAAACAAAAACCCAACACCAAGATGGTGTTTCAAAGGGACTCTCCTCAATCCCTCTCCTTCCGCAACCTACCCAACTTAAAAGGACAAGAAATAACAAGAGACATTTCATTTGAAGGAAGACACACCACCCCAGCTAAGGAATTCGAATTCTTCGCGTCCTTCAACGGTCTCCACTCCGAGATGTGCTTTGCAGAAGAGATCTTCTCTAATGGAAAGCTTCGTCCTTTCAAATCCCCCACTCCCAAGAACACAACGACAACAACTCAAGGACAGGTCCAGAATCCTCCCAAGGACTTCTTCAATGCAAAGAAGAGTCGAGCAAAAAGGCACGGGTGCTCGGCCGAGTACCGGAGGCTGGAGAAGGACACGAGCCAGACCAAGTCACAGACCCAGAAGTCGAAACGGATTTCCAACGGCATGTGGGGTCGGAGCTGGTTGATGTTCGCGATGCCGGCGGAGATGGAGATAAGCGACATCCACAGTCGGCTGAAGCGTCGGAGTCCGGCGAGTTTTATGCAGCAGACGGCGGCCGGAGGCGAAGAAGAAGGGAAGAGGAAGTGGAAGATGCTGAATGCTATGAGTTGCAGAAGCGTTGCAGACGTGGGGACGCCATTAGAGTTTCAGTTAGCACGTGTGAGGGTGGTTTGACGAAATTACCCTTTAAAGATTAATGGGATTGGCTTGTTGCATGCTTGGGAGATGGTGGGCAATGCTGTCATTTAGAAAAGAAGTTTCTCATATGTGAATTTGCTCAATAATTGAGATTCATATTGGTCAGATGAGATAATCCAATAGTTGGATCAGTGGGGATAGATAAAACCATTTTTTAAAAACATGACAATTTTGGTCTGTTTGGCCATGATATATAAACATGGTTTTATGGTTTGTAAAGGACTCCTCTCTAGCAAATATTCTTTTCTTTATTGGGAATATCTTAGATGGATATGGTTTGGATGGAATTGGAATACATAGGATTTTATTGATGGAATGGGCATGCTTGTTTGCAAGAAACTTGAATACATTGAAAGTAATTCATAAAAATAAGTTGTTTGTTCACATTGAATTAAAATACATAAAAAGTAATTAATTCGAATAAGCCTGTTTATTTGGATGGAATTAGAATATATAAGTTCTATTTAATTTAATACAATGGATTTGAATACATATAAAGAAATGCATGGTCAAATGAGCAATAAAGATTATTAAATAGAGGTGAGGGGTGAAGGATATGGCTCAAATTCCATTGAAGGTGTGAGGTTATTTAACCACTTATAGAAATACCTTTGACCACTTTTTGGATATTCATCTTTTACCGCTTATAGAAATACATAGTCCTCGAATGCCTTAGAATCTGATCATATAAAAGAAAAGGGCCGGAACCATTGAGATTCATTATTAAATGGGCTTGTTTGTTTCCAAAGAATTGGTATACATAGGAATTCATTGGTTGAATGATCATATACATAATGGAATAAGGGCATACACACACATGCATAATATAATTATATATAAAGGGCTTGGACAGGCTTGGTCATACACTAGCCCACCCATTAAGGCGGCAGGCTTTTCAAGATTGGGCCTACCCTCGGGCTTTAGGACAAGAAAGAAAGCCCTTAGTGTTTACAAGTTTTGGCAGGTTGGGCCCCCTCATCAGAGGGTCAGCTTGAAAGGCTTACCTATAGTTGACATGTAGTATTGTGGGTCATTTATACAAATTATATGCAGGTTGAATATAGGTTAGGTTAGCAGTTAGGATCAAATTTTTCCACACTTTGTTTAAATCAATCCAAGCCTAGCCTAAATTGCCTTTGCATAATGGTTGAGCTTGCATTCAAGCTGAGTTGATCAGGTTCAAGTTCAACATCAATTGATATCATTAGCATGACAATGTATATCATAAATTAGTAAAATCCAAGTGTGGCCCAATATGAGAACTTGTCGGGTAGGTTGAAATCGTCCTTATCATATTCAAAGCCTTCTCTCAACTCTGTTGAGCTCGAATGAAGAAACATGATGATGATGATGATGATGATGATTGATGTTTCCCCGGCCCAAAATGTTCCCAAATACACTTAATTTTTATTTGAATTTTTTCTTATTTTATAATACATGAATTTCAACATTCTCATCTCTAATATACTCATGTGTTGTTTTTTAATTGGCCAATGTTTTGTTCTATAGGTGAGGATCACGATCATGAGAGTATTTTCCTTCAATCTTGTTGATAGTTGATCACAAATCTTTATATATAGAAGTCCAACGACTTTTGGTAGCCCAACTTCTTTTGCAGAGTCTCACTCCAGTAGCAGATCATGGACTACCAAATCACAGTACCACCTTTCCTCTAATTAGAGTACTTACATTTATTTTACAATATTATATTCTCAAAATGCCGCTTTGCCCATCAGTAAGATTTCAAAAGCCACAGACATTCAATTCAATTGAATAAGAAGTAAAAGGCCATCTCTCATCTACTCTTGTCGTACCTTACTTTAAGGACTAGATTTGGTAGAGATCTCGGTTTATCCAAACTTCTAAAATAACTACAAAAAGAAACAAAATGTGAGAGATGATCAAGTAAGTGGTGCAAGTGGTAAAACAAAAACTTACACCCATCGATCTTTTGGGGCCCAATTTGGCTGCATATACACATGGTTGGTGGTTGGCTGAGAAGGGCTTTTTAGTATGGATTCTCATAGCTAAGAGATTGCTTCTATTGGATTATGAGAACCAAGAGGGGCTGCAAATTTTTCCTGTCTCGATTCACTGGTTATGACCATATTAAAATTTAAACTCAACATGAGGTCATCAACATCTTACCAACATTCTTTCTTGCTTGGATGCAACAATGGGCTCCACAACATCTTTCTTTCTGCTTAGAAAAGTTCTCCTGACTTCATCTGCCCACGCCACATAGTCGTACTCTCTTCTGGAAAGGGTTCCCCAACTTGTATGTTAGTCACCTCCAACAGGAAGTTTCTCTCGACATTTTTGTCTTAACATCTAGAAGATAGGATTTTTTTGAAGTTTAAATATCACGTATTAGGTGTAAGTATAGTGCTAGCTGTTTGAGAGAGAGAGAGAGAGAGAGAGAGAGAGAGAAAGAGAGTCAAGAAAAGGAAAGATAAAGTATACTATGAAGTTCTCTTGACGGGGCGAAGGAAAGGTCCCCATATACCCCTTATGATACAACAAGCACAGGGTTGTATTTTCAATGACTAGAGAGATAAAGAATACTATGAAGTTCTCTTGATGGGGCAAAGGAAAAGGTCCCCAAATGATACAACAACCAGAGGGTTCTATTTTCAATGATTGAATTTTAGAACAGTGAGCCCTTGTGACATGGGAAGCGCTTTTTTAAGCTAAAGTTTAGGATAAGGTAAGTTCAAGTATGTAGTGAGGCTCACCTGGAAACCCATATGGGGATGTGGGTAGGGAGATTTCAAGAACTCTCTGGGGCCATCTTCTTTGCAAAAAAATCAGCCTCAATTGTGGTTTATATCATCTCATCTAGCCTCAAAAGTTTAATGATCAACAGTCCATTTGAATTGGTACATAGTTGATTCAACGGTCCAGTAAATTAGGATCTGATTGAAAGTTGGTAGACATGTGCAATTCGGGGGGGGGGGGGGGGGGGGGGGGGGGGGGGTTGGCCCATTTGGATGGACCCCAGGATGGGCCCCTACAAGCGTGAGCTTACAGAATTTTAACCTAAGCTTTAGCTTAGGAGAGCCTTACCCTTGTTCTATACAAAGATGATAACTTAATTTAGGTGGGGCCAAATCTAGGCCAGTGGAACTCTCGGTGAATTGGGATAGTTGGGTAGATCCTGGAGGGCAGATTAGGGTAGAATGATTAAAAAAACCAGCATTCAAAGACCAGGTTGGGCGGGGTAAAAGGTTGTCCAAGTCTAGCTCATTAAAGTAGTTACGAGGATGCATTTTGAAACCAGCCCTGACTGAAAGTGTTCAGTTTGTAGAGTGTGAATCAAGCATAAACATCCTCAGGTTTGACCCATTTAACAATATCGCAAAAACAGGCCCAAGAATGACACATGGGCCTAAAAGAATTCACATACAGCACAATATAAGCTTGGCTCGGCCATTCAACCCCAGCAAAGCCAGAGTTCATGACCCTTTTAATTCAGCTCGGATCCAACCTGCGCTATTTCGGTATCGATCACGGGTCAGCAAATCCTGACCCGCAATTATATGGACAGTTCATGACCCACCTGACCGGTCTCAATTGCATCAGCTCCCTTACATAAACATAATAAAGTGGGGGCCACACATTTTGAAGAAGGGGGTTTCCGGGCATAATTTTAATGTGGTAATGGCTTGAATGCGTGGGCATTGTTTTTGAATGGGACCACGATAATGAATTCGTGAATGGAGGCCCACATGTAATACAACTCAGGAAGTGAAGATTACTGCTCTCAAATGAGTGAAAATTTATACTTTTAAAGCCTTTAACATTTGAGGCTCAATTAGTTGTTTTAGCTATGACTAGTCTAGCTGCACGATCCCACAGAAGCAAGATAAATTTTTTTTAGTTAAACTGATCTAATTAAAAGGACATTAGCTAATTGACAGCTATGATATACTCTAGTGGCAAGAGTGACTCATCTCACGCAACTGTCCCAAGATCCCTGGGCAGTTAGGTTGTCTCACAGGTGTTGTACTACTTACTCAACAAACTAGGATTTTCGTTTGATGAGTGCGGATCTTAATAGGTAGTTTGGTTTTGAGGGCAAATCGATGATTTTTATGTGAATTTTGTTGGTGAACCCATGACTTTTATTAGATATTTTGAGGTACACTGCGGTTTAATGGGTGTGACTATTTGGGTACAACTGTGTGCTTGTGTCTGCGCTCACCCATTTGGGTGAAAATGAAAAAAGGGCATTAGCTATAATCAAGTTGTAGCTGGTGGTGAGAATTTCCTTATTCATGAAAACCACCATGGACTGATCCTTAATTCTACTTATTAGGGACTTACAAAGGATGTGTCCAGGAGTGTGAGTATTATCAATCAAAGTGGGGGAAAAAAGAACATTAACCTAGAAAGATATTTGACCTACATATGTCAGTGGTTATAACACGGGCCCCACACGGGGTTGATTGGTCGGGATCATTTGTCAAATGAAATGATGGTAGAATTCTAGATATGGTCTCTTGACTTCCCGTACGCAAACTCAGTCGAATGGAAAATTCTTTCCGTGTTACTTTCACTCTTTCCATCTAGAAGAGAGGGATATAGTAGGTTTTTTAAATGTCATGGATGTCTAGAAAGTAGGCTTGTCATGGATGTCTAGAAAGTAGGCTTGGAGTCCTTGTCTGCTTAGATTTTAAGAAGGTGTCTTATGGATTTTAATAGGATTGATTTTGATTTTATTCTTGAAAATTATAATGGGGCTCCACTAAGATTGGTTTTTCTTGTGATGATGGCGTCCATCATTTGATTAGCCACCCTTAGCGGTTAAACTACTACTACTACTACTACTTCTTCTTCTTCTATTTTGAATTCGGTGATAGTTTGCTTTTGGTTTCTTAATATAAATTTCCTTTTTTTTTTTAAAAGAAAAGTAAAAAGACTAATAGCCCTATATATTGATGGGTAAAAACACAAAGCCTAATCTCAGCCCAATTTAGACTTATAATTAATTTAAAAAACGGTTAGATTACATGGTCTCAAGGGTAGGATGACTCGTTCGATCGGTCATGTATTTGTAAGTTAGTTTGCAAGTAATTGAATCTTGCACTACCTTTTTGCTACCATAAAAAAGGTGGAGAAAGAGAGCACATGAGCTTAAGATTTAAATGAGATTCTTTAATTAAGCTGTTTGGATTTTGGTGTGCCGTGAGAAGGAGAATGAGGAGGAGAAGGAAGACGTGGCTTAGATTGCATTAAGACAAATGGAACTTGCAGCATACAAACCATTTAATCTTCTCTCTTGTCAAAAACATGTTACTTGGGTGTTTAATATTCACTTGCTTTTCCTCATTGCAGGGATTTAAAGAGGTCGATATATCCCGTGCTGTGACAAATGAGCAACTTTATCCTTTCACAAACATGCTAACGACTTGCTTGTGTAACCAAGAAGCTAAGAAAACAAGCAAAAAAATGTTGTGATAAGGAGAGAGACCGAGAGAAAGAAGATTAGAGGGAGAAGAGAGAGCTCTTGCTATTATCTCATTATGTATATTAAATATAAAGGTAGGGAAGCCTATTTATAGGCAAAGTAACCCCACAAGAGATGAACCATAATTCTAACACTAACTCATCTTAAGTGAGCATCCACCCAAGATCCATATCTTATAACACTCTCCCTTAGATGACAACCATTCAATGACAGTTGCCTCATTAAAAACCTTGCTAAGGAAAAATCCAGTGGGAAAAAAAACCAAAGCGAAGGAAAAGAAAGTACAACATTCTTCAAGATCATTGAACTGGTATTGGACGTGCATAATGCTGCATCGTTAAAATCTTAATTAGGAAAACCCAATAGGATAAAACCTAGAGAAGGAAAAGAAGTACAGCGCACAAATGTCTATAAGTAGCATACTTCAGGATGCTCCCTGATAAACCACTCCCCCTGATAATAGCAACCATTCACATAGTTTGATGATGAACTATACGCATGCCAATCTTATATACAAACTTCTGAAATACTGATTTTGGCAAAGATTTGGTAAATAAGTTAGCCAAATTGGTACTCGAACGAACTTGCTTCACTTCAATTTCATTGTTCTTCTGAAGTTCATGAGTGAAGAAAAACTTCGGTGCTATATGTTTAGTCTTGTCCCCTTTAATGAAACCTTCTCGAATCTGTCTTATGCATGCTTCATTATCTTCATAAATAATGTTTCGAATACCTGCAAGAGAAGGTAATTGACAAGAACTACGAACATGCTGAATCAAGGATTTTAGCCATACACATTCCCTACTGGCTTTATAAAGAGCCAAAATCTCAGCATGGTTGGAGGAAGTAGCTAACAAAGTCTATTTAGTAGAACGCCAAGAAATAGCGGCATTACAATTTAGAAACACATAACTTGTCTGTCATCGACCCTTATGAGGATCATAGAGATAACTTGAATCTGCATATCCTATAAAACTGGAATCTTTATGATCGTAAGAATAAAATATTCTCAAATCAGTTGTTCCACGCAGATATCGTATGATGTGTTTAATACCAATCAAGTGCCTTTGAGTTGGTGTGGAGCTTTACATGGCAAGTAGATTCACAGAAAATGCAATATCCAATCTAGTGCATTGTGCCAAGTACATCAAGGCTCCAATGACATTTAAGTATGATACTTCGGGACCCAATACCTTTTCATTTTCCTCGATGGGATAGTGTGGATCTTTTTTTATATCAAGAGACTGGACGACCATGGGGGTGCTTAATAGATGTGCATTGTCCATACCAAATCATTTTAAAATCCTTTCGGTATAATTAGATTGATGGACTAACATCCTATTAGAATTTCTCTCAATTTGCAAACCAAGACAGAATCTCGTTTTTCCAAGGTCTTTCATTTCAAATTCTTTCTTCAAATAATCAGCAGTTTTTTTGAGCTCTTCTGGAGTCCCGATCAAATTTATGTCATCTACATAAACTGCTAATATTGCAAATCCATTTAAGAATTTCTTTATAGAATTGACACGGGCAAATGGGATCGATTTCATACCCCCTTATAGACAAGTATTCACTAAGACGATTGTACCACGTTCTTTCGGATTGCTTCAGGCCGTACAATGATCGCCTTAATTGAATTGAGTACGTACTCTGATAAGTCCAAAATATCACATATTTAATTAATTAATTTATATAAATTTGTGGACTTAATTAAAATAAAATGCATTGAATTCATAGATTTGCACACAATCATGCAATTAGACTCTTTTAGTTGAATTTAAGTAAAAATCTCTTAAAAATGCATGTCTTGGTGAAATTATCAAATTCTGCTTTTTTTAGCCCCATGCATAGCGGTAGGACCTGATCCAAATTTGTCAAATGATTTGAGTTTTGACCATGTGATTGATCACAAGTGGACCACACCCTGTTTGAGCACTTTCATTCACTATCATTAACTTAACCAAGTAATGCCGGTGGGATTTAATTTTATTGCATCTAGATAATCACCATGTATCATCATGTTGCTTGACTTATAATATGGGACCCATTGCTTGCATTTAAGTCCGAGTAAACAGTATCCAAAAGTTGGGTTTTATACATGGGATGATTATTAATTTAATAAATTTATACACTCTAGTGAACCATGCATGTTATGACCCACTCAGTGGGCCCACATTAACACCACTATCATCATGTTTATAAACTGTCTTATGTGTAGGCCAAAATGGGACCGCAAGGGAGATGCATGTCCATGGATCATTCCAAGTCATTACAAGGTGTAGTGGGACCCATTCCTATTGCTAGTTTGAAAAAAAATCTCAAGATGCTATTTTGGAAATTTTCAATAGAAATTGAAAGAAGGAGAATGTCCAAGCCACCTCAAATTCACAAGATTTCAAGTCCAAGTGGGCCCATTTTCAATAGAGAATCAAGCCAAATCAAGGAAATTATAATGAGCCCAAGTGAAGAGTTTCAAAAGGATTGAAGAGTCCCAAACGGTTTTGTGCAACAACAAGAGATAAGGAACTCAATTTCAAGATCCAAAATTCAAAGAGTTCAAGTTAGATAAATTTCAAAAACAAACAAGAAAAAAAAGCAAAAAAGGAACTCCTCCCATTCTCACGTTAATCACCCTCTTGTCCACCCCAATTTTTTCTCTCTTATCTCTTACCACAAGGGGAGACTCCATTCATTGGGTGGCCATCAACTTCTTTCCAAACTAACTCTCCTCCCCTCCTAATTTCTCTCCCTTTATTCTCTCCCACTCAATCTCTAACTCCCTCATCTCTATCTTTTCTCTCACACACATAACGTCCCTCTCTCTTTTCCCTATGACTCATGCGCACAACAAATCTCTCTGTGGACGTTTTGAATTTTTTCCTTTCTCTCTCTCTTTCTATCTCCACTCTATCACACGGCCATCATTCTCTCCCCATTAATCTCTTTCCATTTTTTCCCTCCATCTCCTACATCTCTCATTCACTTATTATACGAGGCCAGAGAAAAAAAAATTGATGTGTGAAGGAAGAAGAAGAAGGATGGAGGGGTAGATTTGTTGCTTGTAATCTAAGGAGAAAGGGTGTAAGTTGATTTATTTTAGTTGATTTTATGGGTAAGCAATTTTTATTCAAAATCTGATTTTCAATTTATTAATCTATTTTCTTTATTTATGTCTTTTTGATGCCTTATTTTTTAATGATATATTGCATGCTTAAAGGCCGCTAAATACTAAAAAATTTCGAAGGAGACTAGAGTCTTTATGAAATTTCTCAATATTAATAAATTTGATTTTTCAGATTTTGGGTCCTTAATGAAATCACTCATATTTTCAGTATTTAGAAAACAACTGAACTCTGACCCTTAGATTGCAAGGCTCTCTTTCAATCTTGAATTTCAATTTAATTATTTCTGAATTTTTAATATCTCAAATTGGTTTTCTGATTATTTTTATGGTGGATGCAGTTTTTAGTATAGATCTATTAGATTAGGTCTCTAGTTTAGGATTTTTCTTTAATTCGGATTGTAATTAATTTTCTTTAGATTTGTAATTAATTTTTAATTAGAGTAGGATTTATATATATATATATATATTTATAGGCTAGCACTAGTTTTCGATTAGAACAGGTACATTGTGATCATTGGCTCCCTGTGGATCGACCCAGTTTTACCGGTTATTACTACAATCGTGACGACCCTACACTTGGGGCACGATCATACTCCTTGGCTTTGCTTCAGGCAAAGAAAATCCTTCTGAGATTTTCATGTGAATTTCTGTGTCTAAGTTTCCATACAAGTAAGCAGTTACAACATCCATGAGTCTCATTTCTAGATTTTGAGAAACTGCTAAACTTATCAAATATCTGAATGTCTTCATATCCAGAACAGGGGAGTATGTTTCCTCATAATCAATTCCAGGTTTTTGCAGGAAACCTTGTGCCACTAATCGTGCCTTACATCTGGTAATTTCATTTAGCTCATTCATTTTTCTTACAAACAACCATTTGTAATCTACAGGGTTAACATCTTTTGGGATTTGTACTTTAGGTTCGAACACACTGCGTTTGTTGAGAAACTCTAACTCTGTTTTGATGACACTTTCTCATTGTGGCCAGTCATTTCTTTGTTGACATTCATTTAGAGAACGTGGTTCTGTGTTCCAATTATCATCATCATTTTTCTTTGATATTTGTGTAGTTACCGCATATGCAAATGCGTCATCGATGATAATTTCATTTATATTCCATCTCTCTCTTAAATCATTATAAAGTATAGAGATTCTCTTTATTTTCCAGTACCGGTGCCTCTTCAGGGGCTTCCAAAGTCTCATCAGAGACTTCCATAATTCTAGAGAGAACAGACTTTGTCATAACCTCTTCAGGAGCATTATGTGCCTATTCGGAGGAACTTCTTCAGAAGCGTTACATGCCTCTTCGAAAGGATATGATGATAATTGCTCATGTCTTCTTTTTCGCGGAGCTGATTCTTTTGAACCTATTGGTCTGCCACGCTTCTGGCGTATCACAGATTCTTTTGTTGCCGTATTTTGACTTCGTCCTACAGGGACATTAATCCTGACAAGTGCATTCATAGCTGGCACATATAACTTCGTCACTTTTGCTGCATCGTTAAATGCATCAGGTAATTTTTTTGTAATTTCTTGCAAGTGCACAATTCTCCATACTTCATTCTCATATTGCGAAGTTCGTGGATCCAGATGAGACAGAGTGTAAGTATTCTGTGTTAATTCTCGTCATTCTTCAGGAATAGGTTGTTTAACAGGAACAATACGTTCTTCAAGAACTATCTTATCTCCCTCCCAACGACGGGAAGATTGTCTCATTGAATTGACAATCGGGAAAACGAGCAGTGAAGACATCTTGTTACACCCCGATCCGAACTAATCATGATTAAGACTAATTAAGTGAGATTAATGCTAATTAAGCATGGATAATTGGGTTAATCAAGATTAATGACCAAAGAGGGACAAACTAGTCTCAAATGATGCATTAAGCATAATGGAATGGATTTGGATGGAATTGAATTGATTAAAATGAGTTTAGACTCAAACAAGATGGGCTAAGGACTTTTTCGTAAATACAGGTTTTCACGTATTTCGTCAAATACGAAAATTCTTGATACCAACATGTGTATCTCGATGAGTACTTTAACTTTCATAATAAACACGATTCCATTTAACCTCAAATGGACCAAGTGATGCTTCATTTGACTCTAAATGTAAATAGGCTTAATGAGAGGAGGTTTTAGTGTGAAAAGTGTTTATATTAGAATGAAATGAAGGAAGGAGAGCCATTCTTCATTCACTTCAAGAGAAAACCCTAGGCAACTTCTCATTTTCTCTTCCATTTCCTTCATTAAGAGTGAGATTTAGGAGTGATTGAAGTGGTCCTTGAAAAGAAAGGCTTCATCATCATCATCTTCCCCAAGCCAATCCTCCATTGTTGAAGCATGGAGCTTGAGAGAGATTTCAAGAACCCCTTTCCTGTGAGTTACAAGTAAGTAATGGGTCTTCCTTTAGAATTTCCAAGTTCTATTAGTGATTTTGTAGTAATTTCTAGCATAAATGACTCATGGGAGTGCATATGCATGTTTTATGGATTAGGGTTTAAAATTGAGAATTTGAGTCTCAAGCCAAGCTAAGTAAAAGAGGGCTTTGAATTCATTGGCTTCAAGAGAGGCAAGTATAAGCATCTCTTGTGATTAGTGTTAATTGTTATAGAAGCTCTTAGAGTTTTCATGAGTTTTATGCAATTTTCATTGAGTTTTGGACTCATTTTGGATGTTTAATGAGATAATTAAGGAATGCTTAGAAGTGTTATAATGAATGAATGTGAATGGATGATGTGTGAAGGGGAACAGGAGGTTCCAATTATCTTATGCAGGTTGTGGAAGTTAATAGAGAAAGAAAGTAGACGAAGGGAGAGTGTATCAGAATTTCGGGTGAAATTCTGAAGGGTTCGCTCGAGCGAACAGTATGTCCGCTCGAGCGAACGAGGTTCTGTTTGGACTGACAGAAGTTTTGGAGAGTTCGCTCGAGCAAACATTAGGTGCGCTCGAGCGAACATAATTCTGTTTGGGTCTGCTCGAGCGAACAGTGGTTCCGCTCGAGCGAACAACGTTTTGTCTTGGTCCGCTCGAGCGAAAAGTAATTCGCTCGAGCGAACCTAATACTTGCCCAACGATGACAGTTAGTGAAAATTTTTACGAGAATTTGGGGTACGTCTGGTGAATATAAACGCTTCACCGATTAATTTTAAGACTAATCATGGATTAATTTAAGTTATTGAGAATTAATGGTGTTTTGAAAAGGGTTCCTTGAATGAACCAAATTAATCGATAATTGCCTAAGCTTCATGGGTGATAATTACGGGGAATAGTAATGCACATAATAAATGTATAAATGTGATGTCTATCGTGAATAACACGTGCATTTGGAAACCAAATGTTACACCCGAATAGTTGTTTAGGATTGAGATAAGGTCGAGTAAAACCGTAGGAGATTCATAATGCTCTCATAATATCATTGTGATCCAATCTAAGGAGATTGGTATTATTGTTATCTCCTTTCTTTGTCATGAAATGGAATCATTGAATTAAATTAAATCCATAAAAGGATTTCTTGCTGAAGGTTATTGACCCTTGAGTCTGGCACTACCTAGCTATTGTATTAGAGCTCTAAATGAGTTCAATGAATTAATGAATGACTAATCCTGCTGCAGCAGATGGATATTGGGGTGTTCCAGGAACTCCGTGGTGATGCTAGTTATCCCTGTCCTGGACACTAGTAAGTCCCACCAAATTCCGATCGTATCTTCGGGTATTAATTGATGCCTTCCATTGGAAGATAAATCCTCCCTTTGAGGGAAGATGGTAAATAAAATGAATCATTCCTTTGAGGGAAGATGATAATGAAATGAAATACAATGCAATGAATGCTATGGTAGTTACCAATTTGTATATGTTTATTAGTTCACATTGTGTCTCCTATTGTCATTGTAGAAATTGTCTAGATTTCTCTAAAATTGAAATTATTATTAATGCAATATGAATGTGTTAATATACTATTGCAAGAATTGTTTATATATTGTTGAACCGTTGTGTTCATTAGTGTTATTGATGGCATTACAGGCCCGATTGCCCCTGCCGGTGCAGCAGCGCCCCCGGCGGCAGCGGAGGAGACCGCTTCGGTTCCTCTAGGAGGACTGATTGAGTGGAATAGGCGGGATACTATCTAAAATGGGTGTCCAAGTGCGAAATGGAAATTGAAACGTTTTGAGAAATATTTTGAAAGACTGTCTATAAATTCATTTTGGAATGTAATTAATTTGACATCTGCATAATGTTTTGAATATGTAGTGTTAATCAATGTATATTGGAAATGATACATGTATAAGAACTTTATTTTGTATGTAAATTGTAAGTTAATATTGTCAAATATGAATGTTTCCGCAAGATTTTGTATTTGACAGGTATATGGAATGTTATCCCTTGTGGATTCCGTTTTAACTTCGGTTAATTCGGGATTTACGGGAGTAAGTATGATGATCACGGCTCGGGGTTACCGGATTTCGGGCCCGGGTCGTGACACATCTCCTGTCTTTGGTTCTAAATATCAAATAACTGAAGGAGAATCATAACCTACATATATCCCCAATCTACGTTGTGCTCTCATCTTAGTATGTTTAGGAGGTGGTATTGGGATTTGAACTGCACAACCAAACTTGCACAAGTGAGAAATATTGGGTTGATATCCTGATATAAGTTATGCAGGAGAATATTGATGATAGGCCGTGGGCTGAAGTCGGATTAACTTTGCTGCATGCAACACAACATTTCTCTAAGCACTAACTGGTAATTTGGACTGCATCAGTAGAGTCTTAGAAATAAGTAAGATGTGCTTGATCATTGATTCAGTTAAGCCATTCTGGGTGTGGACATGGGGGATAGGATGTTCGACTATAATTCTTAGAGACGAACAAAAATCATCAAAAACTTGTGATGTAATTCGTCTGCATTATCAAGTCTTATAGACTTAATGGGATAATCAAGGAAGTGAACCATCGGTTTAATTATTTGAGTTAATAAGTGGGCAAATGCTACGATCCTAGTTGAAAGTAGGCAAATATCCGACCAACGGATGGAGGCATCGATCAAAATCATAAAATACTTAAAATGTCCACTAGGGGGATTGATAGGTCCACAAATATCACTTTTTATCCTTTACAGAAAGAATGGGGATTCAAATATAACTTTATTAAGAGAGGATCGGATGATCAATTTTCGCTATGAACATGGGCTGTAAATTTTTCCTGTCTCGATTCACTGGTTATGACCATATTAAAATTTAAACTCAACATGAGGTCATCAACATCTTACCAACATTCTTCTTGCTTGGATGCAACAATGGGCCCCACAACATCTTTATTTCTGCTTAGAAAAGTCATCCTGACTTCATCTGCCCACGCCACATAGTCGTACTCTCTTCTGGAAAGGGTTCCCTAACTTGTATGTTAGTCTTCAGCAAAAAAAAAAACTTGTATGTTAGCCACCTCCAACAGGAAGTTTCTCTCGACATTTTTGTCTTAACATCTAGAAGATTGGATTTTTTTTGAAGTTTAAATATCACGTATTAGGTGTAAGTATAGTGCTAGCTGTTTGAGAGAGAGTGAGAGAGACAGTCAGTCAAAGGAAAGGAAAGATAAAGTATACTATGAAGTTCTCTTGACGGGGCGAAGGTACCCCTTATGATACAACAAGCACAGGGTTTTATTTTCAATGACTAGCGAGATAAAGTATACTATGAAGTTCTCTTGATGGGGCAAGGGAAAAGGTCCCCAAATGATACAACAAGCAGAGGGTTCTATTTTCAATGATTGAATTTTAGAACAGTGAGCCATTGTGATATGCGAAGCGCTCTTTTAAGCTAAAGCTTAGAATAAGATAAGTTCAAGTGTATGGTGAGGCTCACCTGGAAACCCATATGGGGATGTGGGTAGGGGGATTTCAAGGACTCTCTGGGACCATCTTCTTTGCAAAAAAATAAGCCTCAATTGTGGTTTCTATCATCTTCATCTGGCCCCAAAAGTTTAATGGTCAACAGTCCATTTGAATTGGTACATAGTTAATCCAACGGTCCAGTAAATTCGAATCTGATTAAAAGTTGGTGGACATGTGCAATTCGGGGAGGGGAGGTCGGCCCATTTGGGTGGACCAAGGGTGGGCCCCCACAAGCGTGAGCTTATAAATTTTTAAGCTAAGCTCTAGCTTAGGAGAGTCTTGCCCTTGTTCTATACAAAGATGATAACTTAATTTAGGTGGGGCCAAATCTAGGCCAGTGGAACTCTTGGTGAATTGGGATAGTTGGGTATATCCTGGAGGGCAGATTAGGGTAGAATGATTAAAAAAACCAGCATTCAAAGACCAGGTTGGGCGGGGTAAAAGGTTGTCCAAGTCTAGCTCATTAAAGTAGTTACGAGCACGCATTTTGAAACCAGCCCTGACTGAAAGTGTTCAATTTGTAGAGTGTGAATCAAGCATAAACATCCTCAGGTTTGACCCATTTAACAATATCGCAAAAACAGGCCCAAGAATGACCCATGGGCCTAAAAGAATTCATATACAGCACAATGTAAGCTTGGCTCAGCCATTCAACCCCAACAAAGCCAGAGTTCATGACCCTTTTAATTCAGCTCGGATCCAACCTGCGCTATTTCGGTATCCATCACGGGTCAGCAAATCCCGTGATCTAATTAAACTGATCTAATTAAAAGGACATTAGCTAATTGAGAACTACAATTTACCCTAGTGGCAAGAGTGACTCATCTCACGTACTATTATCCCAAGATCCTGGGGCGCAGGTAGGTTGTCTCACAGGTGTTGTACCACTTACTCAGCGGACTCGGATTTTCGTTTGAAGGGAGTGGACCTTAATAGGTAGTTTTGTTTTGGGGGCAAACTAATGATTTTTATGTGGGTTTTGAGGGTGGACCTATGATTTTTATTAGATTTTTTTAGGTACACCACAGTTTAATAGGTGTGACTATTTGGGTACATCAGCGTGCTTGTGCCTGTGCTTACCCATTTGGGTAGGAAAAAAAAAGGGGGACATTAGCTATAATCCAGTCGTAGCTGGTGGTGAGAATTTCCTTATTCATGAAAACCACCATGGACTGATCCTTAATTCTACTTGTTAGGGACTTACAAAGGATGTGAATATTATCAAAGTTGGGGAAAAAAAGAACAACCTAGAAAGATATTTGACCTACATATGTCAGTGGTTATAACACGGGCCTCACACGGGGTAGATTGGTCGGGATCATTTGTCAAATGAAATGATGGTAGTATTCAAGATATGGTCTCATGGCTTCCTGTACGCAGACTCAGTCGAATGGAAAATTCTTTCCGCGTTACTTTCACTCTTTCCATCTAGAAGAGAGGGATGGTGAGTTTTTTCAATGTCATGGATGTCTAGAATTTTGGCTTGTAGTCCCGGCATGCTTAGATTTTAAGAAGGTGTCTTAAAGTATTTTAATAGGATTGATTTTGATTTTATTCTTGAAAATTATAATGGGGCTCCACTAAGATTGGTTTTTCTTGTGATGATGGTGTCGATCATTTGATTAGCCACCCTTAGCGGAACAACAACTACTACTACTATTACTACTGCTGCTGCTGCTTCTTCTTTTTCTCCTGTTTTGAATTTGGTGGTAGTTTGCTTTTAGTTTAAAAAGACTAATAGCCCTGTTGGTGGGTAAAAGGGTAACCCAATTCCTATCACACACAAGGTGGGGTCCACCCTACTACTAATCCAACTCTTGCTTAGAATATAAAATATACTCACATGCTTTATGAATATATACGCGGGCTAGGACGCAAGTGATTAAAGTCTGAAATAAAAGCTCTAATTTTTAAGTTCTAATTTATAATTAGTTTATTTGGTAATTATTATTATAAAAAAAAAAAAAAAGAAGCTCTTGGGTACTCAGGCCCTATCTTTAGGATGTGTGGTAACTGGGGCTCATCTTTTAAAAAGTATAATGTAAAACCCACCATTTGTGTCATTTTGGAAATCTTATTAGGTCATTTCATCCATAACATTTTTGAATTTTGTATTGTCTACCTCTATCAACTTTAACTATAAAAGCTCTAAAAAAAGGAGCAGCCCCCCTTAGCTTAATTTCTTTTAGAGGCAAAATTTTTAATTTTTAAAATAAGCTCTAAAAATAAAAGATACAATTAGATGTTTATAATCAAATGCTCTAATGTGTATCTCTAAATGAAAAGAATATATATATATATATATATATATAAAGCTTGTTTTTAGAGTTTCCAATTGCCCAAGACATTTAAGATTTTTATAAGTAATTAAAATTGAAGAAATAAATATAAAAATTCAAAAATGGCCATCAAATAATCTCCTATATGAATGAAGGGCACATGTAATGTGAATAGCCTACCAATTCTTACTCTATGAAAGTCGAGGTATTATCTATATCTCACTATCCAATTATATCATTTACGTCTATCCTCTCCAATAATCTTTTGTTGGAGCCTAGTTGACCATAAGTTTCTAAGTATTCCATTCCCTATAAACAAATAGGGCAAAAAAAGAACCGGCCACGAAGGTTATAGACATTTGATTGGACGTCTCTTTTGGCACATTCAAATGTATGTACTCTTTTGTATTTGTGTGGGCTAAGGAATACACAAGCCCGGCCTGACTTCTTAACTAAAGGCTTCAGCTAGGCCCAGGCCTGATTTGGGCCATAATTAACCGGACCAAGACGGCCTGCCTGAAAAACACTAAGCCTGATCTCAGACCAATTTAGGCTTATAATTTAAAAAAACGGTTAGATTACATGGTCTCAAGGGTAGGATGACTCGTTCGATCGGTCATGTATTTGTGAGTTAGTTTGCAAGTATTTGAATCCTGCACTACCTTTTTGCTACCATAACAAAAGGAGGAGAAAGAGAACACATGAGCTTAAGATTTAAATGAGATTCTTTAATTAAGCTGTTTGTGTAACCGAGAAGCCAAGAAAAGAAGCTCTTCCTCTCATGGACCGAAACATGTGTTTGGTGCGGATGAGATTCGCCTTCAATTTTATTCTTTTTCTACATGCGCCGTGGATTATGAAGTCCTTCCACGGCAATCGGACTCGGTGCTTGCACGAACATGTGAGAATCACAAGATACTAGCGTGGAAAGGGTGTCCCTCACATATAGCTATCCAGGGATGGATAATAAAATAAAAATTAAAAAAAAAAACATGCTAAAAGCTTGTTTGTATAACACCGAGAGGAAGGAAAGGCATGTTTCTTCTTCTACAGAAACCAAAGTCCAAGCAGGATGGTCGGATTTGAAAATCCACCCAAGAAAAAAAAAACCACCAAAGCGGTAGGATTTCCACCGAGAATGCCAAACGAAGAGAAAAAGAAACTATGTGTAGAAAATGAGACCCCTGTTTTGCTACTTTTTTTGTGGATTTGGTGCTGCACGGACATGCCTAAATGTACTAAGTAGTCTATGGAAGAATTCCAAAACTGAAGCACTCTTTCATAATTTACTTGCAGGACTATATTATATATATGGGTGTAAAAAAAAATCATTTTACCCTAGCCAAGGGGGCTGGGAGCCTAGAATTCAAGAGAGAACCCAAACAACCACGGAAAGAATGCTCATACAAGTGAAAATGGAGTCCGTACAAAAAGAAATAAAGTCCACACAAATGAAAAAAGAGCTAAGACAAGCATAAAGATATGTACCCAGGGATCAAACCTTAAAAAACCAGCCCAGAACTACCACTCAAGCAAGGAGGCATTCTCAGACACATTTAAAGTTATCGTCACTAATGTGACCCTTTATTTCATTTTAAAACTACTAGCATACTCATATTTGATGGATGGTTAGCTCATGACCACATTAAGTAAAATTTTGCTCGCAGCTCGCCTGCCCTGATAATTGGAGTGTACTACTGTAGCACTGATGGTTTTGGTGAGTGGATATGGGTATTTATTAGTGCAAAAGTCAAAAAAGAAGAATACTTCTTCAAAAATAAAAACCCCAACTCCACCAACTCCTCGCGCCTTCACCACTTCCCTCGGCCTCTACCCCACACACTCACGCGTATTCTCTGCTTCCCTCCTCTAGCTTACTTTTTTACATCCTTCGTAAATTTCAGAACCGCACAACAAGGTAGAGAGAACGGAAAATTCTATATGCACCCTGTTATATGCTATATATACCTATATCTCCTTATGTGAATAGTAAATTTTTACCGTTCACAAATTATTATTCACGTAAAGAAATGTGAATGTGCACAACATTAGGATGTGCATATAGAATCTCTCCAAGAGAACTAATAAAGAGCAGGGCCACGGCGCCCCCGAAAGTCTCAAAAAACCCTGACTTTCTGTATCATTTCTAGAAGTAGAAGTAGAAGTAGAATATGAAAGATGTGATGGGAGCCTCCGAGAAAAATCAAATCCCCACATCACTTCATCCCCCACAAGTCTCCCATCCCATTCCCAACGGCAAAAAGGAAATCCCACCCTATAAAACCTCCACCTCTCCCACTCTCATTCATTCATCCAAAACCATCACCTCCATCATAAAGAAAACAAACAAGCAACAACCAACAACAAAGAGATGATGTTCCAAAGAGACTCCCCTCTGTCCCTGTCCTTCAGCGACCTACCCATCTCTGAAACACAAGAAATAACAAGAGACATTACATTTGAAAGAGGACCCGTCCTCACCACCCCAGTTGAGGAATTCGAATTCTTCTTCTTCAACGATCTCGACGTCAAAACGTGCTCTGCAGACGACATCTTCTCTCAAGGAAAACTTCAACCTTTCAAATCTCCCTCCCACAACAACACAACAACAACATCAGAAGGACAGGTCTGGGATTCCCTCAACATCAACAAGGCCGACTTCTTCAATCCAAAGGGTCGAGCAATAAGCCACAGATGCTCGGCAAAGTACAAGAGGCTGGGGAATGACCCGAGGCCTGCCCCATTACTGCCGCCGAAACAGGTTTCGGGCGGCATGTCTGGTCGGAGCAGGTCGATGCCGAAATGGTTTCTGTTTTTGTTCGGGTCCATAAAGATGCCAGTTGTGATGGATATGAGCGACATCCGCAGCCGGCAGAGTCGCCGGATGCCGGCGAGTTTTGTGCCGCCGACGGACCGAGTATGTGAGGAAGGGAAGAGTAGGTGGAAATTCCTGAGGGCTCTGAGTTGCAGAGGCCATGGAGAGGTGGGAACTCCAATGGAGTTGCGGGTCGCACGTGTGGGAGCAAGTTGACGAAATTGCCCTTGAAGCGTTCGGCGTTTTGGTTTGTTTAAGGTTTTGGAGATCGAGGGCAATGTTGTCATACGGAGGAAAATTTTCTCTTTTGTGATTAATATCCCCTGTATCGGTTTACGTTGGCTAATCCGGACCGTTCATCTGATATAACTACCTGTGTGGTCAGGATACCTGGGTCCCCACATTGAGATTCATGGATTGAGGGTCACAGTGAGGGAGGACACTGGTATAGAATTTAGGGGTGTAAATTGGGCCGTGCCGTCATTTTTTTAATGATATTCATTTCGAAACACAGATATAATAATTTTAGCCTGTTTGATGATGATAAACATGGCTTTATGGCTTGTAAATCTGGCTTGTTCTCCTGGTGGACCCCACTCAAGCAAATCATGTTGTTTTGTTTGGATACTTTAGATTGATATGGTTCTTAATTTTTTATTTTTTTTTTTCTAGTAAGAGTTTTGATATTTGCACTCATTTATGTATATGTAAATGATTCATGTGTAATTTGTAGTGTCTAAGTGACCCTTTTTGGTGATGACTGATGAGATCTTCGCACCTCGTACCTTGATAAAATGATTCACATACGTATCAATGCATTTGAAACCATTGGAATTGGAATGCATAGGAAATGGAATTCACAGTCAAATGGGTCAATTTATCTATATGGAATCGGAATACATAGGAGTTTATTGTTCAATGTGCCTATTTGTTTGTATGGAATTGGAATACTGAGATATTTTTTATCAAATGGGCCTGTTTGCTTGAATAAAATTGAAATACATATGAACTCATTGATGAAATAAGCATGTTTGTTTGCATGAATTTTCTTTATCTTTTTCTTTTTTTTTTCGCTATCGGCTGTAGTAATCTCTTCTGTACAAGAGGAAAGCTGAGTAAACTCCCCGATAACCTTAGTGTAGTAGTGCAGTTTCGAACCTATAATATTTAGATGTAAACCGTGGTCCTAAACCAACTGAGTTGCCCCTTGGGATTTGTTTGCATGCAATTGGAATACATAAGAGTTATTTAATGGAATGAGCCTATTTATTTGCATGGACTTGGAATACATGGAAAGTAATTCACTAGAATGACCTTGTTTTGTGATGGGACCATGACCAATGAATTTGTGAAAGTGGGCCCACATGAATAGAACTTTCTCTTTTTGGTATCCGAGCTAAGGGGTTGTACCTAGAGTTGCAAGATATGGGTCCACTCAGATGTCTGGAATTTAGTTTCAAAATCGATTTAATTTTTCTTTATTTTTTATTTTTTTTAAATAAGCATATCATTCAACTTATAACAGTGCATTAAGTATACTACATTCAGTATTATATATAAAATATTCAGGAAAAAATGATTTTGAGGTATGGTTTGCAATATCAAAGACTCATACATCGGGTCTCGGATCCACGAGTCGAAACCTATATAGACCTAAAGCCAAACCCATTTATCAATTGGAACCTAAATTGGGTTCTACACCCGAAAACCCGTTTATGAATCGAAACCTAAAACAAGTTACGGACCCAATTTTCTATGGGTTGAAACTTTTGGGTAATCGGAGAACTTGATACCCGTTTGCAACCTTAAATACATTATGTGAGACTCACACATGCAAAGAAACACGGCTCACATGTGTGAGGTAATAGCAACTTGCATAAGGAGGAGTGAGGCCATGTTCCAAGCCTCCACCTCCCAATGACAACCGTCACTACTTACCATTGGTGTAAGGAATCGTTCTCCACATGTATAGCACTAAAAAGGATGTAACGAAGACTACTCTCAAATGAGTCTATCATTATTTGAACTTTTAAAACGTACTTAAAAAACCTTCTAACATTTGAAGCTCTAAAAAAACAGGGCAGCTAGAAAGATATTAGCCAATGCAGAGGTAGCTTAGGCGATGCATTTCTTTATCAACAGATTCAACCAAGAATTCATCCGCTGCTCCATTGGTTAAGGACTTGAGAAGGGTGTGTCTTGGTTGCGTGCAAGGGCGGAACTAGAATATACACAGTGGGGGGTCATTGTGGAAGAAAATTTTCTAGGGGAATTGTAAAAAACTGCTTTATATTTTTAGTGAAACTAAAGGATTTTTTTTCCAATTTGTGGGGGCAGGGGGGGCGGCATGGCCCCGCCATAGTTCCGCCCCTAGTTGTGTGAGTATTTATCCGAACAAGAAGAAATTGGAAAGAAATTTGACCAAACCCAGCATCACATGCCATATCTCTCTCATCCCCTAACATAGATTGGCATAGTTCCGCCCCCGGTTCTGTGAGTATTTAATGTGTGCTTTTAAATTTCATTTTGTTTGTTATTATAAGTCATTGGTCAGACTACTAGTTCAAAAATTTTACTTCCGCGTCATCTGTAATCAACACTGTATCATTTCTGACCATCCACTGTATATATATATATATATATATATATATATACACACGTCAGTGGTTACAACGGCTCCCACACGGGGAATATTGCTCTTGATCATTTGTCAAATGAAATGCTAGTGTTCTAGATTCGGTCTCTTGGCTTCTTGACCAGCCTGAGTCCAATCACCAATGGAAGTTCTGTGACTATATATGCATGTTACTTTTACTCTTTCCATCTAGAAGGGTGGGACTGCAAGTTTTTCCCATAGCGCGAATGTGTAGCAACCGGCAAGTTGATTAGAAGTCCTGTTGGTGGGCCAAAGAAAGACCTCCATGGTTAGCCAACGGTGACCCACTCACAAACAAATAACAATGCAACCTTACTTTGGCGGAAGAGGGTATCCGGCATTTTTAGAAATCGACTATTTTTCAGGCACGTGAAGTCCATGTCTCTCCATGCACCGGGTAAGTTAAGTCCATGCGCCGGGTAAGTTAAGTCAGGCTATTGTTTGTCTCGGCAAGTGGGCCCAAGAAGAGAGCGCGAGTTTAAAACAGCAAGCTCTTAACTCCTGAATCGTGGTCCTCGCCAACTGCGCTACCAATGCGGGTTTACTAACAGCGCAACCTTGAATAAACAAACTGAAAAAGAATAAAACACCACGCTTTATGCACATTTATTAGTAGAACGAATCCAAGGCTGTTTGTATCCAACTGATACACATATTGGACAAGAATAAAACAACATTTAGCCTCAAATTTAGCCTCAATCCATATGGTCCTCTGTAGAGACAACCCCCCCCCCCACATACACACACACAAAAAAGAAAATCAAAATAAAAATAAAAATAAAAATTGTGGAGTCCGGATCTCCTAAACCCTTCGTGTGAGTAGAAGGAGTGGTGTCCCACAGTGGCCGCCCACTAATGTAAATCCAAGCCCCTCAAAATCGGCATCGCTCCTATTTACGGGATGTACCCCACATTTTATTTCAAATTGAATTGGTTTCACCGTAAAATTGAGTATATCATTGATAATGTAATTAATGAATATTATTAATAATGCATAAGATTATATTAATAATAATATCAATGATATGCTAAATCTTTCAATGGGACCATGTCATTTCATTTAAAATTTGAGAACATCTCATAAATTTTGAGCGGCTAGAGTTTTCATTAAGCGGGTCTCCCTATGGGTTCCACTCCTTCCTCAAATGACAAGCGCGTGGAAGACCCCTCTGGGGATCAATCTCTAACTTGAGAAAAGTTGGGCCCACTTGAACGTAGAGAAAACAAATAGAGACAAATATTTATTGTACAATAGACATCTTTCTTAACCTCCATTTTTTTTATCCGATTTTCTCCTCATACTAACAGACACAATATTGATCATCATCCATCACTCTTAGATTAGCACTCTTAAAATCTATAACCACATCCAAAAGGATGCAAATAAGAGAGAGAAGAAGGTGCTTTGGAGTTTCTGCAGATCCTTGGTCAGGTGGTCCAGTTTTGCCTTGGGATCACATATTGATCTATCGATCATGTCATGCATCATCATCTTTGGTAGGATTATATTATAGAGTATAGACTGCTAATAAGCGGCAGAGCCATGATTTTCTTTGTGGGAAGAACGATGGGCCAATAATATTTTATGTTTATTGACTTAATATTATTAATTATTTAAAAACTATTTCTTTTTTTTTTTTTTTTTTTTTTTGAAGGTATCCAAAGAAAAACCTTAGAATTTTTACCAAGAAATTATAAGCAATTTCTATGAATGTTTTTTTTTTTTTTTTTTGCTGATTAGTGAAAAAGTATTCAAGATTTTGTATCACCATACCTCTTCTATGAACCTAAAAAGAGATTGGAAAAGAAGGTAAGTATACTGCTCTAGTATGAATGTCCAGTGCTTTTTTCAAAAAATTGAACTGATCTTAGGACTGGTGGGATTTTTTGTAAAGGAAAAACCACTTGCAATATCGCAACCCCTAAGCATTTTCGTAAAAAAAATAAACAATAAACTGATCATTTATCATTTCTTGGCAGAAATTTGAATCTCTATTACTATTTGGCATTTAGTGAAATTCCTTGTAATTTTTTTTAGTAAAAGCCCAAGAGTATAAAATCTAAAAAATATCTCAACATTATTTGAGTCATTAATGAGACTGTACTGATTGATTGTTTGAGGGGTTATGATACTTGGCAGTGCATATGAATGATCCAAATGGAAAACATTTTAATGAGAATTTGTGAGGTTGGAAAGTTTTTATATTGATATTACGGTTGTAACCTTGGCATTTAGACATGTAATGTTTTTTTTTTTCTTTTTTAAACTAAGATTCTGAATTCCAACCACCCAAAAAGTCACGAATATCTTTTTGAATTTCCTGAATTCTAAGTTCGTTGGGCCTATTTTGGGGCTTTACTAGTGGAGTTGAGTAGAGTAAAGGTTATTTTGAGGAAATAATAAAATATAAGTGGGTTATGATGGTATTTTCTTTTTAGTTGTTTGTAATTGAATCTTTTTTACTTTTTTTTATTGAAAAGTGAAGCTTTTTTGTCTTAAAGTGAAGAACTGAGGTTAGTTTTTTTACTTTTTTTTGAAAAAATATGGTGAGAAATTTTTATTAAAGTGTTTTGGTGGAAAGTTTTTTTTATGGAAATTGGGGCTTTATGTTACTTGACTCTACTAGTAAAGCCCCTAAACAGGCCCAGATTTACAAATGATTATCTAGCCATGAGGACTTTGGAACTCATGTTAGGGACAACATTTTGGAGAATTTGTAAATTTTACAAACATGAGATCTCTTAAAATATATGAGCCGGTGTATTGCATATGCTTTTTGGGGGTGAGGGGAATGGAACTCCAAGCGGAGCCCATTTATTAAAAATCTGAATCATTCCTAAATAAAGGCCTTTCCTGAAGTGGGAGGTCTTCAAATTTTATTGCAGTAAGATCGAGTTGATCCCACCAAGGTTGAGCATTTGATTAATAATTTGATTTACACAATCTTATGTGTTATTTTTTTTATTTTTTTGCTGCTGTGAGCTACAATCTTATGCATAATTAATTGTATGCATCAAACACATTAATAGTATGGTTATTTTATACAAAAAATAATATGATAAATCTATTGGTGGAACCAACTCTAAAGTAAAATTGGGAGACACTAGCCAAGGAGAGCATTCCTTTTGAGTTTAAGTTCCACTCAATGAAGAACCGCTCCTTACCCACTGGTAAGGAGTTGGGTTCTTATTGGGGAGGTTAGGGTTCAACCCCCACCGCCCCCTTATATATTCTTGCATGTGTATAAGTGGGCTTCCTTCTCGGGTGTATCAAGCTCTATGTAATAAATAAATTAAAAAAAAAAAAAAAAAAAGATCCCAGCTACTGATGCTTGTACCAAAAAAAAAAAAAGTTCCACTCAATGAGACCTTAGGATTTGGAGACAACCTGTCCCCACTTGCTGCTAATCTCATCCATGCAATATTGTATATGATCTATCAATACAACAATCTAATCACTTGGTCATAGACAATCAAACTTAAATCATCATCACCAATTAATTTGGTATTTTCTTGGAATTAACAAGACAATGACAAAAGATTCAAAAAAGACAGCAAAGTCGTTGACGATGGTCTTTTTTTTTATACTATTTTGCCTGAAATCCCATGATATCATGGTATTTATAGTTTTTGAAATCCCTTACAATATCATGGGATCTCAAAAACTAATAAATCTCACGATAAAATGGGGTTTTGTGTTTACCCATGATATCGTGGGTTTTAGGGATGGCAATGGGCCAGATATAAACAGAAACCTCCCTCAATCTACTCCTATCAGCGCGAGTTTAGTTTTGTTATACAATCCCATCCTACCCCATAAATATAATATATATTTATTTATTACTAAAGATATAAACAAAGTGTGAAGCATTAACTTAAAGCATGTGAAAAAAGGAGGTGATCTGTTTGACCTCCAATGTACTCATTCCCATGTAATTTTATATATTTAATGAAAAATGAGCTTTATATTCTACCTAGCCCCAAGCCAAATGGGGCAGTTTGGGTTTGGATGAGATGGACTTGAGATGGGGCAAGTTTGGGTTAAATCAATACCAAACCCGCCCAGCCGCCATCCCATTGGTTTTTTTTTTTTTTAATTTACAAAAGAAAATTCACAAGTTTATAGCTCCTACTAAATAATTACCAAATGTTGATCTTGTTTTCAAAACTCAATATATGGTGAAAGATAAAATTGAATTTTTCTTAGTGTTCTAAGTTGTGGTTTCCAAAAACTAATAAATTCCACAATATCATGGTCTTTTTTAGAAATTGTAGAAGAAAATTTGCAAATTTTTAGCTCCCACCGAGCGATTACTAAATGTGGATTTCATTTTTTACTCAACATACGGTAAAAGGTAAAATTGTCACAAAAAAACATGGAACAAAATCTCATGATATCATGGGTTTTGGGCAAAATCATTAAAAATAAATTTTAATCAGAGCCTAATGAAACCACTAGCATTTTAGGTTCTTTTGTCATTATTATCTTGTGAAACCCGACTTACGGGGATCAAGTCTTAAACAACCCTATTTTACAACTATTCGCAGACTTTTAACTCAATGCATACTGTAAGTGCAAAAAATATCACGGACTTACTTAGATGGATTAAAAACTTCTTTGGAATTCCTTGGAGAAGATTGAGTACCCGAAACCTGAAATGGAGGAAAGAAAAGCAACTAAAGACCCTGGCAGCGGTTAGCGCAAGGCTCTCCGATGCCTAAGTCAATTCTGCAACTAAGAAAAGGATGGAGAAGAAGGGAGACAGAGTTTTGGGCGTGAATATGAGTGTGTCTCATGTTACCTGTTCTGGAGTTTGCTCTTTGTATTTATAGTGGAGAAGTCCTCTGACTTTGGGTAGGGAGTCTCGTGACTCATGATATGGAGTCCCATCATAGCCCACATTTCTTTAATTGCAGTCCCATCGACTTGATGTAGACGTAGCCACCGGATAATGACAACTTTTTATCTCTACTCGATGCATGTCATCATTACTCAACATATTCTGTAACGTGGTCGAGTCTTCATAAAGGTACAACTATTTGTATTCGTCTCGATAAGCATTCTGGCACTGCTGCTTAGGTGGGAATACCTGGCCGAGGTGGAAGTGTCTGTCACTATTGTTGAGATGAGATGCCTAGCTGAACTGGTACTATTATTGAGCTTAGGTGTTGAGGTGAGGACCGAGCTCAGGTACTGACCAAGTTGAGATGGTGCTGACCGAGGTAGTGCTGACCAAGATGAGATGGTACTGACCGAGGTGGTGCTGACCGAACTGAGATGGGATGACAATCTCAGTATTATGTAGATATCTCCACATACATACCTTAAAATCTCCTCTCTTAACGCTTTTCTATTAAGCAAAAGAGCAATTGGCCCAAAGCTTCCAAAATCAAACGTCCATCATCAATCCCGCCGCCTCCCCCGAGATGGTACTGACCGAGGTGGTGCTGACCGAACTGAGATGGGTTGACAATCTCGGTATCATGTAGATATCTCCACATACATACCTTAAAATCTCCTCTCTTAACGCTATTCTATTAAGCAAAAGAGCAATTGGCCCAAAGCTTCCAAAATCAAACGTCCATCATCCCCACCCCCCCCCCCCCCCCCCCCCCCGCTTTCTCTCTCATAAGCATTGTCTACTTCCCTTCCCTGAGAAGACCAAAAACCCACATCCGTTCACAAGTCAGGATTCCCTATCGCAACTATTACACAGCACCCCAAATAATATTTTTTATATGACTCCATAATGGGGCTCACATAGAGATCATTCGGACAGTTGAAGTTGAAGATGAATCTCATACCCTTACATCACATGTTCCCACTTTTAAGCTTATAAGGGGTTGTGCTCCCACTTCCCACCCTCCAATTGAAAACCACGTGAAATGATGTTAATCATATTTCTACCACAGTGCTCAATTGAATGGTAAGACCAACTCCTTTTAAGTTAAAATTCCAAGCAATTAATTTGAAGGGATGACATTCACGTTAAATGGTTCAAATAAACTCTGTGTAGGACCCACACAGTACCTTATAATAGCTTGTGATGGGATCGAGACTCCAATTCACATCCCAAAAACTCACCGAATCCCCTCTCTATCTCTCTGGACTCTCCATATCATTTCTAGATACTTTCTACATCCATTATAGAACCCCATAAAAGGCAAAGAGGACCCAAGAAAATAAAAAACCAGTATCACTTCACATCTCCAAAACTCTCCAACCCAAAGCCAAAAATCAATCTAAAGTTCTATACCCATAAAACCTCCAACCTCTCCCCTCCTCCATCCATCCAAAACCATCTTCTCCTCCATTACTGTGAGAAAAAAAAAAAAAGCAAACAAAGCCCAACAACAATTTCAAGAAGCTAATGTTCCAAAGATACTCTCCTCTATCCCTCTCTTTGTACGACCTACCCATCTCAAAAACAGAAGAAATTATGAAAGACATTGCATTACAAAGAAGATCTAGTGGTCCTTTCAAATCTCTCCCTCTCAACTACTACAACAAAACTACACATGTCTGGAATTCTATCAAGGACTTCTTCAACCCAAAGAAGGGTCGAGAAATAACGCACAGCTGCTTGGCCGAGTACCGGAAGCTGAAGAAGGACCCGAGTCCGGCCAGATTACAGACCCAGATGCAGAAACGGGCTTCGGCCGGCATGTCGGGTACGAGCAGCGGGTCGAGGCCGAGATGTCTGTTGATGTTCGGGGCCGTGAGGGCGCCGCCGCCCAAGATGGAATTAAGTGATATCCGCATCCGGCAGAGACGCCGGATCCGGGAGAGTGTTGTGCCCGAGGCGGCCGGAGGTGGTGAAGGAGGGAAGAGAAAGTGCAAGTTTCTGAGTGCTCTGACCTGCAGAGGCCATGAAGAGGTGGAACCGTCGGATTTGCAGGTTGCTCGTTTTTGGATGAGTTGACGAAATTGCCCTTCAAGTAGATGGGGTTTGGTTTCTTTCATGTCTAGGAGATGTAGGGTAATGTTGTCATACAAAAGAGAAATTCCTCATATGTGAATTGCTTTTTTTTTTTTTTTTTTCATTACCATTTTAGAAAGGTTGTGTTGGTTAATCCAGACCGTTCATTTGTATCGGTACATAGATCTGTGGATTGCGATTGGTGGATCTTGCGTTATAATTTTTCTTACTTACATGATCTCGAGATATAGTTGGTATATTCGTGAGGATTCTGAAAGTAGCACGGAAAAACCTTTAATTTTTATGCTTATTATTTTCTTGTTGTCTGGTGCTTTATAGGAGGTGAGGGTACAAATCCATGTAGAATTATTTTCTATAGGAGGTGAGGGTACAAATCACTCTTCCATGCATCCTAAATTTTGTGAAAAAGTAAATTTCAGCATCACACAAATCCAACCTAAGTTTGTAAATCAGTTGCGAAGATACAACCACTTTTAATCAATGAGTGTGGCCGAGTTTAATGATTTAACATTTCTTACCATTGATACAATAGTTTGGGGGTTCTGATTGTAATCTATTTAGAATCTCTATAACAGGTAGGATAATTGATATATATCGTTTTGCATTGTGAACATTAGAGAATTCATTCTTGATGTGGAATCTTGAGAGTCAGATCATGGATCCTAGGTTGGTTTAGTGATATAACTTTACGGTGCCATGTGGTTTTTTGGAGTCTAAAAATAAAATCATTCAGTTACCTGGGTGGTAGTCGAGTATTCATTTCTCACCTCCCTTTAATTCAATTTCTATTAGAAGAGAGACAATTTAATGGCCATTTTTTTATAATTCATATTTGTTTCTTCAATTTTAACTATTTTCAGGAATAAAAAGTCATACAGTTCCTCATTATAAAAAAAAAAAACCTGAAAAAAGCGTTAGAGTACCTATGTATTCAATTACGTGAAACAAATGGCCTCCTAGAGTAGTTTACGCAGCTCAGCTAATGGTATTACCCCCTTTCAAAACCTTTTCTCTTAGAACTTAACCTTACACACTACCTACCTAATGTTCATAGTCCAGTTTTGGTCTGGTGTGTTTAGGACCTGTTTTAAATACAGAGAAAAAAAAAATTTCATAGTACAAATTTAAACTATATAAGATGACACTTTGCTGGGAGTTGTCTTGTTCTCATGGATACAGATTAACAGTAATTAAAATGACATCAACTTGATTATGGTGAGAATGCAAATTAGGCTTGTGTTTAATAAAACTCTAAGTTTCTCAATATAAATGCTAATATCTTAAATGAAATTCGGTCAAATTTCACTCCAACAGAAGTTAGGCTCATCCCAAAAATGATTGCTTTAGAGTGTGATTTTTATTTTTGAGGAATTTAATGAAAAGCCTCACTTGAAAATTGTGCTTGTAGTTGAAATGAATCGTGAATGCATTTAGCTGACAATGACATGTTGCCCTTTTATTGACAAACTCAAAAAATTCAAATTTGCTCTGCATGTGATTAGTAATGGGTGCATCCAAAAAGATGGGTGACAGCGAACTTAACGCGTTCAATATCTAGAGAGGGTGGAAGGAAATGAACATGAATGCTAAATCACGAGGAAATGGTTGGGGCCATAAAAGCTTGTCACTTTATGTTGTGGGACTTTTGGTTATTTCTGACCTGTCTCTATCTCATCTCCTTGTTAATGTGTATGGATGAAATGGATGCCAGAGTCACGAGGAAACAGATGGTGGCATGAAAGCTCTCATCTATCCTTGGCGTTTTGGATACTTCTGACCTGGCTTTCCCTCTCCCTTTCTCAATTATTAATCCTCATCTCATTTCAAAATTTGAGTTTCTATTACAACCTTCAAGTCGTGGGTTCCAATTATTTAATAAGAAATTGGGGAAAAAAAAAAACGTGCAACACCCGGAAGCAGTCGGTTAAGTAGGTACTGGTTTGAGGGGCTTCAACGTTGTCAAAAAAAAAAAAACGTCCTCTTATCCGAGTGGTAATAGGCACCCTGCCTATCCTGGGTTCGAACCCGAGCAAGCCCCCCACCTCACCTAAGGTTTCAAGATTTGCATGATTAATTGACTAGCCCATGGGGTCAGTGCGGGTTCAGAAGTGCGAGGCACGCAGGTTTGGGGTGTCTTGTTTATGGGGCAAGGCAGGTGGGCCTCACAGGCCAGATCGTTCCAAGGTTAAAGAAAATTTTGAAGGAGCCAACCACAGCAGCATGAGGATCCCATCAGTATAAGGAATGAACTGCAATCACTAAGACACAGGTACCAGATGAAGACGAAAAATAAAGAAACAAGATCAAAAAGTTCTTTATATTCAAATTCATAAGGACCCCAACTTTTTAAAATAAATAAAGAAAATCGAAGCATTAAGAGAAAGAATAAAGAAATCGAGTATCACTTTTTAAGTACCCGTTATTGTGAAATGAAAAAAAAAAAAATCTCAATAGTTAACAAAAGAGTCAAATACACCCGTGTCATGGAGGATTCCGTGCTAATGAGGAAAATTGTTCTGATTTTCCGTGATAATGAGTTAATAACTATAGAACCGCATGAAATCCAACTATCATCAATCCAACCACTACACTCACCAACCCCTTATGCGTTGACACTTATCTTAATTTGACACTAATTGAATATATAAGTATATACTAATCTATACTAATCTAAGGACGTCTCTCATCAAAGTCATTATTTGGGTCTCCCTTTTTGGTCACGCGCAACCTCTTGCGATCAATTCAACCCCCTCACGCTCACTAACCACCAGGAATTGGCACAAGCCTAACTTTGACACTCATCCAACTGTTACTCACCGTTAGATTGAAATCTCAAAAAATCTAATGCAATATAAAATTCATTATACTTGAGGGACATGGATAAAGAGGTTAGAATGATATACTAAGGTTGACATTTTGCACTTTGCCAGGTCCCATTGAGATCTTTCCATCCCCCACCTACCCATGATTGGGATGGCCATAGGCAGGCCTCCAAAAAAACACTCTTAGGAGTGCATAATACTATATGAGATAAGAATGTTTATATGAATGTGTGGTAAAAACTGAGAAAGATACAATAAGAAAATGAGCCATTTTAGGAGCATGTAGGGGTAGCATCAAATTAAGAAAGACTCATTTGAGATGGCTTGGAAATGTCTCCTGCAAACCAGCAACGCTTGTTGAAGAAAAGTTTTTTCATGCAGGTTAATGGTCCACCAAGGAAATGGAATAGGCCGAAGAGGACATGAACTGTAGTAGTAATAATAAATCTAAAGAAGTGCAATCAATCGAAGGGTTTGGCTCATGATAGATCGACATGGAGAAACAGAATTTATATAGCTGACCCAAATAGTTAAGATAAGGCTTTGATGATGATGATAATGAGTCAGTTAAAAATGCCTTCAAGGTACAAATTAAGAAGGAAGGAAACCCTTGAAACTAAACTCTTGATGCAGCTCCAGCGCAATCCAACTTCTTGAGCTGTCCCATCTGCACGTCTCATCCTCGAGATTACACACTTCAAGTTTTTAATAGGAAATTTTGGAAGCCCAGATATGCATTCAGGAGTACATCCAAACAAGACATTGCTTTAATGTCATCAGTTATGTGCATAAAAGTTTTTGCCATACATTTAAGACAACAGGCAGGTTTTTTTTTTTTTTGGAATAATACTATTGATGACGGTTGATTTCTTTCTGTATACGTAGCAAAACCTTCAAATTAACAGAAATGCATAAACTTATTTCAGGATGACTAACCCATTCAATGAAAAGATAGAAGCACCTAAAATGAAGTTATTTCTCAACTGGAAACAGAATTCTGCTGAAAAATTCATCAATGGCCATGGTTCAGCTCCCCACTGAGCCTAGATCTTTACTGAGACAGTTCCACTTTTGACTACTGGTCCAAACGCTGGCATTAGTGGCACCTTCTGCTTATCTGCAGCCAGTATAAGCTTGGGAAGGTTCTCACCATGACAAACTTCCGGTCAGTATCATTAGCATTCAGTCTCATCACCACCACATTGCTGAAATTGAGCTGACAATACATATGCAAAGTGAGCTAAAATGTGAAGGGAAATTACTGAGAGATGGCTTCTGAAAAATAAAAGACTTAAAAGAGTACCTTGTACAGAAAACATTAAAAAGTCATTATATGTTTGGAAGTTTAGAGCCAACACAGTCATTTTGGTGGAACAGATGGTGACTAATCACATTATGAATCTGGGTAGTGAAAAAGAGTAGGTTTTTTAAGTTGCATCACATGTTGAATATGAAACACAATGTTTATATGGGTAAAAGAGCATCCACCTCCCAGCTATGCTTAGAGAACCCTTTTTTTTTCCTTTTCCTTCCACAATGATGAGCACCCCAACCATTTAGTATTTTATTTTTGATCAATTTGGTTTCAGCCAATTAGCTCATAATAGCCAATGCACTCACCCAACCGGGTGTTGGCTCAGTGGTTAGGACATTGGGTTTGCTCCCCAGAGGTCATGGCGTCGATTCCCCCGGGTGTTAATTGTCCCCCGTTTGTGTGGGTGCGTGTGTGGGGCCCAGGGATTAGTCCTGCCAAAGGTGGGGATACCCTGAGATATATAAAACAAAAAAAAAAGCCAACGCACTCATGGTCGAGTGGTGTTGGCACCTTAGTTTCACACACATGCTCAGGGATCAATCCCTAAGTCTTCAAGTTAAAAGTATCACTCCTCACCAATAGCCCAACGTAGCAGGTAAAAAAAGAAAAGAAAAGAAAAAAGCTCATACTAAACTCTGGAAAAGAATACAGTGTTACTACCCACTCTGGAAAGGGATACAGTTTTACCACCCCTGAGGGGAAAAAGTTAAATGATTAGTAGAGGTGTTCATGGGTAGGGTCAAGCTAGGTTGAAGCATAACTAGGCCTGACCTGACTTCACTACTTATTCGGGCTGGGCCGAGATGGGCTTTGGGCTTTCCCTGCAACAAGCTCTGGCTCTTTGGTTTTCTTTAAAAAAAAAAAATCCCAACACCATTTCAGTAGGATTCTTTATTTTGGCCATTTCACCCAAAATCCGAAAATAACCAAAATTCAAGCCGAAAACTTTATATACCCGTTTTTGTTTCGGTAGGACGTCCGGAACGAATTTTTTCATCCATTTTGGCCAAAATGAAATGAAATTAACAACTATAGCAGCAACACAGATGGCATGTGTTGGCATATTGTTCTGTATACACGCAAAGCAGTATTTATAAGGTTAAAGTGGGCAGGGCTCCTAAAAAGAAAGATTACAAATATGACTATTCATAAATTTTAGCACACCGGTTAGAATTTCATACCCATCAGATCAAGTTTATTTCCGGTTTCCTCATTTCTCTGTGTAATTGATCTGGCCAATACAGGTGTCCCTTGCAGTTTTCACATTCTAACGTTTATTATCTATAATCTTGCTTGTGTAGCCACCAGACAGTTCAAGAAAATAAACCTGAAAAAATGAAGAGGGCACACACCTCAGTATCAGTGACAGGTAGAATACTAGCTTGGATTGGAAAATTGTCAGCATAGTGCACTATGAGGACCCCGAGAAACTGTTCCAAGGACCTAGTCACTGCCCTGTTGATCATGATAGGCTGCTGCTTTTCTGAGTTGAGTCAATGTAAAAAAATATCAAAAACACTGCAGCAAATTGAAATCAACCTGTTGACATCAGTAATCGTAAATATTAGTCCGCTACATTGCTTCCAAGAACAAAAATGTATGAGTACTAATGCACACATGAACTTAAGTGCGAGTGTGTGACTGAAAAAGAACTTCAGATACCCATTTATCCGATAAAAACCTTCCATTTAACGATGAAGTGAAATTAGAACTGACTAATGTGTGGTGATATCCTTTAGTCTTCACAAGGAAAAAGGAACATAAATTTGCTCAGAAGACTCCAACAAGAGATATTTGGAAAAGCGGCAAAAAGGAATTACTACCCTTGCTTTGCTTTCATAAGTAGAAATGTAGAATAGAGCAACCAAAGCATAAAGGTAGTATCAGCCCTGAGCATGTAAAGTGAGCCAGTGATTGGGGATCAAATTGCAGCCCGTTAATCCAACAACAATGAATGGAGATAATGGCCCCAGAAAACTCTCCTGTATGCTCACCCTAACCTGAACAGGTGGTGCAAAAACAAAAAAGAAAAATATCAATAATCCACGACCACAATCAATGTAAGCAAGGCTAGATAGTAGGTAACTAGGATCATCCAACCTGGGTAATTTAAGGAAGGGTTTATTCACAGCAGAGCCAATCAGATCAAGTATCTGTACTAACAAACATGGACATCACATCTACAAAACTTAAGCTCCATCAATAATATGCATATTGTTGACCCAATGATCATAACTCATGAATCCATCTCCGTCTTAAGTGGAGATTTCATACATGCATTGGAGGTTTGACTTCCTAACCAGCCTACCCGACTGAGTCAGATCAAACTTCTTTTTCCCCAAAAAACTAAGAAGAAATTGAAGCAATGTAGGCTACACTCAAGGTAGAACAACTCAAGACTACACTAAATTAGCCAAGATATAAAGTTTCCTGCACAGTTTAGCATTACCACTTTCTTCCAAGAGCATCTTCTATCTTGAGATCAATCTCTGGATCATAAAATGCAACACACCTCAATCGATTTGGTAGTCCAAACTACAAACCATGCAATTGAACACCTCCGATCTTCCAAAATTAAGCTAATGGGAAGAATGTCTGGTTGACAGTGGAGAGCTCTCTAGAACTCTTATAACAGTATAGTCTTCTAAAATAACGTTTCAAAACTGAGGGAAATCTCTATATTTGGGGATGTTGTTAATTCCAACGAATTGTTTAAAGCTCTGAAACACCTTCCCTAAATAATAATTTCTTATTAGTTCCATTAAGGGTCAGACCCTCCTGCATGTGGTTTCAAACATCCAAATAGTTCCCAAGAACAAAGTTAAAAAACAAGGCAAAGAACATTGGGGAAAGAAAAGAGTAAAACACTAAAACTTCATTCAAATGGAATGATTAACTTCCTAAAAAAACATCATTACCCCTATAATACTTCTTTGGTACATAACCTGCCCTCTTCATCTTCCCATGAATATCATGAAGCAAGCAATATATTTCTTTTGCCTGACAATGAGACTTATCTCCAACAACAAACACATGAACCCTATTCCCCACCTCAATCCAACTGCAGCCTGGCTGCTTTTTCAGCCCTTTATCTTTCATTTTCAACCTCACATTTGCTGCCTCTTTCCATCTACCAACAGAAGCATATATATTAGATAGCAACATGTAAGTCCCTGCATTGTCAGGCTCCACCTCCAAAAGCCTCTTAGCTGCAATCTTGCCTATTCTCACATTCCCATGAACACTACACCCACCAAGAAGTGCACCCCACACACAAGCTGACGGCCTAGTTTTAAGCCTGTCTATGAATTTCACGGCTTCCTCGAGCCGTCCGGCACGGCCACATAGATCGACCAAGCAAGCATAGTGATCTTCCCTCACTTTGATAGACCCATGTCTTACTAATGCATCAAAATACCTCAAACCTTCATCTACTAGACCCGAATGGCTGCATGCTGAGAGTAACCCAACATAAGTGACATCATCGGGCTCAAACCCATTTTCTTGCATTTCCTCAAACAGACAGACCGCTTCTCTACCATCACCGTGATGTGCATAGGCAGCAATGATCCCATTCCAAGAGACTGTGTCCTTTTGTATTGACTGATCAAACACCTCTCTAGCAATGCCAATCTCCCCGCATTTTGAATACATGCTTATAAGAGCCGATTCAACAAAGGCATTCGATTGAAAGATGGTCTTGCTAATAATCTGATGAATCTGTTTTCCTTCACTGAGACCAGCTAAACTGCCACAGGCACTTAAAACACTCAAAAAAGTTCCTTGGTTGGGCTTAACTCCATCCCACTGCATTTTTGAGAAGATCTTCATTGCCTCCTCACTCTGGCCATCTTGCACGTAGCCAGTTATCAAAGAAGTCCATGTAACCACATTCTTTTCACGCATTTCATTGAACAGCTTTCGAGCACGTCTCAAATCCCCATTCTGGATAAAACCCGTAATCATTGTATTCCATGTAGGAAGGTCCCTCTCCTGCATCCTCTCAAACAAATACAGTGCTTCATCCAGCCTAAGATTCTGCATATAGCCAGTAATCATGGCATTCCAAGACACCACATTTCTCTCAGGCATTCTATCGAACAGCTCACGGGCTTCATCAATTCTTCCATTCTGCGAAAGCCCTGCAACCATCGCAGTCCAAGAGATCACATCTCTCACGGGCATCACATCAAAAACCCGCCTGGCCTCATCAATTCTTCCTTCTTGTGCCAAAGCGGTCACTATAGTGTTCCAAGACACCACATTTCTTTCATTCATTCTCTCAAACAGCTCACAAGCAGAATCAACACGCCCATTCTGCGCATACCCAGAGATCATTGTGTTCCAAGAAATAACATTTCTCTCAGGCATTTCCGCAAAAAGCTTCTCCGCCTCCGAAACCTGCTTCAGCCTCAAGTAACCCGCGAGCATCGCGGTCCATGTGACGACATTTCTCTTCACCAATACATTATCGAAGAGAATACGGGCTTCCTTCATCATCCCACATTTGATGTAGCCGGAAATTATGGTGGTCCATGTGACAACATCCTTGTGGGGCATTTCGTCGAACACCCGTCGGGCTTCATAAATCTTTCCTTCTCTGCTGAGTTTGGTGATCGTCCAATTCGATCGGGCGATGTTCTGGTCGGCACTGAGGTCTCTTTGGGGTTGCGAGATTTTGGTGGGTCTGTTTGTGGGGTGATGGACATTGCAGGAACAACGGATGGGAATTGCATGGTCGAGAGAAGAAGAGGGAAGAAGAGTTGGGACGAGTAGGGATAGAAAAAGATGAGATTTTGAAGGGTTTATTTTGAAATGCAGTGGAAAGAAGATGGAAGAGCGGAGCAATGCAAGCATGCATTGCAATTGCATGGCAGTGAGGAGTTCCGCTTTCTTTTCAAAATTTCGACTTCCTTTTATTATGTATGTATGTCTCGCGCGTCCGTAGGATGTGCGGGGCCCACCTATTGATAATGGGGACCGTTCAAAATCAATTTTATAGCTTCTAATGATTTTATTTACCCTCGCATTTTACTTAACATGAATTTATTGAGCACATGATTGATAATATGTAATTAATAGATGATGATTTAGAAATATATAAGATCCTATCAAACTCCCTAAAAATCTAAAATTAGCTAATTCTCATTTAGGCAGGAGAATTGTCTGTACAATTATTGTGTGCAAGCACGCTACTCTTCAAATTGTTATGAGTCCAAATTTAGCATTTATTCCATTGTTGCTCACTGGTGAATTGAAATCCGAAACTCTTATGCTTTTAAAAATTATTAAATTTGATGATTTTTTTTAAAAAAAATTCTCAAATAAAGTCTTAAGTTTTTATTTTATTTCAATAATGAATTATACAAGTTTCAAAACTTTTTAAATTACTTTTAAGTTTTTCAAAAGCTTTTTAATTAAGGACATCTGTCCATTTAAAAGTATTTTCTGATGACACTTTCTCTTAATTTTTTTAAAATACCCAAATCATACTTTATTTAAAGCCAAGACTTGGTTTCGGTAGCTACTACATGTAGCCGATCACCATGGGGACACCGATTGTCCTTGATCATCATGAAGACTCCGGTGCGGGAGGTGAGGAGAATATAGAGAAAGTGAAGAAATGTTTTATTTCAACGAATGGTAGTTTGAGTATTTTATAATAAAAAATTGAGAAGAAAAAGTTGTAGAAAATAACTTTAAATAGACGGATGTCCTTAATTGAAAACTTTATGAAAAACTTATGGACTAATTTTGAAAAGTTTTGAAACTTATGTCATTTCTTGAAATAAGACAAAAACTTAAATCCGTATTTGAAATTTTTCCTTTTTTTTATTTTTTTATTTTTTTATTTTTTTATTTTTTTGCTAAAGGTCAATGTATTTATTGAGAGAAGAGGAGAGGAAATACATGGACTTAAAAGATCTCCAAAACTACCAACATAGGACTACTGAACATGAAGAAGAAGACGAGGAGAGGAGCCTCTATAAAGGCAACAAAAACCAACTAGATTCTGTTAGTCATTGGCGCTCGAGCTCCCAAGAAATTGATGATGTTTGGAAGGCAGTCTCCTCTGGAAGGTACGGAGATATCGTTGAAGGAGAAGAGCTGGTCACTAATCCACTTCTTTTACTTTGACTTGGAATGGCTGAATGGAGATTTTCTTTAATAAATGGCTATTTCCAAACTTACCAATGCGATAAAATTAAATCGGGAGCATTTTAGCTGTAGAAATCACTGTGAATGAGCAACAAAAGATGAGGTAAATAAAGAATGAAGTTTTCTTAGATCAGGAATCCTACTCATACATTGAAGATCTCTCCTACCTCATGACGATTTTGAAAAGCTTACTGTTTAACACCTTTTTTCTGAGATTGGATTAGTGTTCAGTCTAGCTACGCATTAATGGAGCTATAAACCCAACTTTATATAAGTGTACAATCCGCACAAAGAGACACATGATAAGCAGTCGTGCTTCTCCTCACGGGAAGCACTCCTTTTTCCTAAAGGGAAGGTTATAGAGAAATAATCACACTTCAGCTACTGCTAGGGCGTTCACTGCTGAGGAATTGGACTCTTTCTTTGCTAAGAGGTTGCGTTTAAAGAAATCCAACTTCAGCCCTCAATGACTTATTTTCTCATTTTCTACTCTATAGAACCAAATTATGAAATATGCTTATAAATGTAATTTTTTAGTAATCCTTAAAACAGCGGTACAAAATACCTTAACATTGCAATTAAAACAAATATTAAACATAAGAAAACAAAAATATGGTCAAATGCTTCTCATAAGGCACTCCATGAATAAGGATTGGTGATAAATTTAGCCTAATCCACATCAATCCAATCCATATACACCCCTAGCAAAATCAACCCATTCTTCTCCATATTATATAGGAGTCTCGATAGAGATTGGCCACAAACACCCCCTTTTGATGCTTCTATGAAAGCATCTCTTATCTTAAATAAAATGAATGTCCACACATCCATATTCAATCCCACCTTCATCTCCATCCCATTAAATTAATACCAACTTTTAATTACATTCTAAACATTAACAAAGGGCAAGCAAAATAACCAGATCCAACCATTTCCATCCTTTGCACAAAGGCCAATAACATAAGAAAATAAGATTTGAGATTTTGTCTGTTGATATTTTGCACATACACCAGCTTCAACCAACTATTTGAAAATTGCCACCCAAAGTAACAACAAATCACAAATCCATCATAGATTAATTCATTCAACCATTCAATCACAACATTCAAAAAAAAAAAAAACACCCTAACTTGAAAACAAAACCTATTTTTTTTATACATGCTAACCCCAACCCTAAAACTCAAACCTAGCCTCCAAAACCATAGAGGGTGCGACCCTGGCGCTTAAGGGCGTACACAACATCCATAGCCGTAACAGTCTTCCTGCGGGCATGCTCGGTGTAAGTGACTGCATCCCGAATGACATTCTCCAAGAAAATCTTCAAGACGCCTCTGGTCTCCTCGTAGATGAGGCCGCTGATGCGCTTCACGCCTCCTCTTCGAGCCAGCCTTCGGATCGCAGGCTTCGTGATTCCCTGGATGTTATCCCGCAGGACTTTCCTGTGCCTCTTGGCTCCACCCTTTCCCAAGCCCTTGCCTCCTTTTCCTCTTCCTGACATCTTTCCTTCTTTCTCTGTTCTTTTCTTTGAAAATGTGGTGTTTGGGTGTCGAATGATTCGGAAAGTGTGGGTGGTTTTATAGAGGGGAGATGATGTATTGGCTGTGGGATGATGGGACGATCCGTGTGAAAGGTTTGAGAATGTGTTTGGACCGTTGGATTTGGTTTATCTGCGTTCTGATTGGTGGAGACGGGAGCTGGCGGATTCATGTTTAAAAGTTCTGGCCTCGCATCACGTGCAGAGCTGCTGCTATGCCTGTAAGAGCTTAACCCAGACCCGAACTCAATGAAGGGCTTAGATCAAACCCGATAAGGCCCAGTTGCTTGTTTACTTCGATAATACCTGGGCCCTGGGGGTGTAAAACTGGGCGGCCCAGCTGTGCCGTGCCGTAGCATGACCGGCTCAGCTGGGGTCAACCCAGCACGGCCCACGCCATGACTTATGTTGTGCCATGCTAGGGCGTGTCACCCATGGGCTGTCCCACATGCCCTTTTTTTCATATTTTTTTATATAAATTAAAAGGAAATTTATAAAATTTTATTGTTTTCAACTTAAAATAAAGTTGAAATTACTAAACTAAATACACAAAAATTGATACTAATTTACAAATAAAAATAAAAAAATTAATTATTTAAACTTTTATTTTCATTTGTTTAAAAGAATTAGTATTTATTTTATATAGATTTTAGGCTGAGTCGTACCGCGACCTAAGCACAATAACCCAATATGGCGCGGCGGCCATATCATGTTATGCCACGGCCTAATACCCCCTGCTAGGCCACAAGCCATTAACTTTCATGCTAGGTTTGAGCAGCCCTTCTCAATTTACACCCTTAATAATACCTATATATACTTAACATTTATAATAGTATATAATGCATATGGTTGTGGCAGTAAGTATGAAATAAACCAATGTGATGCATTATAAAATAAAAAATAATCATTAAAAACATTCATACATTCATGTCTTGTATGGCTTTGCATGCTTTAATAGCTAAAAAATCATTAGCAATATGGAAAACATGTTCGGACTCATTTGTTTACATGAAGTTAAATTCCCAAAATTCAAAAAATAAAAATAAAATGTACAATTCCTAAAGGTGTATCTGTGTGATTAGAGGATTCTACGGTAGACAATAAAATTATTTTAATTCTTCAAACACCCCATTGTTCTCTGTTCGTTGCAATACATTTTCTTTGATAATAATTTTAAAATATTGAACGATTTTCCTTAATATAGATGATTTTAATTTTCTATAGTAAGAAGTAGGAATGCATGACTACAAAAATCAATGGAACAAAAAAACTTTTATTGCACAAGCAAATCCTAAAAACATGTTTTACAGTGTCTACGAAAATGGAATTCCTCGTACTTATACTTTTATATGGAATACTATGCCTTACTGTTCCTTCGAACCACCAAAAAGGCTTTTCTAAATTTAGAAAAAAAACGAAGGCAACAATTTTGTGCTTTTTCATGGAAAACTACCCATACAAATTACAAATGATAAAACAAGAAAGTTCGAACATTTTTCATTCCTATTTAAGTGAAAATGCATTATTCAAACGTGACCTAAGGTCCTTTTATTTGCATGGAATTTAGTATTTAGGAAGGCAAAATGAGTTTTAGAGAAAATTACTAAGATGAATTTACTGGAAAAACCCCTATATATATAGATGGGCACTACACAGAAAAAAGTCCCACTAAGTTTTTGCTAACAAAAAAAGGTCCTCCCATTGCTTTTTTGTCTCTTTCGTTTTTTTTTCAATTTTGCGCTATAGTTGATGTCAAGCATAAGTCATAATTCAACAGAAATGCCAGCTTCGGCTGGGGATATCGATCACAGCCATAGATGTAATGGTCGATATCAACCATAAGTTATAATAGAAATGCCAGCCTTAGTTGGAGTGAATCATGGCTTACAGATTGGTCAATATCGACCATCACCATCTCTATGAAGCTTCAACTTTTCTTCTAAATTGGATGTCAACATTGAAATCACTGATACTGACCAATGCCCCACTGGAGAAATGACATCCATACACTCATCAACAAACAATACCACCCTCGTCATCATCGCCAAGGTGCAAACTCAATGATTGAATTCCAAAATCCAACACTTCGTAAAACTCCACCCTAATCCTTTATCTGAAAACCAATTCGAAAACCCTTTCTCCTTCCAAAAACCCAAACGAAAAAATACTCTTATTCCCATCTTCCAATCTTCCTTCGCTGCATTCATAGCCAACCAATAGTATCCCAACAGTGTCTCGAACCCATCTCCAACAACCCCCTAACCATTTCATATTCCTGAGATCTTCCCCACTCCATCCTAAATGCACAAATACACCACAGTGTCCTAAACCCATCTCCATCAACTTCATTATCTCTGGCCATTGTGCTTTCCTCTTCATGTAATGAGCAGCGACCACACCCACTATTACTAGTGCAAGCGACTGCCAAGAATCTGCTCGCCCCTAATCACCATTGCTGATTATAGTCTTGCCGCACCACCGTTGATCCATTGCCATCGTCGACGTTGCAGCATCGAGCACTACAATCGCCACCGCCCATCATCTCTTCAACTCGATTGTCTCCATAGCCAAAGCCATTTCCTCTTCGAGAAAGCAAATTCAATGACTTATGGTTGATATTGGCCATAGCGCAAACTGAAATTCAATGACGGATGGTTGATATCAACTATAGCGCAAAATAATAAAGACAAAAAAACCAACCGAAAGACCTTTTCTGTTTGCAAAAATTAGCAGGACCCTTTTTGTGTAGTGCCGATGTATGGGGTTTTTCCCCGTAAATTCTCTAGGCAAGAATTCGAGGCTATCAACCAAGACCCCATAAAGATGAGAGGATCCAGGCTCCAACCGAAAGGGCACTCCAAAGAGCCTGACCGAATCAGCTAAAAACTCTATCAAACACACCCGAGCCACTCAACTCAGTATCCTTCCGAGTCACTCCCAAGTGGCCAAGCTGACCCAACCATTGGGCCAGGCCGAGTTCACAAGTAGGCTCCCGCTCCACTAGCCCAATGCATGGTCCTGATATTCCACACGCGCACCACTCCCGCTTCAAACACAACCTTCTCAATATGCTCTCTCTCTCTCTCTCTCTGATGTTGGAATTCAAGGAAAAAGGAGAATACTGAAATCGCCAATGGCCAACAACCAACAGAAATCCATCTCAGTCTCTTTCCCTATACATTCCTTCTCTCTCTGGTAATTCTCCTTTTTACTTATATTTGTTCTCTTTATAGATCCTCTATTGACATTTGAGAAATCCAAGCTCTCACCATTTCCCAAGAAACAATTTCATGATCATTGACCCAGGGGTGTGTTTGTATTTGCATGTGGGTGTTGTTTTGTTCGGTGATCCAATACGTCCCACCAAGAATGGACCATGCATGCGTAGAGGAAACCCAGATCCTGGACGTCCATTGAGCTTTCATCTTGTTGAATTGGGCACGGTGATGTGCTGTTTCTTGATTGTTTGTTGGTTGAATGGCTGCGATTGAATCACCACATTATACTGCATGGAGAGACCCATCAGATCAACGGCTTGGATCACCGATTCATTCAATATCTAGGCTGCATTTCTGTTCTCTTTTTATGTTAAAAGGCCGGGTCCTCTGAGGACAGCCCACAGAGAATTTCCGAGGTAGTCCAAACCTGGGGACCATCTAATGTTTTCTACAAGTAATTGATCTGACGGTGGTCACTTCTCCAATTGGTGTGAACTTGGGCTGAGTTTTCAAACATGAGAAGAGGTTCATTTTGAATGGCTTTGATTTTAGAAAGTTGACCCTGCTGATTTAGTTTTTTGGATGCCCTGAGAGAATTCTCTGAGGACTGCCCTTAGAGGATTTTGATTTGTCTTCTAAATACCTAGTGGCAGAGATGATGTGCCTTTGTAAGGTGAACAAGCATTTGAACACACCTTTTTTGTCCTCCTGAAATTGAGTTTACAGAAGGTTTTAATCAAACCTCAAATGTGGCACTTCAATGTTTCAAAGAACTTGTGTGAAAAAACAAGGGTGAAAATCATAGTACTAGTAATTTGTAAAGTGTTTTTACTTTTTACCCAGTTTCAATTTTTGTTGAAAATGAACATGCTGTTTGGGTTTTAAAGGAGGAAAGACAATAGATTGTAAGGTGGAAGGGAGAAGGGGAAGTGGAGACAGCAAAGGTAAGAAAATGAGAAGTTTTGAAAACCTCCTGTTGATTTTTATTTTTATTTTTTAATTTTTTGCTGGAAAAAAAAAAATCTACTGCTGGTTAGTTTGTGGTTCTGATTTTAAAATGTAAATGAACTGACAGCCAACATGTAAAATTAGATGAGCTGAAAATGATTTGAATAGGTTGAAGAAAATTTCATCAGTTTCTGTTGAAAATAATTTTTCAACTGATTTTCAATGAACATCTATCATCCAAATTGTATCCAACTGTGTCAATTGAAATCATTTGAAACCCATGTTACCTGAATAATTTTTCATGAAAAATTCACTTAAGTTTTGGTGCCGTAGGAAAAGCATCCATTCTGCTCTACCCCCTATTGTTTTATTTCTAGATCTTCTATAATTTTTTGTCAAGATCATGCAAATAATTCATAAATTTGATTTTGCTATCACTGTAAATTGAAATTGCTTCAACTAAGTGTAAGTTTTATGTACTTTCCCATTACTCTGCTCGTCAAATTTGTTAGATTGGTTTTTGGAATTTTTGGGTGGCTTTGTGTTCTCTAATCAAAACCACTGCACTTTTCTTTTCTACCTGCTGCATTGTACAAAAAATCAATTTGGGATTCTTTCCTATATTACATAGGAATACAAATGAGTACTCTGCATCAAATGTGCCATTCAATTTTTTTGCTATTTTCTTCCCAGAGCATCTTTTTGCTAAATTGACTGTTCATATTTTGCATGCTTTTTTGCATTATCTCACACATTTACATTCTTTTTTGAAGATTTTGTTGGAGTGCCTTCTGGGTATTCTCTAACCTTTGAAAGGATATGTCTCAGAACAACAAGGTTAATCTCCACTCTACTTCCAAGCCAGAGATTGATGAGATTGAAGATCTCATATATGCCAGCATTGAATCTGGTCCCACAACAGTAATGGCTGCTAGATCTCCGAGTTCACATCCCTCTATTCCTGTTTCATCATCCCCCTTTATGGCATCAAGCAATCCCCCAACATTTCAGTTACCTGCAACTGTTTCTGTTCCACCCTTAACAATAGCTGAGACTCAGCCGAATGTCCAAGCCACTGGTTTTGGATCAGCTTCCAACACTCTGACTGAGCCTGTTTGGGATACTGTGAAGAGAGATTTGACCCGGATTGTGAGCAATTTGAAACTTGTAGTTTTTCCTAACCCCTTTCGCGAAGACCCTGGGAAGGCTCTAAGGGACTGGGATCTTTGGGGACCCTTTTTCTTCATCGTTTTCCTTGGTCTTATTTTGTCATGGTCAGCATCAGTGAAAAAGGTGAGCTCTTCATTTTCATTTATAATTGTTCTTCACACCTGTGCTTTTAGGAATATTAAATCGATTGTTGTACTTAGTGCTTGCATAGATGTTCTTCATCACTAGTCACTACAATTATTTGCAGTGTCTAGAGTTTTCTTGTGTTGGATTTTATCGGCTTATCGTCAGTACGGAAGTTAATAAATGCATGATTTGATCTTGCTATCCCATTAATTGAGGACTATAATAATTTTATTTATTTTTCTTTCTTATGTTGACATGTATGTTACTCTGTATATATTATATATATAATCATGTGGATAGGTCACATATGACCGAGCACATCTCTCTCCAATTCCTTCTCTCTCTTTTACTAGGAATTCTTTTTGGCATGTTCAACATGGTACACAAGTTTGAGTGTCCATGCTTGATATATACTCAAAACATGTTGAAAATGGTTCAGAATTATATTGATCAAATGGACTCTTTTGTTGCCCTCTCAAACTACTTTTTATTTGCTCTACATTCATCAAGTGGAAGCTAGAGTGTTACTTTTGCAGCTAGTCATTTTTATTTATTTTTTAAGTACTCTTGAAAGAAGCTAAATGCTAGAACATCATTTATTTACTTTATAATATGTGTCTATGCCCCCCATGAAGCATGGAGAATACAGGCAGTCAGGTCAAGATCAGTGGTGACAAATGACAAACATTTGTGTAATGTGATGGGTGGTTCGCAATCTTTTAACTTTTGTCACTCAGTTTCAACGTTCTAGCTGCAACAAGCTTTTGAGCATAGAAACTACTTGGTAGATGCCAATCTTCTTTTAGATCAGATCTTGTTGAGAAATAAGAGTTTGTTTCTCCTTTTCATCTCTCTTTTTCATATTGTTTCTACTTTTCGTCTCTCCTTTTCACTAGTTTGATTCGCTATTGATAATTTCTTGTTAGGTTTTCTTGTTCTAGGAAGCTTCAATAGAAATTCTACCCAATCATTCACCTTGCACCTTCCATTGTAAATGCATTTACTTTCATGTTCTCTCTCTCTCTCTCTCTCTCTCTCTCTCTCTCAGTTTCACATATCTAGGCCAAAACTCGGGCCTTCATTGCAACACTGTTAGATGGCTAGCTAATTGCTGATGGGAACCTACCTACCCTTGGAATGGAAACTTCTGCTTGTCTTCATTTCATCTTTGGAGCTGTGTGCATCTTGACTAAAGTTGTGGAATGACTAAATAAAATATTTGCATTTCAAACTCTGCCCATGGTTGAAAGTGAGAAGACTGCCAGCAAATTTTTGCTATAGGCCAAAAGCAGTTGGGGGAAAAAGAATATCACATAGAAAACTTTCGAAAACTTCTTTTTTCTGGATTTAGTGTTGCTGCCAGTTCGAATTCTAGAATTGTTTGTTGGGGAACTCGAAGTATATGAAGAATTTTACCTCTGATGTTGAAAGGGACTTTGCAGTTTTGCACTCATCAAACACGACCAATCTATTCATTCTCTTAGACATTTGAGATTTGCATACAAGCAGACACTGCATTGCAGTGCCAGAGAACATCGTTTTGTGATTAGATGTGTGTCTGTTTTGTGGAAAAGAAGAGCAACCTTCTTTTCTTTTTGTTTTTTTATCTTTATCTCATGGCCATGATAATATTCTGTTAGAGTTCAATTTTGAAAACAATAATGCCATGACATCATATGGGCACTTTTATTGTTCTGTAAAGTAAGCAGAAACATACCTTGCTTGATGCACAATCTAGTACAATTGCACACTTGGGTTGTATTGGACCCTTGTTATTGGAGTGGAGAAAACTTTTTCTTCTTCCTTTTTTTTCTTTTGCATTTGAGGGGAAGAAACTTCTTCCTTAATGCAAGTAGCTTTGCCTACTTTGCACATTTAAGAACCATTGCATCACTCAAGACTTCACTCTGTTCCACCTTGGGAGCGGCTGAAATTTTCGTCCCTAAATCTTGGAAGCAAGGGGGAAGTTTTCAACCCTTCCAAAATTGTAATGGACTGAACTCTCTTCTATTTTCCTCCTGTAAGCTTAGCTGAAGCTTTTTCACTTTTGATCCTCTCAGTCACAGGTCTTTGCTGTTGCATTTGCCGTCCTTGCAGCTGGAGCTATAATTCTCACTTTGAACGTATTACTCTTGGTAAGCTGTTCATCCAACCTAATTTTCCTTTCCTTGCATGATTGATTTTATGATCTTTGACCCTGGAAATTATTTTGAAACTGCGGGCACTGTAAATGTTGTGCTGAAATTGGACTGCAGCAGTGTTTCAATTTGTATATGCAGTAAATAACTAAATATACTCTGGCCTTGAGTTTGTTAATGTGGCCCCTATGGTTCTATGGCCCAGCTATTTATCTGATAGGCTCCACCATAGATCATTTCCCAAAAATAACCGGATCGGAAGATCTTAGCCTATCAAAAATGGCCATTGTTACTCTGAATTTGGACTGCCAGTGTTTTAATCTTTAAACTGCATGACACCACTTCAAGGGGGACAACTATGTTAGTGGAAGTGCATGGTCCATGCCATGCAATTCCAAACTCAGGCCATCAGATTATTATTTTCTTTTACCATGGTGCAATGGAACCCAGGTTGTTTAGACTCAAGGCCTGAGGATGCAATGCAAATTGATGTCATATAGCTCTCTTGTCAAATAAGGCAACATGCATCTAAGTCCTTTCCTTCCCTTGTTGACATCACTTTAGGGCGGGCATATAATTTTCTTCCAAAGTCTTAGTCTTCTGGGCTACTGCCTGTTTCCTTTGGACGTCGGTGCACTGCTCTGCATGATAAAAGACAGTGTCATACTCAAGGTGATCGTGGTGCTGATAACACTAGCTTGGAGCTCTTGGGCTGCATACCCATTCATGAGTGCAGCTGTCACACCAGGAAGAAAAGCCCTCGCTCTCTACCCGGTGTTCCTCATGTATGTCTCTGTTGGATTTCTAATCATTGCCATTGATTGATGACTCAACTCCCAATATTGCCGCCGATTTCAAGTCTGGCTCTTGAAGCAGCTTCTCCTGGATTTAACCATACAATGTCGCATGCTCATACAGAGATTTTCATGTTGCTTTCCTGATGCATATTTAGAGGTGAATGATTTTGGTATTGGAAAGTCTCACTTCACTTCTCTGCTGCATATCAAGAGCTGATTTTGGTAGAGTCACTTGGGTACTCTACCTGATGCTTATTAAGAGCTGATTTTGGTTTTGGATTTATATTTTCTGTTTTTTTATTTTATTTGTTTTTGTAATTTAGGATTGAGTGAGACTAGTTTTCATAATCTTTATTGAGTTGCGGCTGTGTAAGATTCCTTTACATGAACATCATTCAATAATTATGCTCAAATTTTGCCAAAAGCTCTTGTTCGCATAAATTTGGCTGAATTAAGAAGGGATCAAGCAAATTTTTGTATGAAAACTTAAGTCATTCAGTTTGACAGTGGCCCGCCAAGGTGAACATTAGAAGCACTATATGCTCTGTGTACTTCTTGGGCCTTGAATTTGTCCATGTTGGGTAATCTTTTGTTGCCCCAGACCATTGATCTGATGGTCTTAGCTCTGGATGAACCATGCCTCAAAAGTTATCCTGATTGAAATTGCTAGCTACCCTTTGGCTTCTTTCCCCCTCTTCCTATATGAAATTTGGTCTGTTACTTGTTTTGCTTCCTGCTAGATGAGTCAAGTAAGTGACAATATTGACTTTAGGCTTTAGTCTACTCGGCAGGTGGGAAAATCTTAAGATAATCAGTGAGTCCTATTTGTCACTAGTGGCTGTCGATGAGTCGATCCATGGCGTGAGCCCGCCCAACTTGGCTTGGTTAGGGTTGGGCTCGTGCTCGACTTGTGAGCCAATTGACCCTGATTATAAACGGATCTGAAGAATTGATTTAGAATCATGCTCATTGATACAACCACTTCAAAGGTAGGTAGTGCTTTGAAGGCCTCAACTAGTCAAAATCCAAGCCATTACAGAAAGTCCAATGGATGCCAAAATTGGTATGAACACTGAAGGTTCTAAGAACTAAAAACTAGGATGAATTTCAAAGCTGAGTCAGTGCTACTTATGGGGGATTTGAGTTTGACGGACTTTTATTGATTACAGGAGAGTTGGTAGGTCCCACAGGTTGAACCGTTCTTAAGCTAGCAACAGTCTCATTGTTTCTGAAAATTTGTGACATGCAATTTTTTTTTATAGGGCCCCTAGTCTGCTCAGCATCAGTGCTCACGATAACGTAAGCACACTTTCTTGTGAGGCCTACTTTATCTCTCCCAAAATCTATGTGTACAGTGATGGAGGATCAAATAATCATCTTAATCACTTGATGAATGGCCAACAATTTTTCACCATCCAAAACAAGTATACCATCGATCCAACTGTCTCTCCATTTGGATGAGTGCCCACTTGGATGGATCATTAGGTGAGTCCCACTAGGTATTTAGGCATGTGGTTTAAAGGTCATTGTCACGACTTTAGATCTCTTCTGAAGCCCATATTAAGACGGGTCCCACTCCAAGAAGCTACATAAGCTGTCCAAGTTTCCATTAGATGTACTTCATCGAACTGTGGTGTAACAATCTGTTATTAAAGCAAATTGAGAGAGAGAGAGAGAGAGAGAATGAATCAAACGAAGTACGACTTAGACAGCAAAAGAAAACCCACCCATTTCACGTACTGCATACACCCAAGAAAAACAGAAGGTGATCTTTGTAATGTTTAATGGTCAAGAACAAGAAAAAGAACCAAACAGGAATAACAGCAACATGCACAAATAGAAGAAGAATTATACAAAAAGAAAAGAAGGTGGGCCAATTAGAACAAAGCAAGCAGCTCACTTGGATCAAAGTGGTATAATTCAACCTCTTTGATCATGTCAAACGACATGGTCAGATTATGAATATTCCCTTTTAGGGAGTCCTCCAACAGCTCTTCATCTGTAGGCCACAGCAATGGAGCGGTTCATGGGCCTTCATTTCTTCGTCACCTGCTTCAATTTCTCGGTTTTCATCGTAACCACAGATTTACAGATTTAGAGAGAGAAAAAGAAAGCTTTTCTTTACGCTGCTTTTGTAAGACAGAAAAAATGTTTACAAATCTTGATTCTCACGGGAATGTTAGGGAAGGAGTGGACCTCTACTGTTGGGCCCACTTATAAAAAGCTGACCGCTCACAATTAACATCCTCCTCTTCATTTGCATTTTCCTAAAATTGTACTCCAATAGGTTCCGGTCCCGCCCTAAGACTAAGTATACACTTAACAGTAATCAATGCATCGATTGTGTTAGTAATTATAATCTCAACATTATGGTGGGGCTAGCCCTTTTATGGATTAAAATTTGGGAATTTCCCACTAAAAGCTCATTTTGAGCTGTTGAGATTTTTCATAGGTGGGGCCTCACCATTGTCAAAAGCGACTCTAATGATCCGGTGGAATCCATCTTATTTCTCTTCCAACATTTTCTAAAAAGGCTACTAACTTCATAAAAACGAATCTTGGCTTGAAATCCAAAACCTCAAGGGTTCAAAGTCACTAAGAGTTTCGTAATACTCATGAGTATAGCACAATTAAGAAAAATGATAATGGTCATCAAATAAATACCCCACTATTTTATAACTTTTTTTAAACCCAAGATCTGGGCCCACCATCTGATATGATTACATGAAAGATTTGAATCTTCAAAAGTTACCTATCTAATGTTGGGTCATTAGAGTGAAATCCGATAAGACACCATACGCTATAGGAGAGGCAACTATTTTTCCATTGAAAACCTTTTCCACATTTCGCGGAAAGCCAAGCCTAATCTCCATGGAAAACGGTTTTTACTGAATTGTGTAAAAGTCGGTTTACCTTTTCACTTTTCCTCCAGCTGCAACAGACATGGATATTTATTGTAGCATGTAAAATGCTTTCCGCATAACATGTGCCAAGGAATTCAAGCCCATCCTTGAAGAATTAATGGCCTTCGATACCTTAAGGCAGGGGACATTTATAAACCACCAATATTAATTTGGAAGCCAATGTCATGGTTTTAGACCTCCACGACTTCATCGAGTAATGGGGTGTAGCAATCTATGATTTTAAGGCAATTTGAAGTCTCAAAATAGGAGTTACAGTACTCGACTTGCATGGGGGAGAGAATGTGTCATGCCATTTACTGCTGGACTTGAAAAAGGAAACTAGAACAAGCATGTCCCCCCAACAATATTTGTAGAACTATTGAAAAATTTTGAAAAAAAAAGTATAATGTTTTTACTCAATGTACTGGATTTGCTCTACATGCATCGCAATACATCGAAAAAGCTTATATCTTACTCACATAATCGATCGACCTATTATATTCAGAAGAATAAAGTGAACAAAAAACAATTGTTCAAATCTCATTTAGATCTGATTGATATATATATATATATACATGACAGGCTCTGCTTAGGTGCAGATGTCTAACAGGGAATACCATGCGAGCTCCCCTGTGGGCCCGTATTTTCTCTTTATTATTAAATCTGAAGAAATTAGACAAAAGATTAATACTATTCTTACTAACAAGAGCAACAACATTACATTGATTAATTAAGAGGGAAGATGAGACCCTAGCTAACCTAACCCTACTAAAGGAGGAAACAAGAGCCAACAGATGTAAAACAAATCATCAAAACTCAAAGAAATAGCAAGCACTCGACATCATCTCATTGAAAAAATAAAAAATAAAAAACATGATAACAAGATAATAGAATTTGAATCGGAAGCATTAAAATTGGTTTTAAAAAAAATAATAAAATTTTGAGAGAATCTGAATCATCCCCATGTAGGATTTGACTGCAAAAAAGAAAACCACCCAGTTCACCTACTGCATACATCCAGGAATGACAAGTGAAGGTGATCTTAAAAAAAAAAGACAAGAATGGCATAGCAGGAGGGGGGAGGAGGAGAACAACAATAAGAAGAATGCTCCAAGAAAGACTTAGAGATTCACTGATTACACAAATAGAAAAGATGGGATAGATTAGAACAAACCTAGCAGCTCACTTGGATCAAACTTGTATAATTTAGCCGCCTTGATTATTTCAGATGGCAGGGGCACATCATAAATCTTTCTTATAATTATTTCAGATAGCAGGATCAAACTTGTAGCTCTTCATCTGTAGGATGAAATCAAAAACCTCATAGAACCCGCATTGATGTTGATGTGTTTTTTTTTTTTTTTTTGATGATGATGATGTTGGAGGCTTGGAGCTCAAGACATCTCGAACACACACTCCAAATCTCTCTCTCCCTCCCTAAATAATAATCTATTGCAGATAGACCATCTACACATCTACAGAGCCCCAAGTAGATTTGTACAGCAATCATGAATTTCATAACTGAATTCTTTTATTAAAACAGTCGGAAGTGAAATAGGAGCTGGGGTTCTTCCTAACTAATCAAATGGCAAATAGCAAGGGGGCAAAGAAGAGATTCACTCGCAAGATTGTGAAGATGTCAGTGGATTAAGATATTGGTGCTACTCAAATAATCTTCGTGCATGTGCATGGACAATGCATGGGTGATAGCCAGGTCGTGGACCTTAACGTACAAGCCGGACTCTAGGCCTGGACAAGTCGGACACGGAGTCTCCGAGTCGTGGTGGAAGTGGTGTGTGGACCCAAAGTGTCAAAAAATGGCCAAGTCCGAGTTGACGCAGCAGACTTGACTCAACTCGGACACAGCCTTCTCCAAGTCAGGTCAGATCAGACTCGGCCGAGTCCCATGAAAACACCATTTTCTTCTCCTCTTCTCGTCAATAAAACCTCTATCGAATCCTTTCTTCTCTTGCTTCTGAACAGTCCCTCTCTCAAAACTCTTTCGCCTTTTCTTCTCACCAAACCCTCTCTCAAGTCTCAACTCCTAACCCAAAAGTCATCTCTCAAGCCCTCTTTCAAACTCTAACTAAAAGAAGTTTAATAACATGGGAAATTCGAGTCGAATCGGATTCGGACTCGAACTCTACCCATGTTGAGTCCGGTTTTTTTTATCCCTATGTGGACCTTCTCTGGTTCTCTTAACCACCCTCTCTAGTTTCACCATCTGATGAATCTTCTTTTCCACCGTTGCTACACCCAAGGATGGGCAGATAGGTTACTTCTGTTTACCTTGGACAAGGCCAATTTGCAACAAACAAACAAACAAATAAATAAAGTAAAAAATAAATAGGACAAAGGAGAAACAACCCTCTCCCTCTCTCTAGTCCTTTTAATCCCACCTTTTCATATAGTCTTTTCGTCTCCATCTGTCTTTGGAAAAGCTTATGGTGTATTGCAGTACCACTTGTTTCAGCATTCCTTTGAGAGACTATCGAAATACTGGTCACTCAAGCTTATTGACCCAAGTCGGGCCAACATTGACCCACATCCAAGCACACGATTTGAGCCACCAAGAGTTCTACATCAGTAGGTACATCATGCCACAAAGCATTTCTAACGGAATTCCATACAGCAATACAAATGCCTGTTGCTTTAGCTGAATTTCTGGAATTAGTGATATTGGGAATTCAAAGACAGTGATGGTCCCTTGGAATTTCTGGATGCTGAATTCTTGTGGAATTTTGAATTCCAGCCACCTGAAATGTCAAAAGTAACTTTTTGAATTCTCAGAATTCCAACCTCCTTCACACTTCGTGATGCTCCAGTGGAAAGGAGGATTCGGGAATTCCACCAAGGGAGCAACTTTTGGAGAATTTATAAATTCTCCAGACAAGAATTCTTGGAATTCTGCTAAGGAATCAGGCCTCAAGTGTCTAAGTGGAATTCCAAATGCTATACAGCCCTTGAGCATCTTGGAATTCAGAATGCTAGACAACCCTTGAGCATTTTGGAATTCATTTTTTTTTTTTTTTTTTTTTTTTTGCGGGGGGTGGGGGGGGGGGGGCGTGCGCGCGCTGCATTTGGAATTCTTCAAAAGCTCCAAAAAAGGAAATCCCTCAAAAATGGTTGCAACCAATTAGGCCCTAGGAATCCTCCCAACTTCTTTGGGTTTTTGCATCCCACATTTTCTTAAGGGCTGTTTGGTTCAGATCATTTCTGACGGGAATTCCCCCCGGATGAAATTCATGAAAGAAATGCAGGGGCTGTCCTTGTGAATTCCAAATTTCCTGTTTGATACAATTTGAATGGTGAGAATTTGCCTAGTTGGCATGTGAAAAGTCACTTTTGGCCATCAGATATCCTGAGAATTCCGGATTTGAGAATGCTACTAGACCCTTGAGTATTTTGGAATTTACTAAGAAGGACAACATTTGGAATACTCCAAATTATGTAGACAAGGTATTATCCCCAAATGCTTGCAACCAAATAGGCCCCTAGGATTGTTGTGGAATTTCATTCGCATCTAAATAACAAAAATCAATAGCACATATTCAGAAGAAAAAAAAACAAAAGAAAAAAGACGTAAAAGGAAAGAGGAAAAAAATTGACTTGTTGAATTGAATTTGAAAAAAATCCATGAAAGCTGAATGGGAGTAGAATTAGGAAGGAAAAATGGAACATAAAAAGAAACCATCTGGAGAAATGAAATTAAACCTCCCTAAAAAATAGGTGATGTCCCACCAGATATAGGTGATGGAAGCCCTGCTTGTCGTCATGGCCCACTTCTTAAACCATGCTTTGACGTTGCCAGGACCTTATAAAGGCCTTTATTACCAGCCTTCTACTGTGCCTTTATATGCGCCTCTAATATATCTTAATGGCCATGACCAATGGTCCACAATTAGTCCTACACATGTAACCAGCTATGAGAAGAAGAATTGTGATAGCTAAATGATTGGTAGAATACCTATTAGCCATATGATGCATGTTAAATGTGATATCTTCCACGGCTTAGCCTGCAGCAGTACCTTGATTAACTCCTTGTCCCATAGATGCAAGCCCTACAAGCAATCTGGCAACAATATTGGAAATGGATGAATGAGATAAATTTACAAATTCAATTATTTGCAGTCTATTTGAAGGCCAACGATGATGGGTTATAGAGAATTTGAGTGCTTAGTGTGGCTCTAAACAGAATCCCTACCAGTCATATGCTGCCTGTTAACAAATCTACTTGTGATATCCTCCAGAGTTAAGCCCGCAACAGTACCTTGATTAACTCCATGCCCAATAGATGCAGGCCCTACAAGCAATCCGGTAACAATATAGGAAATAGATGAATGAGAAAAAATAACAAATTCAATTGTTTGCAATCTATTTGAAGGCCACTGATGATTAGTTATAGAGAACTTGCTAATTAGTGTGGTCTCGAAACTTTCATGCATCAACCATAGGTCTTGCTACCAGTATTGACTTACCAATAGAAAAGAGAATAAAAGTGGCAGAACATGCACAAATGTAGAAGAGATGAACAATAAAAAGTCCTTCAATATCAATTTAGAGTGATGATATTGTTACAAATCAAGGAAGACTTTCACGTAAGGATATGATAGATGGAAAGGTTTCTTTACATGTAAGGGTCATTCGAAAACTCAGCACTATCAGATTATCCTAAACCTTGATTTAACAAACAGCCTTACAAGTATAATGGTTTTTTCGCTATAGATTTTTTTTTAAAGATTCAATTCAACAGAAAGTAAAGGTTCAATCAGTGAAAAATGGGCATGGAACGATCCAAGTGGAAAAAAGAGAGTGGAAGGAGCTGCATTGATCAAAGGTCAGACAAAGTTTGCCCCATAAAGTGGACGTACATGTAGTGCTTGTGGGAGATCACAATTCTGTAACAAGAGATGTAAAAGTAAACTTAAATGAGAATCACTATATGTAAATAAAACGTTTACATTAGAAATATGTGCAAACAGATTAATCCAGTCGGAGAGGAAAATTTTGAACCAAGGATTTCTATGTACTTGCAAAAGTATACGGTCCTAAAATGCAATATACTTGTAGTAGCATATGATGTAAGAGGTAATTTGGTACTAAGTTTTGATACGTTGTATCAATAAAAGGAACTCAATTTCCTTTTCTCTAAGGCCTGCCCTCAAAATGGGTTGCAAACGAATCAAGAGGAAAGGGGAAATTAATAGCCAGGCACCATTCTAGTATATCAAAGCCTTGGAAAGTTAGGAACCATGGAAGAATTACACTAAAAAGAGGAAGTAAACCCTCTCATGAAACTATTCATTCCAAGACAAAATTAAAAAAAGCCTACATACTACAAATGGCTATTAAACCTCCCAATTCAAGTGGTGTCCTTATCTTATTCTAAGTAACACTTTTCTTTTCGTTTCTTCCTTCCTTAGTTTCTTCCTTTTTTCCTGCCAAAATGTCTAGCTACATAACTTGTCCAAGCCTCCATTTGATACACTTTTTCTAGTAGTGGAGTGCAACAAAAAATCATTTAAACAATTTCAAGAGATAATTCTGATACAACCAATGACTGTGATCAAACAGATCTCCCATGTTCCTAGAAACTTTGCTCATGACAGTACCTCTTCAGAGGGCAGCAGACCAGTGATCCATCCCAATGATTAGCCACTTAGCTTATAATGTTAAAGATCTTAACAGACCTCTATGAATAGTGAAATAGAGAGCAAAACTTCTCAACTTAATCTGCTTTTCTTAGGTTTCAAAAAATGCAAAGTGAGAGAAAATAATCTTCATCGGGTCAGGAACTCCTATTTGATTAACGATTGGATGAGCCACTCAAACTCTGCTCATTGCAATCCAATTAGGATTTGTTTATGTTGGAGCGCGAAGATAAATATATCATTCGTTGAAGCTTAAGGGAGGAGGAAAGAAACCGACAAAATACAATTAGAAGTATTGGGATGAAATCATGTCCTCTCTCAAGATCAACACCTCCTTATATTGTTTATCAATGCCTTAATCAAGGCTTACATCAGTATCATTACAACAAAGCTTTCCTAACTTAAACAACTAAAAAAAGATACTACAGTACAAACCTTCCTAACTAAAATAATGTACAGGTGTATTATTTTGACCATGTATACATACAAATGAGGCATTTAAGCAACTGGGCTTGGGCCCAATTTGACAGTTTCAACTGAAATCATCTTCGTGGAAGACCTTTTGTGAAGAAATCACCAACATGAAATTCTGATGACACATGGGGAAGGCTGATGACCTTTCGTTTGAATTCATCACAAATGAAATGGCAATCAACCTCAATATATTTGGTCCGCTCATGGAAAGCTGGATTTTCTGTAATCCGGATGACACTTGTATTATTGGCCCTTCAAATTGAATCAACGAGCATCAATTTGCTGACTAAGAACTGATGACGAGGTCATGGAAGACCTTTTGTAAAGAAATCACCAACATGAAATTCCGATGACACATGAGGAAGGCTGATGACCGTTCGTTTGAATTCATCACAAATGAAATGGCAATCAACCATAATGTGTTTGGTCCGCTCATGGAAATCTAGATTTTCTATAATCCGGATGACACTTGTATTATCGGCATAGAGAGGGGTAGGACCATTGATAGGAAAACCAAGATTGGAGAGCAAACCGCACAGCAAAAGAATCTCAAAGCAGGCAACTAACAAAGCACAGTACTCGGCTTCGGTGGAGAATTTGGAGACTTTGTCTTTTTTCTTACATTTTCAGAAAATCAAGTTGTCACCTAGGAACATACACCACCCGGTGGTAGATCGCCGCATATCTTGGCAGCCAGCCCAATCAACATTGGAAAAAGCTCTAATTGCAAGAGGTGTGCTTGTTGGAAAAAATAATCCACGAGTTGGTGTTCAAAGAAGATAGCAAAGAATGCGGCGAACAACAGCTAAGTGAATATGTCGAAGGTCAGCCAAGAACTGGCTCAACAAATTAACGGCATAAGAGAAGCCTAGAAGAGTGATGGTTAAATATATTAAGCTGCCAACTAAGTTTGACATTTACCTCAACAGGGGTGTCAACGTGAGTTGAATGTTGAAATCCTGTCAGTTCAAAGAGATCGACATGGGAATTTAAACAGATTGAGAGCTATTCCTAGTGAAAATTGATGGACTTCAAGAATTAAAAATTAGGATAAAGGGCAAAGGTCCTTCATGTGAAATGACTCATGAAGGGAAGCCTGAAGTTGATGGGTCATGGCGGAATTTGTAACAGTGATGCGTGAAAAATCGAACCAGCGACCATCTAAATCATCCTTTGGCATCAAAAGATTTCAACTTCAATGCTAGGGCAAAAACAACGCAATTTGGTCAAACTATGGACTGAAGGGGCCAAGGTGGATGCAACACTCGATTTCCAATTTCAAGTCTAGAATATTCTCCATGATCTGGGGTCCATGTCAAAAATGAAGCGGATCAATTGAGTAATCCATCGTCAGTACCTAGGGATTATAATATATAAGAATATAATAACGTGCTCTAGGGGTTGTGTTATGATCCGTCGCAATGGGATACATGACAAATCAAATCCACAATCCACTTGACCGTTTTCATGCACCGACAGATTTTGTAACGCCCCACCTATACCCATGCATGATATTGTCCGCTTTGGCCCACAGGCCTCACGGTTTTGCTTCTGATGGGCCTCAACCCATCAAAAGGCCTCATGCAAGAGTGACGCCCCGGAGTCCCACATCGACTATAGAGAGGAAAGTGAATGGGGTTATATGTAGAGCTTACACCCTTACCTTGTATGAGGCCTTTTGATGGGTTGAGGCCCATCAGAAGCAAAACCGTGAGGCCAGTGGGCCAAAGCGGACAATATCATGCATGGATATGGGTGGGGTTTTACAAATGGTATCAGAGCCGACTCTCGACTAGCTCGAGTGTGGGTCCCCTGCCGTGGTCTGGTGTAAGTGGGCGGGTCTCCATGTGGGCGGGCCAAGAGGGCTGGCAGGCTACAGAGACTGGCAGGCTACTGCACAGGGACGTGCAGCCTTAAAGGGGGGTGGATTGTGACGCCCCGGAGTCCCACATCGACTATAGAGAGGAAAGTGAATGGGGTTATATGTAGAGCTTACACCCTTACCTTATATGAGGCCTTTTGATGGGTTGAGGCCCATCAGAAGCAAAACCGTGAGGCCAGTGGGCCAAACCGGACAATATCATGCATGGGTATGGGTGGAGCGTTACAAATGGTATCAGAGCCGACTCTCGACTAGTTCGAGTGTGGGTCCCCTGCCGTGGTCTGGTGTAAGTGGGCGGGTCTCCATGTGGGCGGGCCAAGAGGGCTGGCAGGCTACAGAGACTGGCAGGCTACTGCACAGGGACGTGCAGCCTTAAGGGGGGTGAAGTGAATGGGGTTATATGTAGAGCTTACACCCTTACCTTACCTTACATGAGGCCTTTTGATGGGTTGAGGCCCATCAGAAGCAAAACCGTGAGGCCTGTGGGCCAAAGCGGACAATATCATGCATGGGTATGGGTGGGGAGTTACAAATGGTATCAGAGCCGACTCTCGACTAGCTCGAGTGTGGGTCCCCTGCCGTGGTCTGGTGTAAGTGGGCGGGTCTCCATGTGGGCGGGCCAAGAGGGCTGGCAGGCTACAGAGACTGGCAGGCTACTGCACAGGGACATGCAGCCTTAAGGGGGGTGGATTGTGACGCCCCGGAGTCCCACATCGACTATAGAGAGGAAAGTGAATGGGGTTATATGTAGAGCTTACACTCTTACCTTGCATGAGGCCTTTTGATGGGTTGAGGCCCATTAGAAGCAAAACCGTGAGGTCAGTGGGCCAAAGCGGACAATATCATGTATGGGTATGGGTGGGGCGTTACAGATTTCAACCTCCATGTCAGGGGAGCAAAGACACATTTTGGTAAGACAATGGAATGAGATCGGTGTACATAGGGATAAGTGGTAGATCAAACCAGCGATCATCTAGATCCTCCTTTTGCATCAAAAGATTTCAACACCCATGTTACGGCAAGAACAATACAATTCGATCAAAACATGGAATGCACAGGTGGATGCATAATTGGATTTCCAAATTCAAGTGTAAAATATTCTCCACGATCTGGGGTCCATGTCAGAAATTTAGCGGATCCATCGACTCCATCCATCATTCCAAATTTGACTCATCAGATCCCAGCATCGAAAGATTAAGCAGACCGCACAGACAGATCTAATCCACGATCCTCTAGATAGTTTTCATGCACAGACAGATTTCAACCTCATCGTTCGGGGAGCAAAGAAACATTTCGGTAAGACAATGGGATGAGATCTGGGTACATAGAGATACGTGGTAGATCCAACCAGCGATCATCTGGATCCTCCTTTTGCATCAAAACATTTCAACATCCAATGTTGGGGCAAGAACAATACAGTTCCGTCAAAACATGGAATGCACGGGCCAAGGTGGATGCAAAATTAGATTTCTAAATGCAAGTGCAAAAGATTCTCCATGATCTGGGGTCCATGTCGGAAATTTAGCGGATCTATCGACTCCATCCATCAATTCTACTCATCAGTTCTCAGCATGGAAAGTTTAAGCAGACCGCACCGTGAGGGTCGGGCCCAAGTGATCGTGGACCCAGTGAAGCCTAAAATATGCCCCAGAACTTATTTTACAAAACCAACAATGTGGTTGTCGCTCCAATTACAGCCGGTGGAGGTCCACCACCACACTAAGAACATGCTCAGAATTTTGCATATAGGGGCAGTAGTTATACTTGCAAAATTCCCTTCAGTACTCGGAGGCTCGGGAAAATGGGCAAATCAGAAAAAAGAAGCAAGGGACCGAACGTGAACAAAGTGTGGACCTCAAGTGAAGAATAGTCAATGTACTTGCTTCTTTTCTTGTCTTTTGCAAATGTTCACTATCGACGTAAAATGGACTCCCCTAACAAGATTTCTCTTATCGGTACCTAGGACTTATGATATAAAACAATATCCTAATGCCCTCTAGGCGTTGTGATACGATCCGTCGCGATAGGGATACATGACAGATTTAATCCACGATCCGCTTCATAGTTTTCAAGTAATACAGATTTCAACCTCCATGTCAGGGGTGGAAAGACACTTTTCAGTAAGACAATGGAATGAGATCTGTGTACATAGGGATACGTGGTAGATCGAACCAGTGATCATCTGGATCCTCCTTTCGCATCAAAAGATTTCAACATCCATGCTAGGAAAAGAACAATTCAGTTCCATCAGAACATGGAATGCCTGGAACAATGTTGATGCAAAATTGGATTTCCAAATGCAAGTGCAAAATATTCTCCACGAACTACGGTCCATATAGGAAATTTAGCGGATCCATCGAGTCCATCCATCATTCCAAATTTGACTCAACAGATCCCAGCATTAAAAGAACAAGCAGACCGCACCGTGAGGGTCCGACCCACTTGTTTGCGGCTCCAGTGAAACCTAAAATATGCCCCTAAACCTGTTTCACAAAACCAACAATGTGGTCGCCGCTCCAATTACAGCTGGTGGAGGTCCACTACCACACTAAGAACATGCCCAATATTTTGCATATAGGGGAAGTAGCTATACTTGCATAGTTCCCTTCTGTACTCGAAGACTCAGGAAAATGGGCAAATCGGAAGAAAGAAACAAGGGACCGAACGTGAACAAAGTGCGGACCTCAAGTGAAGAAAAGTGAATGTACTTGCTTCTTTTCTTCTGTTTTATGCAAATGTTCACTAAAGACGTAAAATGGACTCCCATAAAACGATTTCACTCACCAGTACCTAGGGATTATGATTTCTAAGAATATCACAATGAACTCTAGGGGTTGTGTTATGATCTGTTATGAGGGGGATAAATGACAGATCTAATCCACGATCCTCTAGATAGTTTTCATGCACAGACAGATTTCAACCTCCACGTTCGGGGAGCAAAGAAACATTTCGGTAAGACAATGGGATGAGATCTGTGTACATAGAGATACGTGGTAGATCCAACCAGCGATCATCTGGATCCTCCTTTTGCATCAAAACATTTCAACATCCAATGTTGGGGCAAGAACAATACAGTTCCGTCAAAACATGGAATGCACGGGCCAAGGTGGATGCAAAATTGGATTTCCAAATGCAAGTGCAAAAGATTCTCCATGATCCGGGGTCCATGTCGGAAATTTAGCGGATCTATCGAGTCCATCCATCAATTCTACTCACCAGTTCCCAGCATGGAAAGTTTAAGCAGACCGCAGCGTGAGGGACGGACCCAAGTGATCGTGGACCCAGTGAAGCCTAAAATATGCCCCAGAACTTATTTTACAAAACCAACGATGTGGTTGTCGCTCCAATTACAGCCGGTGGAGGTCCACCACCACACTAAGAACATGCTCGGAATTTTGCATATAGGGGAAGTAGTTATACTTGCAAAGTTCCCTTCAGTACTCGGAGGCTCGGGAAAATGGGCAAATCAGAAGAAAGAAGCAAGGGACCGAACGTGAACAAAGTGTGGACCTTAACTGAAGAATAGTCAATGTACTTGCTTCTTTTCTTCTGTCTTCTGCAAATGTTCACTATCGACGTAAAATGGACTCCCCTAACAAGATTTCTCTTATCGGTACCTAGGACTTATGATATATAACAATATCCTAATGCCCTCTAGGCGTTGTGATACGATCCGCCGCGATAGGGATACATGACAGATTTAATCCACGATCCGCTTCATAGTTTTCAAGTAATACAGATTTCAACCTCCATGTCAGGGGTGGAAAGACACTTTTCGATAAGACAATGGAATGAGACCTGTGTACAAAGGGATACGTGGTAGATCGAACCAGTGATCATCTGGATCCTCCTTTCGCATGAAAAGATTTCAACATCCATGCTAGGAAAAGAACAATACAGTTCCGTCAGAACATGGAATGCATGGGCCAATGTTGATGCAAAATTGGATTTCCAAATGCAAGTGCAAAATATTCTCCACGAACTGCGGTCGATATAGGAAATTTAGCGCGATCCATCGAGTCCATCCATCATTCCAAATTTGACTCAACAGATCCCATCATTAAAAGAACAGGCAGACCGCAGCGTGAGGGTCCGACCCACTTGTTTGGAGCTCCAGTGAAACCTAAAATATGCCCCTAAACCTGTTTCACAAAACCAACAATGTGGTCGCTGCTCCAATTACAGCTGGTGGAGGCCCACTACCACACTAAGAACATGCCCAATATTTTGCATATAGGGGAAGTAGCTATACTTGCATAGTTCCCTTCTGTACTCGAAGACTCAGGAAAATGGGCAAATCGGAAGAAAGAAACAAGGGACCGAACGTGAACAAAGTGCGGACCTCAAGTGAAGAAAAGTGAATGTACTTCCTTCTTTTCTTCTGTTTTTTGCAAATGTTCACTAAAGACGTAAAATGGACTCCCATAAAACGATTTCTCTCACCAGTACCTAGGGATTATGATTTATAAGAATATCACAATGAACTCTAGGGGTTGTGTTATGATCTGTTATGAGGGGGATAAATGACAGATCTAATCCACGATCCTCTAGATAGTTTTCATGCACAGACAGATTTCAACCTCCACGTTCGGGGAGCAAAGAAACATTTCGGTAAGACAATGGGATGAGATCTGGGTACATAGAGATACGTGGTAGATCCAACCAGCGATCATCTGGATCCTCCTTTTGCATCAAAACATTTCAACATCCAATGTTGGGGCAAGAACAATACAGTTCCGTCAAAACATGGAATGCACGGGCCAAGGTGGATGCAAAATTAGATTTCTAAATGCAAGTGCAAAAGATTCTCCATGATCTGGGGTCCATGTCGGAAATTTAGCGGATCTATCGAGTCCATCCATCAATTCTACTCATCAGTTCTCAGCATGGAAAGGTTAAGCAGACCGCAGCGTGAGGGTCGGACCCAAGTGTTCGTGGACCCAGTGAAGCCTAAAATATGCCCCAGAACTTATTTTACAAAACCAACAATGTGGTTGTCGCTCCAATTACAGCCGGTGGAGGTCCACCACCACACTAAGAACATGCTCGAGATTTTGCATATAGGGGAAGTAGTTATACTTGCAAAGTTCCCTTCAGTACTCGGAGGCTCGGGAAAATGGGCAAATCAGAAGAAAGAAGCAAGGGACCGAACGTGAACAAAGTGTGGACCTTAACTGAAGAATAGTCAATGTACTTGCTTCTTTTCTTCTGTCTTCTGCAAATGTTCACTATCGACGTAAAATGGACTCCCCTAACAAGATTTCTCTTATCGGTACCTAGGACTTATGATATATAACAATATCCTAATGCCCTCTAGGCGTTGTGATACGATCCGCCGCGATAGGGATACATGACAGATTTAATCCACGATCCGCTTCATAGTTTTCAAGTAATACAGATTTCAACCTCCATGTTAGGGGTGGAAAGACACTTTTCGATAAGACAATGGAATGAGACCTGTGTACAAAGGGATACGTGGTAGATCGAACCAGTGATCATCTGGATCCTCCTTTCGCATGAAAAGATTTCAACATCCATGCTAGGAAAAGAACAATACAGTTCCGTCAGAACATGGAATGCATGGGCCAATGTTGATGCAAAATTGGATTTCCAAATGCAAGTGCAAAATATTCTCCACGAACTGCGGTCGATATAGGAAATTTAGCGGATCCATCGAGTCCATCCATCATTCCAAATTTGACTCAACAGATCCCATCATTAAAAGAACAGGCAGACCGCAGCGTGAGGGTCCGACCCACTTGTTTGGAGCTCCAGTGAAACCTAAAATATGCCCCTAAACCTGTTTCACAAAACCAACAATGTGGTCGCTGCTCCAATTACAGCTGGTGGAGGCCCACTACCACACTAAGAACATGCCCAATATTTTGCATATAGGGGAAGTAGCTATACTTGCATAGTTCCCTTCTGTACTCGAAGACTCAGGAAAATGGGCAAATCGGAAGAAAGAAACAAGGGACCGAACGTGAACAAAGTGCGGACCTCAAGTGAAGAAAAGTGAATGTACTTCCTTCTTTTCTTCTGTTTTTTGCAAATGTTCACTAAAGACGTAAAATGGACTCCCATAAAACGATTTCTCTCACCAGTACCTAGGGATTATGATTTATAAGAATATCACAATGAACTCTAGGGGTTGTGTTATGATCTGTTATGAGGGGGATAAATGACAGATCTAATCCACGATCCTCTAGATAGTTTTCATGCACAGACAGATTTCAACCTCCACGTTCGGGGAGCAAAGAAACATTTCGGTAAGACAATGGGATGAGATCTGGGTACATAGAGATACGTGGTAGATCCAACCAGCGATCATCTGGATCCTCCTTTTGCATCAAAACATTTCAACATCCAATGTTGGGGCAAGAACAATACAGTTCCGTCAAAACATGGAATGCACGGGCCAAGGTGGATGCAAAATTGGATTTCCAAATGCAAGTGCAAAAGATTCTCCATGATCCGGGGTCCATGTCGGAAATTTAGCGGATCTATCGAGTCCATCCATCAATTCTACTCACCAGTTCCCAGCATGGAAAGTTTAAGCAGACCGCAGCGTGAGGGACGGACCCAAGTGATCGTGGACCCAGTGAAGCCTAAAATATGCCCCAGAACTTATTTTACAAAACCAACGATGTGGTTGTCGCTCCAATTACAGCCGGTGGAGGTCCACCACCACACTAACAAGCTCCGAATTTTGCATATAGGGGAAGTAGTTATACTTGCAAAGTTCCCTTCAGTACTCGGAGGCTCGGGAAAATGGGCAAATCAAAAGAAAAGAAGCAAGGGACCGAACGTGAACAAAGTGTGGACCTCAAGTGAAGAATAGTCAATGTACTTGCTTCTTTTCTTCTGTCTTCTGCAAATGTTCACTATCGACGTAAAATGGACTCCCCTGACAAGATTTCTCTTATCGGTACCTAGGACTTATGATATATAACAATATCCTAATGCCCTCTAGGCGTTGTGATACGATCCGTCGCGATAGGGATACATGACAGATTTAATCCACGATCCGCTTCATAGTTTTCAAGTAATACAGATTTCAACCTCCATGTCAGGGGTGGAAAGACACTTTTCGATAAGACAATGGAATGAGACCTGTGTACAAAGGGATACGTGGTAGATCGAACCAGTGATCATCTGGATCCTCCTTTCGCATCAAAAGATTTCAACATCCATGCTCGGAAAACAACAATACAGTTCCGTCAGAACATGGAATGCATGGGCCAATGTTGATGCAAAATTGGATTTCCAAATGCAAGAGCAAAATATACTCCACAAACTGCGGTCCATATAGGAAATTTAGCGGATCCATCGAGTCCATCCATCATTCCAAATTTGACTCAACAGATCCCATCATTAAAAGAACAAGCAGACCGCACCGTGAGGGTCCGACCCACTTGTTCGCGGCGCAAGTGAAACCTAAAATATGCCCCTAAACCTGTTTCACAAAACCAACAATGTGGTCGCCGCTCCAATTACAGCTGGTGGAGGTCCACTACCACACTAAGAACATGCCCAATATTTTGCATATAGGGGAAGTAGCTATACTTGCATAGTTCCCTTCTGTACTCGAAGACTCAGGAAAATGGGCAAATCGGAAGAAAGAAACAAGGGACCGAACGTGAACAAAGTGCGGACCTCAAGTGAAGAAAAGTGAATGTACTTGCTTCTTTTCTTCTGTTTTTTGCAAATGTTCACTAACGACGTAAAATGGACTCCCATAAAACGATTTCTCTCACCAGTACCTAGGGATTATGATTTATAAGAATATCACAATGAACTCTAGGGGTTGTGTTATGATCTGTTATGAGGGGGATAAATGACAGATCTAATCCACGATCCTCTAGATAGTTTTCATGCACAGACAGATTTCAACCTCCACGTTCGGGGAGCAAATAAACATTTCGGTAAGACAATGGGATGAGATCTGTGTACATAGAGATACGTGGTAGATCCAACCAGCGATCATCTGGATCCTCCTTTTGCATCAAAACATTTCAACATCCAATGTTGGGGCAAGAACAATACAGTTCCGTCAAAACATGGAATGCACGGGCCGAGGTGGATGCAAAATTGGATTTCCAAATGCAAGTGCAAAATATTCTCCATGATCTAGGGTCCATGTCGGAAATTTAGCGGATCTATCGGGTCCATCCATCAATTCTACTCATCAGTTCCCATCATGTAAAGTTTAAGCAGACCGCAGCGTGAGGGTCGGACCCAAGTGTTCGTAGACCCAGTGAAGCCTAAAATATGCCCCAGAACTTATTTTACAAAACCAACAATGTGGTCGTCGCTCCAATTACAGCCGCTGGAGGTCCACCACCACACTAAGAACATGCTCGGAATTTTGCATATAGGGGAAGTAGTTATACTTGCAAAGTTCCCTTCAGTACTCGGAGGCACGGGAAAATGGGCAAATCAGAAGAAAGAAGCAAGGGACCGAACGTGAACAAAGTGTGGACCTTAAGTGAAGAATAGTCAATGCACTTGCTTCTTTTCTTCTGTCTTCTGCAAATGTTCACTATCGACGTAAAATGGACTCCCCTAACAAGATTTCTCTTATCCGTACCTAGGACTTATGATATATAACAATATCCTAATGCCCTCTAGGCGTTGTGATACGATCCGCCGCGATAGGGATACATGACAGATTTAATCCACGATCCGCTTCATAGTTTTCAAGTAATACAGATTTCAACCTCCATGTTAGGGGTGGAAAGACACTTTTCGATAAGACAATGGAATGAGACCTGTGTACAAAGGGATACGTGGTAGATCGAACCAGTGATCATCTGAATCCTCCTTTCGCATCAAAAGATTTCAACATCAATGCTAGGAAAAGAACAATACAGTTCCGTCAGAACATGGAATGCATGGGCCAATGTTGATGCAAAATTGGATTTCCAAATGCAAGTGCAAAATATTCTCCACAAACTGCGGTCCATATAGAAAATTTAGCGGATCCATCGAGTCCATCCATCATTCCAAATTTGACTCAACAGATCCCATCATTAAAAGAACAGGCAGACCGCAGCGTGAGGGTCCGACCCACTTGTTCGCGGCGCAAGTGAAACCTAAAATATGCCCCTAAACCTGTTTCACAAAGCCAACAATGTGGTTGCCGCTCCAATTACAGCTGGTGGAGGTCCACTACCACATTAAGAACATGCCCAATATTTTGCATATAGGGGACGTAGCTATACTTGCATAGTTCCCTTCTGTACTCGAAGACTCAGGAAAATGGGCAAATCGGAAGAAAGAAACAAGGGACCGAACGTGAACAAAGTGCGGACCTCAAGTGAAGAAAAGTGAATGTACTTGCTTCTTTTCTTCTGTTTTTTGCAAATGTTCACTAAAGGCGTAAAATGGACTCCCATAAAACGATTTCTCTCACCAGTACCTTGGGATTATGATTTATAAGAATATCACAATGAACTCTAGGGGTTGTGTTATGATCTGTTATGAGGGGGATAAATGACAGATCTAGTCCACGATCCTCTAGATAGTTTTCATGCATAGACAGATTTCAACCTCATCGTTCGGGGAGCAAAGAAACATTTCGGTAAGACAATGGGATGAGATCTGGGTACATAGAGATACGTGGTAGATCCAACCAGCGATCATCTGGATCCTCCTTTTGCATCAAAACATTTCAACATCCAATGTTGGGGCAAGAACAATACAGTTCCGTCAAAACATGGAATGCACGGGCCAAGGTGGATGCAGAATTGGATTTCCAAATGCAAGTGCAAAAGATTCTCCATGATCTGGGGTCCATGTAGGAAATTTAGCGGATCTATCGAGTCCATCCATCAATTCTACTCATCAGTTCCCAGCATGGAAAGTTTAAGCAGACCGCAGCGTGAGGGTCGGACCCAAGTGATCGTGGACCCAGTGAAGCCTAAAATATGCCCCAGAACTTATTTTACAAAACCAACAATGTGGTTGTCGCTCCAATTACAGCCGGTGGAGGTCCACCACCACACTAAGAACATGCTCCGAATTTTGCATATAGGGGAAGTAGTTATACTTGCAAAGTTCCCTTCAGTACTCGGAGGCACGGGAAAATGGGCAAATCAGAAGAAAGAAGCAAGGGACCGAACGTGAACAAAGTGTGGACCTTAAGTGAAGAATAGTCAATGCACTTGCTTCTTTTCTTCTGTCTTCTGCAAATGTTCACTATCGACGTAAAATGGACTCCCCTAACAAGATTTCTCTTATCGGTACCTAGGACTTATGAAATATAACAATATCCTAATGCCCTCTAGGCGTTGTGATACGATCCGTCGCGACAGGGATACATGACAGATTTAATCCACGATCCGCTTCATAGTGTTCAAGTAATACAGATTTCAACCTCCATGTCAGGGGTGGAAAGACACTTTTCGATTAGACAATGGAATGAGACCTGTGTACAAAGGGATACGTGGTAGATCGAACTAGTGATCATCTGGATCCTCCTTTCGCATCGAAAGATTTCAACATCCATGCTCGGAAAAGAACAATACAGTTCCGTCAGAACTTGGAATGCATGGGCCAATGTTGATGCAAAATTGGATTTCCAAATGCATGTGCAAAATATTCTCCACAAACTGCGGTCCATATAGGAAATTTAGCGGATCCATCGAGTCCATCCATCATTCCAAATTTGACTCAACAGATCCCAGCATTAAAAGAACAAGCAGTCCGCAGCGTGAGGGTCCGAACCACTTGTTTGCGGCTCCAGTGAAACCTAAAATATGCCCCTAAACCTGTTTCACAAAACCAACAATGTGGTCGCCGCTCCAATTACAGCTGGTGGAGGTCCACTACCACACTAAGAACATGCCCAATATTTTGCATATAGGGGAAGTAGCTATACTTGCATAGTTCCCTTCTGTACTCGAAGACTCATGAAAATGGGCAAATCGGAAGAAAGAAACAAGGGACCGAACGTGAACAAAGTGCGGACCTCAAGTGAAGAAAAGTGAATGTACTTGCTTCTTTTCTTCTGTTTTTTGCAAATGTACACTAAAGGCGTGAAATGGACTCCCATAAAACGATTTCTCTCACCAGTACCTAGGGATTATGATTTATAAGAATATCACAATGAACTCTAGGGGTTGTGTTATGATCTGTTATGAGGGGGATAAATGACAGATCTAATCCACGATCCTCTAGATAGTTTTCATGCACAGACAGATTTCAACCTCCACGTTCGAGGAGCAAAGAAACATTTCGGTAAGACAATGGGATGAGATCTGTGTACATAGAGATACGTGGTAGATCCAACCAGCGATCATCTGGATCCTCCTTTTGCATCAAAACATTTCAACATCCAATGTTGGGGCAAGAACAATACAGTTCCGTCAAAACATGGAATGCACTGGCCGAGGTGGATGCAAAATTGGATTTCCAAATGCAAGTGCAAAATATTCTCCATTATCTGGGGTCCATGTCGGAAATTTAGCGGATCTATCGGGTCCATCCATCAATTCTACTCATCAGTTCCCAGCATGGAAAGTTTAAGCAGACCGCAGCGTGAGGGTCGGACCCAAGTGTTCGTGGCCCCAGTGAAGCCTAAAATATGCCCCAGAACTTATTTTACAAAACCAACAATGTGGTTGTCGCTCCAATTATAGCCGGTGGAGGTCCACCACCACACTAAGAACATGCTCCGAATTTTGCATATAGGGGAAGTAGTTATACTTGCAAAGTTCCCTTCAGTACTCGGAGGCTCGGGAAAATGGGCAAATCAAAAAAAAGAAGCAAGGGACCGAACGTGAACAAAGTGTGGACCTCAAGTGAAGAATAGTCAATGTACTTGCTTCTTTTCTTCTGTCTTTTGCAAATGTTCACTATCGACGTAAAATGGACTCCCCTAACAAGATTTCTCTTATCGGTACCTAGGACTTATGATATATAACAATATCCTAATGCCCTCTAGGCGTTGTGATACGATCCGTCGCGATAGGGATACATGACAGATTTAATCCACGATCCGCTTCATAGTTTTCAAGTAATACAGATTTCAGCCTCCATGTCAGGGGTGGAAAGACACTTTTCGATAAGACAATGGAATGAGACCTGTGTACAAAGGGATACGTGGTAGATCGAACCAGTGATCATCTGGATCCTCCTTTCGCATCAAAAGATTTCAACATCCATGCTAGGAAAAGAACAATACAGTTCCGTCAGAACATGGAATGCATGGGCCAATGTTGATGCAAAATTGGATTTCCAAATGCAAGTGCAAAATATTCTCCACGAACTGCGGTCCATATATAAAATTTATCTGATCCATCGAGTCCATCCATCATTCCAAATTTGACTCAACAGATCCCATCATTAAAAGAACAAGCAGACCGCACCGTGAGGGTCCGACCCACTTGTTCGCGGCGCAAGTGAAACCTAAAATATGCCCCTAAACCTGTTTCACAAAACCAACAATGTGGTTGCCGCTCCAATTACAGCTGGTGGAGGTCCACTACCACACTAAGAACATGCCCAATATTTTGCATATAGGGGAAGTAGCTATACTTGCATAGTTCCCTTCTGTACTCGAAGAATCAGGAAAATGGACAAATCGGAAGAAAGAAACAAGGGACCGAACGTGAACAAAGTGCGGACCTCAAGTGAAGAAAAGTGAATGTACTTGCTTCTTTTCTTCTGTTTTTTGCAATACTCGAAGAATCAGGAAAATGGGCAAATCGGAAGAAAGAAACAAGGGACCGAACGTGAACAAAGTGCGGACCTCAAGTGAAGAAAAGTGAATGTACTTGCTTCTTTTCTTCTGTTTTTTGCAAATGTTCACTAAAGGCGTAAAATGGACTCCCATAAAACGATTTCTCTCACCAGTACCTGGGGATTATGATTTATAAGAATATCACAATGAACTCTAGGGGTTGTGTTATGATCTGTTATGAGGGGGATAAATGACAGATCTAATCCACGATCTTCTAGATAGTTTTCATGCACAGACAGATTTCAACCTCCATGTTCAGGGAGCAAAGAAACATTTCGTTAAGACAATGGGATGAGATCTGCGTACATAGAGATACGTGGTAGATCCAACAGCGATCATCTGGATCCTCCTTCTGCATCAAAAGATTTCAACATCCAATGTTGGGGCAAGAACAATACAGTTCTGTCAAAACATTGAATGCACGGGCCAAGGTGGATGCAAAATTGGATTTCCAAATGCAAGTGCAAAATATTCTCCATGATCTAGGGTCCATGTCGGAAATTTAGCGGATTCGATTGAGTCCATGCATCAGTCCTAATTTGACTCATCAGATCCCAGCATTGAAAGATTAAGCAGACCGCTGCATGAGGGGTCGGACCCACGTGTTCATGGCCCCAGTGAAGCCTAAAATATGCCCCTAAACCTGTTTCACAAAACCAACAATGTGGTTGCCGCTCTAATTATAGCTGGTGGAGGTCCTCTACCACACTAAGAACATGCCCAGTATTTTGCATATAGGTAACTACTTGCAAAGTTCCCTTCCGTACTCGGAGACTCAAGAAAATGGGCAAATCAGAAGAAAGAAGCAAGGGACTGAACGCAAACAAAGTGTGGACCTCAAGTGAAGAATAGTCAATGTACTTGCTTCTTTTCTTCTATTTTTTCCAAATGTTCACTATCGACGTAAAATGGACTCCCTTAACAATATTTCTCTCATCGGTAACGAGGGATTATGATATATAACAATATCCTAATGCCCTTTAGGGGTTGTGATACGATTTGTCGCGATAGGGATACATGACAGACATAATCCACGATCCTCTTGATAGTTTTCATGCAAGGACAGATTTCAACCTCCATGTCAGGGGAACAAAGATTCATTTCGGTAACACAATGGAATGAGATCTGAGTACATAGGGATACGTGATAGATCGAACCAGCAATCATCTAGATCCTCCTTTTGCATCAAAAGATTTCAACATCCATGTTAGGGGAAGAACAATACAGTTCCGTCAAAACATAGAAAGCACGGGCCAAGGTCCAAAATTGGATTTCCAAATGCAAGAGCAAAATATTTTTCCATGATCTAGGGTCCATATCGGAAATTTAATAGATTCATCGAATCCATCCATCAGTCCCAATTTGACACGTCATATCCCAGCATTAAAGAATAAGCAGACTGCAGCGTGAGGGCCGGACCCACGTGTTCGCGGAGCAGCGAAGCCTAAAATATGCCCCTAAACGTTTTTCACAAAACCAACAATGTGGTTGCCGCTCCAATTACAGCCGGTGGAGGTCCACTACCACACTAAGAACATGCCCAATATTTTGCATATAGGGGAAGTAGTTATACTTGCATAGTTCCCTTATGTACTCGGAAACTCGGGAAAATGGGCAAATCAGAAGAAAGAAGCAAGGGACCGAACGTGAACAAAGTGTGGACCCCAAGTGAAGAATAGTCAATGTACTTGCTTATTTTCTTCTGTTTTTTTGCAAATGTTCATTATCGACGTAAAATGGACTCCCTTAAATAGATTTCTCTCATGGGTACGAAGGGATTATGATTTATAAGAATATCAGAATGCACTCTTGGGATTGTGTTATGATCCGTTACGAGGGGATACCCGACAGATCTAATCCACGATCCTCTAGATAGTTTTCATGCACTGACAGATTTCAACCTCCATGTCAGGGGAGCAAAGACACATTTCGGTAGGACAATGGAATGAGATCTGTGTACATAGTGACTCGTGGTAGATCGAACCAGCGATCACCTGGATCCTCATTTTGCATCAAAAGATTTCAACATCCATGTTAGGGCAAGAACAATACAGTTCCGTCAAAACATGGAATGCACGGGCCAAGGTGGATGCTAAATTGGACTTCCAAATGCAAGTGCAAAATATTCCCCATGATCTGGGGTTCGTGTCGGAAATTTATCGGATCGATTGAGTCCATCCATCAGTCCCAATTTGACTCATCAGTTCCCAGCATGGAAAGATTAGGCAGACCGCGGCGGCCCCAATGAGAACATGCCCAGTATTTTGCATATAAGGGAAGTAGTTATACTTGCATAGTATCCTTCTGTACTCGGAGACTCGGGAAAATGGGCAAATCAGAAGAAAGAAGCAAGGGACCGAATGTGAACAAAGTGGGACTTCAAGTGACGAATAGTCAATGTACTTGCTTCTTTTCTTCTGTATTTTGCAAATGTTCACTATCAACGTAAAATGGACTCCCATAACAAGATTTCTCTCATCGGTACCTAAGGATTATGACATATAACAATATCCTAATGGCCTCTAGGAGTTGTAATATAATCCGTCCTCTAGGAGTTGTGAAATAATCCGTCGCGATGGGGATACATGACAAATCTCATCCATGATCCTCCTGATCGTTTTCAAGCACCGTCAAGTTTCAACCTCCATGTCAGGGGAGCAAATACAAATTTTGTTAAGACAATGGAATGAGATCTGTGTACATAGGAATACGTGGTAGAGCGATCCAGCGATCATATGGATCCTCCTTTTGCATCAAAAGATTTCAACAACTACGTTAGGGCAAAGACAATACATTTCAGTCAAAACATGGAATGCGGGGGCCAAGGTGGATGCAAAATTAATTTCCAAATTCAAGCGTAAAATATTCCAAATGATTTGGGACCCATGTTGGAAATTTAGCGGATCCATCGAGTCCATCCATCAATCCCAATTTGACTCATCAGTTCCCAGCATGGAAAGATTAAGAAGACCGCACCATGAGGGGTCGAACCCACGTGTTCACGCCCAGTGAAGGCTAAAATATGCCCCTAAACCTGTTTCACAAAACCAACAATGTGGTTGCCGCTCTAATTACAGCTGGTGGAGGTCCACTACCACACTAAGAACATGCCCAGTATTTTGCATATAAGAGAAGTAGTTATACTTGCATAGTTCCCTTCTGTACTCGGAGACTCGGGAAAATAGGCAATTAAGAAGAAAGAAGTAAGGGACCGAACGTGAATAAAGTGTGGACCTCAAGTGAATAATAGTCAATGTACTTACTTTTTTTCTTCTGTTTTTTGCAAATGTTCACTATCGACGTAAAATTGACTCCCTTAACAAGATTTCTCTCATCGGTACCTAGGACTTATGATATATAACAATATCCTAATGCCCTCTAGGCGTTGTGATACGATCCGTCGCGATAGGGATACATGACAGATCTAATCCACGATCCGCTTCATAGTTTTCATGCACCAACAGATTTCAACCTCCATGTCAGGGGAGCAAAGACACTTTTCGGTAAGACAATGAAATGAGATCTGTGTACATAGGGATACGTGGTAGATCGAACCAGCAATCATCTGGATCCTCCTTTTGCATCAAAAGATTTCAACATCCATGCCAAGGAAAGAACAATACATTTCTTTCAAAACATGGAATGCACATGCCAAGGTTGATGCAAAATTGGATTTCCAAATGCAAGTGCAAAATATTATCCATGATCTGGGGTCCATATCTGAAATTTAGCGGATCTATCGAGTCCATCCAACAGACCCAATTTGACTCATCAGATCCCAGCATTAAAAGAATAAGCAGACCACAGCGTGAGGGTCCAACCCACTTGTTCACGGCGCCAGCGAAGCCTAAAATATGCCCCTAAACCTGTTTCACATAACCAATAATGTGGTTGCCGCTCCAATTACAGCTGGTGGAGGTCCACTACCACACTAAGAACATGCCCAGTATTTTGCATATAGGGGAAGTGGTTATACTTGCAAAGTTCCCTTCAGTACTCAGAGACTCGGGAAAATGGGCAAATCCGAAAGAAGCAAGGGATCAAACGTGAACAAAGTGTGGACCTCAAGTGAAGAATAGTCAATGTACTTGCTTCTTTTCTTCTGTTTTTTGCAAATGTTCACTATCGACATAAAATGGACTCCCATAACAAGATTTCTCTCATCGGTACCTAGGGTGACATACCTAGGACTTGATAGTTTTCATGCACCGACAGATTTAAACCTCCATGTCAGGGAGCAAAGACACATTTCGGTAAGACAATGGGATGAGATATGTGTACATAGAGATACGTGGTGGATCGAACCAGCAATCATCTGGATCCTCCTTTTGCATCAAAACATTTCAACATCCATGTTAGCGCAAAAACAATATATGTCAGTCAAAACATGTAATGCGGGGGCCAAGGTGGATGCAAAATTGGATTTCCAAATTCAAGTGTAAAATATTCCCCATGATATGGGATCCATGTCGGAAATTTAGCGGGTCCATCGAGTCCATCCATCAATCCCAATTTGACTCATCAATTCCGAGCATGGAAAGATTAAGCAGACCACAGCGTGAGGGGTCTGACCCACGTGTTCACGGCCCGGTGAAGCCTAAACCCTAAACCTTTTTCACAAAACCAACAATGTGATTGCCGCTCCAATTACAGCTAGTGGAGGTCCACTACCACAGTAAAAACATGCCCGGTATTTTGCATATAGGGGAAGTAGTTAGACTAGCATAGTTCCCTTCTGTACTCGGAGACTCGGGAAAATGGGCAAATAAGAAGAAAGAAGCAAGGGACCGAACGTGAATAAAGTGTAGACCTCAAGTGAAGAATAGTCAATGTACTTGCTTATTTTCTTCTTTTTTTTGCAAATGTTCACTATCGACGTAAAATGGACTCCCTTAAATAGATTTCTCTCATCGGTGCCTAGGGATTATGATTTATAAGAATATCGCAATGCACTCAAGGGGTTGTGTTATGACCCGTCACGAGGGGGATACATGACAGATCTAATCCATGATCCTCTGGATAGTTTTCATGCACCGACAGATTTCAACTTCCATGTCAGGGGAGCAAAGACAATGGAATGAGATCTGTGTACATATGGATAAGTGGTAAATCGAACCGGCGATCATCTGGATCTTCCTTTTGCATCAAAAGATTTCAACATCCATGTTCGGGCATGGAATGCACGGGCCAAGGTGGATGCAAAATTGGATTTCCAAATGCAAGTGCAAAATATTCTCCATGATCTGGGGTCGATGTCGGAAATTTAGCGGATTCGATTGAGTCAATGCATCAGTCCTAATTTGACTCATCAGATCCCAGCATTGAAAGATTAAGCAGACCGCTGCATGAGGGGTCGGACCCACATGTTCATGGCCCCAGTGAAGCCTAAAATATGCCCATAAACCTGTTTCACAAAACCAACAATGTGGTTGTCGCTCCAATTACAGCTGGTGGAGGTAAACTACCACACTAAGAACATGCCTAGTATTTTGCATATAGGGGAAGTAGTTATACTTGCATAGTTCCCTTCTGTACTCAAAGACTTGGGAAAATGGGCAAATCAGAAGAAAGAAGCAAGGGACCGAACATGAACAAATTGTGGACTCCAAGTGAAGAATAATCAATTGACTTGCTTCGTTTCTTCTATTTTTGTCAATGTTCACTATCGATGTAAAAAGGACTCCCTTAATTAGACTTCTCTCTTTGGTACCTAGGGATTATGATTTATAAGAATATCGTCAAGCACATTAAGGGTTAGGTTATGATCCATCACAATTGCTATCCAGTTTCCGAATTAGGAAATTAGGAGGTCATGTGATCCAATCCATCAACCTGAATTTGAATTAAAAGAGCAACGATGCAGAGTTAGTAGACAAAAAGGGAAGGAATTCGACCCGCGTTTTAACAACGATAAACCAAGCCCATATTGAACCATAAACTTGGTTCACAAGACCACTATGTGGCTGGTTTTAAATTTTGAGAATAAACAGCCGTGGGAGATGGTTTTCATTGAAAGTCATGAGCACTCAAATTGTTGCTCCTATTGTTAAGTTCTGAGTTTGTTTGTTTTAGAATTGATCAAGAATAAGATTGGTGCGGATTGAAATATATGAATGTCATCCTTTGTTGGTTAGAACTCCCTTGGATTTGAAAATATGTATTATTGTGTATTGATGATGTAAATTATCACAAGTAATGATGGTTGACTCGGGAAACCATGGTCATCGTGGGTTATTATAATTGGAGAATTTTCTAACACGTCGCTATTGTTCTAAGTCACGAGATTTTTTTTTGGGTACTCCCCCCTCTGGCAAGGGTAGTATATCTCAGGAGAAGTGATGAAGCCCACGGGTGAGGTGACAAAGCCCTCTAGTGAGGGAAGGTGTCTGCCCAGGGTTCGAGCGAAGTAAACTTAGGGTGAAGTGACAAAGCCCTCAGGTGAGGGAAGGTTGCATGCCCAGGGTTCGAGTCCTAGGTAGCCAGGCGAGAACTGCCACCTCTTACCACTGAGGTAAGAGGCCGTTCTCAAGTCAAGAGAATGAAATAATGGTATATAGTTGATGAGCGAAGTTTGCTTGTTTGAGCATTGGTTGATACTAAGGTTATCTATCATCCACATACAAACTAGGACTCCACCAATCTAGTACCTTGTCACACTAGAATATCACAAAACCTGTATGAATAAGGTTAAATAGTTATGGATTGAAATTTAGATTGTTACGGATTAAGAAATATGTATGCCACTAATAGTTGGATTAATGAACTTAGAGAGGCAAAGATGTATAGTTTTGTCGCCAATATTGTTGTGACTAGTCTATGAATAATTGTTCAAAGACTATAAAGGTCGCTTATGATCTGTGAGAATTGAGTATTGGTGGCTATATTCACTAAATTATGAATGTATTAAACCAATTGTTGTTGTTTGAGATTGTAGATCTAGGAACTAGTAACCATCATTATTGTTTCACACTTTGGATGTAAGTGGCCAAGAGTTATTTCAGTTGTCCCTGGGAATTCATGGTCATCGAGAATCATAAACTAGATAATAGAAAGAGAATTTGCTACCGTGGACGTAGATTGTTGATGTTAGAAGGTTGTTGTTTGGAGCATTGATTATAATTCAGATTGGTTTACAATAAAGCATTTGTATATAATCATTGGACGGAACATTGATGTTGATTTAAACGTTAGATGTATGTAATGAGTTATTGTAGCTAACTCGGGAATTCTTGGTCATCAAGCATTGTAAATTAAGAAATTTTGAGAAAAAATAATTGTGCAAGATAGTTGTTGCTATAGAAAGTCATGAGAAGTTGAGAACTCAAATTGTTGCTCGTATTGTTGAGTGTGGAGTTTTCTTGTTGGAGTATTGATCAAGAAAAAGATTGTGCGGATTGAAAAACATGAATTTCGTCCTTTGTTTGTTAGAATTCCCTTAGATTCGTAAAGATATACAATTTTGTATTAATGATGTAAATGACCGTGAGTTGTAGTGGTTGACTCAAGAATTCATGGTCAAGACTGAGAAAAATTGCTATAAATCATTGTTGTTATTGTTGACAGTCGCGTGCTAATTGTTGACGTGAGAAGGTTTTTGGTTAGAGTATTGATTGTAATTGAGGTTTTTCTGGAATAAAACATTTGTATATCATCATTAGTTTGACCACTGTTGTTGATTCATATGTTGGATGTATGCAATCATGAGTTATTGTAGTTGACTTAGGAATCCATGGTCATCCAGCATAGTTGACAAGTGAAGTTTACATAGTTGAGTATCGGTTTAAACTGAGGTTGTTTTCTTTTTATTTTTGTGTCTATCAAGGACATCTATCATTCATACACAAACTAAGACTCCACTGAGCCAGTACTTTGTCGAACTAGAATATCACAAAGCCTGCATGAATAAGGTTAACTCGTTATAGATTGAAAATAAGATTGTTAGGGATTGAAAAATATGTATGTCACCAATAGTTAGATTAATGCACTTAGAGAGGCAAAGATCTATAGTTTTGTCACCGATATTGTTGTGACTGGTCTATAAATAATTGTTCAAAGTCTGTAAATGTTGTTTATGATTTGTGGGAAGTGATCATTGGTGGTTGCATTTGCTAATTTATGGATCGTTGTTGGTTGAGACTGTAGATCTAGGAACAAGTAGCCATTGTTATTATTTCACATTTTAGATGTAATTGGTCAAGAGTTATTTCGGTTGTCCTTAGGAATTCATGGTCATTGAGGATCATTAATAGGAAAGGACTCAGAGAAATTGCTATAAATAATCATTGTTGTTATTGACAGTCATGAGCGTAAATTGTTGATGTGAGAAGGTTATTGCATTGATCATTGATTGTAATTCAGGTTGTTTTAGAATAAAACATATGTTGCTCATATTGTTGAGTGTGGAGTTTGCTTGTTGGAGAATTGATCGAGAATAAGATTCGTGCGGACTTAGAAATATAAATGTCGTCCTTTGTTCGTTAGAATTCCCTTGGATTCGTAAAGAAGTATTGTTTGGTACCGATGGTGTAAATGATCATGAGTTATGGTGGTTGACTCGGGAATTCAAGTCACCGTGGGCGGGCTGTTGTAATTGGAGGAATTTTTTAGCACAACGTCGTTGTTTGAAGTCAAGAGCATTCGGTATTACCGACAATCGATGTTTGCTTGTTTGACCACTAGTTGAAAGTTGAAACTAAGTTTGTTTTTTTTTTTTTCTTTGGTCTGTCAATATCAACTATCATCTAGGCACGAACTAGGACTCTACCGGGCTAGTACTTTGGAGCACTAGATTATCATATAGCTGGTACAAATCAGGTTAACTCGTAATGGATTGAAACTAAGGTTGTTATGGGTCGAAGAAAAAGTATGTCACCCTTAGTTGGATTAATGCCCTTTGATTGGCAAAGATGTATAGTTTTGGTTCCCATATTATTGTGATAGATCTATGAATAATTATTGATGATCGATAAGCATTGTTTATGATCAAGACTACATAATTGTGTGAGATCGTTGTTGTTCTTGTAAGATGCGAGCATTAATTTTTGTCGGTATTAATGGCACATATACTTTGCTTGTTAAAGAGTGTTGATTCACAAAGGTTGTTGTGGATAGAAAACATGTGACACCCATTCTTTTTTGTTAAAAGATTCAATAAAAATGTCATGAAAACTAAAAAAAATATAACACAAATAATAATTACATAACAGTATGATACATGTTGAATAAGTAGACATTAAGGAGGGGACTAATCCATCCCGCCTTCCATCTATATCAACCATCTTGCAAAGAATTATACAAAATTCTGACTTAAATATAAAAAAATAAAAAAAGGCGTAGTAAAATATCGATATAAACCATCACTTGCAAAGAACTATACAAAATTCTCATTTAAATATAAAAAAGTAATACATAAAAGGTACAGTCAAACATCAATATCAACTATCACTGGAAAAGAATTATATAGAATTCGCACATAAATATAAGAAAACAATACTTTAAAAAAGTATAGTTAAACATCGAGCTTTTTTACACAGGAGTTTGCAAGCCAAGCTATGCATGATACCTCAAGCCACCTTTAATGCAGAGGGGCCCCTTCTGCATTAACAACAGAAATGAGGTTTCACACACGAGGGGACTCTCGCAAGAGAAAATTTGGCATCTGGGAATCTCCAATACAAACTAAACAAATAATAATTAAAAAATCCTAAAACCTACCAATAAGATGAACAATCACAAGAAATCAAAATGGTCAAAAGAGAGAATAAATAAATAAATAAGGATAAACTATGCAAACTGAAGGAGAAAAGCAGTTCTCTGACCTGATCACGACGCCACCAATGTAAGATTGAAGCTCTTGAAATCTCTAGAGATAATCCAGACGCACATAGAATGCTCCAAATCTTAAAATTCCAAAATGCCATCCAGAAATTTGCACTTTAAGAATTTCAATGGCATCATTTCCAATCCATCCAGCTGAAAGTAACAGGTGATGTCATATTTCATCATATAATCATTCAACCACAAAATACACTACAAGAAAACAAAGTGCAAAACTAAATTGGTTACAGTTATAGGCACTGGTTTTGTAGCACTTTATAACCATTTTATGTATGTTACTTGTGTGTTTGAGATCAAAGCTAATCATCTCGCAGTCCTATGTTGGTGACCTTGGTTCCTCTGTTGACTACTCCAACCAAATAATCCTGAAATTGGGATAGTATAATAACGTTTTCAGGGATTATAAAAGTTACAAAGGGGATCCTGTGAAGTTGATTAAACACTCATATAAACGGATCCAAACAATCCTGAAATTTGTTTAAGTTACACATTTTTCATGATTGGACCTTGGAGTAGATTTTCATATCTTACACTGTGTGGTACTACATAAAAGGGCCACATAAAACTGTCAAATTAATTTTCTATACACTATCCTCTATTTTTTTATTCTTTTTGGCACTAAGCCCAAATTTGATCGTGACCAGAATTACATTTATGGCTGAATTGAGTGGTATCATTCTCCAATAAGGTTTATTTTTGAAGGAAACTCATCCATGGTGAGAAATTCCCATCTTGCCACATATCCTGATCATTACTGTTAACAAGTGGGCCTTCAAAGCGTTCATACTAAAAGAAATTCCCATCTACAGAATGTTTCAGCAAAAGGGCTTGATACAACTATAAAAAAGGAGAGGCAAATGTGGATAGGTAAGAGGTGCCAATGTTTGGCACATGTAATGGGCCCCACTTATTATCAGTGATAACCCCTTCCTTTTACTAATACTGTGATACAGCTTTCCATCTTTAGACAAACCAAAAAATAACTAAGACACTCGCACTCATGGTCATGGTATCCGTCAAAGTTCTAACCCTAAGAACTAAATTACAGTCATGGTCATCCTATGAACCCCATGGTAGATACGTTCTAACCCTAAGAACCAAATTACATGCCACATTCAAAAGAACGAAAGCGAGATAGGCCACACCAACCAAAATTTCCAATCATCAGATGAATATCTTCTTGTTAAATCAAAATACGAAGCCAAACAAACCCTGGATTCCCCCCCCCAAAAAAAAAAAAACCTAAGAATCAATCGTTGCCAACTTATCAAACTACTGAACAAAACACAATGAAGACAGAAATCAAGAAAGAATTTATCAAAATGAAACCCTAAATACCTGGAGTTTTTTTGGCTTTTGACATTGCTCTTGACTTCGATATTGATGGTCTTTCCGGTTAGGGTTTTGCAATACGAGAAGCTGGATTTGCCGATCCATTTAATTCTTCGTAACAGCAACTACAGATATCAAACAGATCGTCTCCCCAATCAAAAGATTCAAGAAAGAGACTGTTTGCCATCTCCTTGGATTTCGTTTCGTCTTCTAGAAAGAGGAGTGTGTGAGGAATTAAGGCTTGCAGAAGAAGCAAACCTTAGCAGCAGAGACTAGAGCGTGAGAGATAGTGAATAGTGTTTGTGTGTGTCAGAGCCCAGAGGGCGTCGCATATAAATACCCATACGAGGACGCGGAAACTTGCCGTTGTTTGTACGCGGGAAAACTTTCTAAATACGTACGCGGAAATTTACAGCTGGCACTTTTAAATTCATTTGAAAAGGTGATGATGATATTTGACCGTGGCCCACCAAGTTTCTTGCCCTTTCGGATTTCCGAATTTGACGGGCATGATTGAGATGATCTGTTGGGGCCATTGTCGATGGTGCCATCAACGCAGCAGGCCCGGATCCAGATTGAGAACATTACAGAAACGTGACTAGGCGATGACCTGGCATCATTAATGCTGACGTGGTGTTAATCTTTATCTCCACAGTGGACAAATCGTACGGTAGGACCCACCCTGTCCTTGTGAGTTGAAAGCTCTGGACTTAGATATTGAAGGGGTGTAATCCATCTTCAACCGTCTGGGACATCTCTTTGTGGGCCCATAATAGAGTTCAAGGAATTTCGTACACGATTCCCATGCAATAACTGATCAATTAAATGATCCTCGTCAAAGACAAATGGAAGGAAATAAGAAGGGTGGGTAAAAGTAAATATGGTTCTCTTTCTTCTCAACGGATGGAGAGCCCCCCCAACGGAAATTTTAATTTTTCTCATCTAGCTTCAATTATGACCTTTTTTTTAACCTAAACTTTTACTTTATACATGAACTCAGAATTTAAATATTCTCTCATGTTTGGTAACTTCACTATTAAAGTGAAATGTGGTGAATGATCAAATCAAGAGATAAAAAAAGAAGAGGGCCAAATCAAAAGTTACCAAAATTTAAAAATCACATCTTTTGATATTTTCTCGCGTCTTTAAATGAGAAAAGATCACTTTCTAAAAAAAAAAAAAAAGGTCAAAAAGAAATCTTCCAGTGCTATAAAATGACAAAAAAACATGACATGGCTTTTTACCATCCAGCCCTTTTTTATTTGACTCCCTCTTCCTTTATTTTCTTTGATTTGACTTTCCTCTCAACTGTACTCTATATGAAAATTATAAAAATAAGCCAATGCATAAGGTCATTTCATGTGCCCAGAGAAGATGTGTGTGATTTTAAAAACTGAAAGTTCTTTAAATTAATACCGAATGTTTGTTCTAATGTCAAAAAAGGGTTTAATAAATTAATAGTATTAAATTGTCTCTAATTTTTTAGTTGCCATTATCACTAAAAAATAGAGTCAATATGAAGGATTTAATTCTTTTTGTTCAATACTTTTCAGCTATTTGATGCAATGCTTTATCATGAGGAAAGACTGAATGAAATGAAAAAAAAAAAAAAAAAAACCGTGAAAAACCATTTTTCAAGCAACAGAGGCCATACAAATTGCTTTTTCAGACTCGCTTTTCACATATCATACAAATGTCCCCTAAAGATGCATTTGTACCACGAGAGGATTTACCAAAAAGGAAATTTTTTTTATTTCCATGCAACTCATTATTTTATGATTGTGTGTGACTTATTTTTCTTTTAAAGAAATAAACTTTTTTTTCTTAATAAAAAATAATTTTAATTTTCTATGAGAATGATAGAGATGTAGGGTTCCTTTATCCTAAAAATAAAAATCTCAGAACATGGAATCCTCTTACTATACAAACCAATTCAAAATGTATAAAACATTAAGTAGAAAAACAAAAGATATCACAATTGATGAAGATGTCTCGTCAGGGTATCACCGTGTTTTACTCTTTATTTATATTTTAGCTTTTTCATCAAACTGCATGCTTTCGTTTGTTGTCATGCATCTTATTAGGTTGTATTTTAATAAAAATATGTCGGGCCCTAAAGTATAAAAAAGGGCCAATCATAAACTTTGCTTAAACATGAGCGCCTACCATAAACCTTTTATTTGAATTACCATTGGAGAAATTCAATTGTTTGTGGTCAGCTAATAATGGGTGGTTATAGAGAGCTTTTGTGATTAGTCTGGTTTTTAAACTTTCAAGCATCAACGGTGGGTTTCGTTACAAGTATTGACTTATAACCAATTGAAAATACAATGAAAGCGGTATAAATGTGCACAAATTTATCAAAGAAGAACAATGAACAACTCCTTTACAATAAATTTTTAGGGGTGATATTGTTACAAATCAAGGAAGATTTTTACTTAATAAGAAGACTTTGGTAAACCATCAACACATTTTTTCCACTATGTCGGACTACACGTTAGGAAGTCATACTTTCACTTGAAAACCCAAGGATCAATCCTCGAACATTTATTTGAAACAATAATTGCACAACACTACTCAACAATGAGTGTTGGCTGTAAAACATCGGCATTATTTTTTATGTCGTAATCTTGATTTTAGATTTTTTTTATCCCTAGATAAACATTATTTTTATTTGTAAAAATAAATATAAATTAAAATCTTGAGTCGAGCCATTGTGTGAGCCTGCTCGTCTTAGCTTCGTTAGGGTTGGGCTCGTGCTTGACTTGTGAGCCAATGGACCCTGATTATCAATGGATCCGATGCATTGATTTAAAATCACGCTCTCACTGATTCAACCACTTCAAAGAAAGAATATTCCTTTTAGGAGAATCAGTAGACATCACTTGACAAAGAGAAGGTGTAGGATGGAGGTTGTAAACAGGCCCGTATTACCCACTCACCAGACCCACCCGACTTGGGAAACATGGGTTGAGCATTTTATGGTCCTGATGGATCATCTATCCAGGTCCAATATTTGGTCGAAAGTGGACCCACCCTGAATCATACTATGCTATCACTGCTGGACTAAAAAAAAAAAGAAAGAAAATATGTGTCGAAAGTGGGCCCATATGAAGCATCAAAAGTCGTGTGTTTTGCGTGTTATAAAAGGTGCAAAAAATGAAAACCAGCTGATCGTGAACCTAATGGCACCAAAATTTCATGATCAATCTTAGTGCATGCTAGACTTGAATAGATGACAAATTTGGATATGTGCAAATTCTGAGGTTACCATGTTGGGTGGTCAAAGAAGGCCCCGCAGGGGAGACCGCTCCATGCTCAGGGAAGCCTTGCAGTCCTTGCTAATTTATCATTATACCTATTTTATATGCATAAGATATAATATTTTTATACATTTAGGTCCAGTACATGAACTGTTTTAACTTATTTGGCCCGGGTTGGGTTCTGTTTACTGCTTTAACCATGTCTGATTAAAGGGTTTGTGCACTAATTGGATGCAACAAAGAATCTTGAATTAGGGTCAAAGTTTAGTACATGCTTGATAAGGAAGTGTAGGTATTAGATTAAAAGAGGTTTTTCAGGAACCATTCCAACTTGTTTTGACCAAGACATAACAAAATATCCAAATCAATGGGCTGAATTTGGAGTAAACCACAAACACCCACACGGAATTTTTTGTTGGCTTTGGATTGGGACGTTTTAGGGTTATCCGAGTTTGACTCAAGTAACTTTATCCTAGGATGCAACTCATACACACTTTCTTAAAACTTCATACCAATCTAGAAAGAAAACCTAACCTTGGACGATAGGGATTAAGAACTCCGTTCAGACTCAAGCAGGGTATTTTGGTTTCATTCAGGTCGAGTACAGGTTTGAGTTCACACTTCGTATGTCCTGACCCACCAGCTGAATTTCAATTGTAATTAAGGCTTTTCATGTTTTTCGGCCAAAATGGCTGAAAATTTTTATTTTGGTCATGAAGCTAAAATAAAATACTAAGCGTAACTTTTAGTTTGACTTACGGTAATTTCGGCCAAAATTGATTGAAATGGCCGAGATTTTCGAAATGACGGATATATTATGGTGAATGTGTCCAAACTTCAATCTTAAAGGCTATTAACTTTTATTGTTATGAAAAATGTGTTTAAACTTTATTGTGGTAAGGAATGTGCTTGAATTTTATACTTATGTATTAAATATTATTTCATCATAATGAATTAAATACATACATTATATTTATATATATATATATTTTTTATTTTATTGTTTCTAGCATATGTGTATATTTTGATTTTATTTATTTTTCTAAAATGTAATCCTCAAATGTTTCACCGAAATTCCGAATCAGCCGAAATATATCAATTTAGAGGCTGGATCGAAATGGGCTCCGAAACGAAATTAACAACTATGGGCTAAGTTCAAATATTTCCTTTTCTCTTGGTCCATTCCCGATGATTCCGGTCCATTACAAGTCTGGATCTGGACCAGAGATCTTGCTCCTAAAGGTCCGATACACTACAGATCTGAATTGAAGACCAGTTTACTGGAACCATCGGCACTTGTATAATTCTTTTTGTCGTTCATGTAAGCTCCAATGTGACAATTACAATGTAGATTCTGACTGTATGTTGTAACAAGCAAAAGATGATAAATTTTTTATTATGATTACAATGCAAGCAAATCGCAACACTATCATTGACCCAAAAACCTGTGTACTGATTTGGAATTTCTATAATATACAAAACTAACCAGGCTTTAGTACACCAATATAATTGATTAGTTGTTCACATACCATACAAGTTCAATGCACAAATGCACTAGACCTGTATCAAAACAGGCAAAAGCACCAAAACTCCAAAACCAAATATGCATTTCGTGATTCTATGATTGCCACCTAAAGAATTCGGAATCCATCTTGATCAGGGGATTTCATTAAGACGTAAAAAACTCTCTCTAGAGCATATTTGATCAAATGGGTAGCTTTCTTGCCTAGCTACGTACCATAGCTCTCATGCTCTCTCCTACTGTCCAAATTGCTTTGGAGATGGCATCATTTGACCTATGTCTATTTGAACTTGATCGATTAAACCTCTCTCTTAAAATAAAATTTGATACAATCTTTGTTAGAGGCCATGTCTTCATCCAAAGCATTGAAAGTGAAGCGTGGTGGAAGCCATGAATCAGGCACCATGGGTCTAACATGCTAGTCCCAGACCGGATCGATATCACAGTTCGTGCATTCTATCTATGGAAGTTGCACTTGATCAGATAGAAGACCAATCCATGAAGAACTTCACTTTCTTAACCAGGATGGGAAGATGAGCCAGGTGAATTAGACCCAATACAAAACTCTTTATTAAGAATTAGATCCCCATCCAAATTGTTCTAGGATCACCAATTAAGACTTGATGCTGGAGACGATCCTTGGTGTTTACCATTGCTTACTCTGACATCGCCCAATAAAATTTTGTTACATCAAAGACTCTCAAAAGATTTATTAGAAATCTCCACCCTACTATCAGTCCTCATTAATGTCGAATACAAAATACTGGCCTAATCGCAAAACTAAACAGCTCTCTTTTCTCTTTCTGTTTTTAGCAAGTTCATTTGCACTCAAACAACAACTGAAGTAGAGCATGTAGGATGTAAGGGATGATTAAGCGCCCCCACCCCACACAAACACACACCACACCCCCCCCCCCCCCCCCCCAAAAAAAAAAAAAAAAAAGAACAATTACACTTAGGATTCCAATTTCCAAGTGCCAAACCTATAATGTTTGATTCTATGTGAACCAAATTGTTTACAAACATCCACTTTTGACTTCAGAGATTTACAACTGAAAAGTAAGAAAATAGTAACAATAAATGAAAGAAATATAGTTCAATCCTTTTGTTTCACTTCATATGGAGAAAGGCCTCTCATGAACAGTTGAATCTCCATTTCTTCATCTTCCAAAACCAATTCAATAAGAGGGAGTTCTCTCCAACCTGTCATCCCCATTAGCATAGCGCAGCTGGAGCGAAACCTGTCGTTCCATCTGAATATGCCGGTAGAAGTTGGCAATGAAGATATCTGCCCTCCGATCGATATCACCAGTATCACTTGCCGTCCTTCGAATCGGAACTGGTGACTGACCCTTCTCCTTGTCATCGACAGTTGTGTCGCCGGTGCAATCCAGAAGGCCCGCCGTGTCACTGAAGCTCAGCTGACGCCTGCTCGGTGACCCCATCAGTGGTGCAACATGGCGCCATTTTTGAATGTTGAAGATCAGCAAGAACTTCACCTTTTGAATAGTCTTTCTCAGGCGCCTTAGCAATAGCCAGTTACCCAAAACCATGATATATGAAGAAACCAATGAAATGAATATGTGAAGTTTTAGGGGAATTGAGAGAGAGAGAGAGAGAGAGAGAGAGAGAGAGAGAGAGAGAGAGAGAGGTTTGTGGACTTTAGAAGGTGGGTTAATGTTTATATAGGGAGGGGAAGACATTGAGAGAGAGAGAGAGCGGGTAAGACCGTTTCAAACATTGAGAAAGAGACAGGAAGGGAAGAGGGGAAAAAACAAGTCAAAGTTTAAATGCTGACTGACTATTTCTTGCCATTGAAGTTAGGCCAACTGACGTATGGGGGCATATATTTAACACAAACAAGCATGTCTAATGGGAAATATTAATTTGGAATTGTCGGTACCAAGGTGAAAGATGCAAAATTTTTAATTTTTATCCTTGTGGTGGGGCCTAGGGGGAATTCTTTGGATGGTGACGCCGTTAGAGGACTATATCTAACAAAACAATCATTCAACCGTAGACGCCATTGGCTCTTTATGGGCCCTCAACACCTTAACACCTTTATCATGAGTAGCCCACCCACGTGAGAAAATTTTGCTCTTGTGCTAGATCAGAGTTCCATCTCATCAGCAACGATTATGACTATGAAAGCTAAGTCAAACTTTGATGCCTTAATAATCTTATATATGTATACAAGGAGAAACAACAGACAGTACCCTGGTGACCAGCACACAGCCGCCTTGGGATAGATCCAGAGCAGCTTAGGTGATCAAAGGGTGTGCTGTTTCACCGATCCAATCTAGCAAGAAGAAAAGGTTATCTAGATTTTCAAGTGTATTCAGATGGGTTCATTGTCTTTCTTGTAGGTCACTAAACTAACAAGAAAGAAGAAGAAAAAATCTTATTATACGAAAGATAACTTTCACCTCATGTATCCACAGATGTTGTTAGAGAGAACAACTATGATACAATTTAAATTGTTTTGTTTAAATACAGTGGTTGACTCGTGACAGATTTGGCCTCCCCCAGCCCCTCCCCCAATCTTGAAATGATCTTGTTAGGCAATGCTTTGAGAGGGAACAATTTTGCCAATATAGCTAGACTTCATATAAACCTCTTTGGTGAAAATGTTTTTTCATTTTAAGATAAAATATTAAGGGTGTGTTTGTGCAGCAAAATGATTCAGCTCAATGCGGATTTTCATTTTAGAGAGGGGTGGAAGTATGGAATCCTGCATTCCTCAAAATCCTCTTTGTTAAGAAAAAGAAGTTCGTTTTTTTTCATTTTAGCAAAAAAAATGTATTGCACTAAATAACGAAAAATATGTTGCACAAAAATCATTTTGATATTTTTCTCAATCATGGATTCCTCTTATTGCACAAGAGCACCCTAAGAACGTTTTTTTAGCCTAAGTTGGCGATGATATGAAGCTTATTATTCAAGCCTAACATCTAGATTCTGAGCCAATTAAGCTATGTTTTCAGGAAAAAAAAAAGTAATTTGAGTGGCCATAGGCTTTGTTTATTTGTTGGAATTTAGAGAATTCTTATCTACAAATATTGTTACCTTGCCTATTTTTAAAATTCTCAATTACATCATAGCATTCATAATGGTGGAATTTGAAGAATTTAAAAGGCTTAGGACATGATTGGTAACAAGTTAGGAATCAATGAGGATTTTACATATTTGAGGATTCCTCCAGCCCCTGCATCAAGGATTCTTTAACAAGAATTTATATGGTTGAGGATTTCATATTAATATAGATGCACATCAATGAATATAATCGAGAGAAACTGGTATTGTTGTGTAAATCTATAAAAATGAAGACTTTTAAATCCTATGAGGGGAGATCGGACCCAAGAATTAAAAAAAAAAAAGAATTTCCATTGGTCCAAATTCTTGGAGATTTGCAATTGTCAAAGGTGGGTTTTCCATGACTTTCCAAAAAACTGATAAAAAATCTCCTAGGACTTGATTGCCAAACATGACATGGGTGATATTTTCAAAGGGTAAGTTCTTTTTTGAAAGTTTAGCAATCCACTAGTATGTTAGTGGTGAGATACTTCCCCTACATAGAAACGGCAAATGATGAATCCCAAGATATAGCAATAATGGTGTGAGACTCGTTAAAGGTGTGTGTGAAGAGGATGCATGGGAATTTGCTAAAGAAAAAATAGTTGAAATCCTTGAAAAAATGAATTTCAAATGCCCCATTGACAACCAACATCGCTCTAAGAAAATCTCCACCCTCAAAATTTTACATAAAAAAATCCCCTCATAGCTTGGATCATATTGCCGTTTGAGAGCCTACACATCTTGAATTGTAATGTGGCTTGGGGAAAGCCCAACTTACATACTAAGCAACAGATATATTTTTTGGCCCATTGATCTCAGTATTACTTATATGAAATTATGAATTCCATGATTTTCGAATTTTCAACTGAAACCAAATCTAGATCAAATAGACCAGATCCGGAGAAGAATCTATCCTACCAAAAGAAGAATCCATAGACCCAACCTGTTGACGTTCCCGCTACCAACTAGGTTAGGCCTATTGTCACAGTTAAGACGGGCTGGACTCCAGCTCATTATTTAGAAGCCAGTACGGACCTGGACATCCCTCAGCCCTGCCCATGAACACCCCTGGGCCCTAATTACAATGGATTCAGAATGTCAGGATCAACGGGACAGACCAGGGCCAACATTTAGGGTCCAGAATTTTTTATTGGACCAGATCCAGATGAGGGTTCGACCGTCATTGGCTTGATGGAACTCAGGCCACTAGCGGGCTTCAGCTCGTTTGGCTATTGGCGACCCAACAACCCATTCACAGGGTGGCCCAGATGAAAAGGGGGAGATACCGAGATACACACAATCCAATCGACGGCCATTAAACATCGAAAACCCCTTGCGATGGCCCATTATATGTTGTCCCACCAAATCTAGAGATTGATAGGTGAGATCGACCTAAATACATCAAACATCATAAATAAATGAAATGATATAGAACGTGCCTATAAGGCCAACGTTATGCAATATTTGGACTGAAATGTAGGCCAATTTGGGCCCACAAATTGATAGAACCAACAACTCAAACTAACCCATGAGTTTGCAATCACCCCATTTACACATGGGGCTAAACCTAAGGAACAAAATTCACCAACTTTGATGCCATAAAATAATGATTAATATGATCACATGGGCCCCACATGAACAGTACTATGGATAAACAACCAGCTAGTTTAATATAGTCTCAAGTACACAAGCGTACCAATGACAATAAAGTGACAAGGCATCAACAAACCCAACAAACAAAGATAAACAGATGAGAAAATGGGGATAGAGCAGAGGAATTTGTTTTCAGGCAAGAAAGTCCCGACTCCAGGGACTTCAGTAACAATAAAACACAAGAGAACATATAAAATCACAACATAATAAGCGACGTTGGTCGATACATATCTGCCTTTACTTGAGGTGAGGAAAGCACTGATAGAGATCGTTCCTGGGATGCTTGGCCTCTGCATGCTCCTTGCATTTGACCTCTGATGTGGTGCAGATAAATGTTTGCATGCATACCTTGCACTAAATTATCCAAGAAAGAAAAGGAAAAAAAAAAAAAAAAAAAGCAAAGAAAAGATCAAATCAATCAAGGTTTAAGAGAAGGCTGGAAAAAAGGTCTACACATCCTGTGTCTTCAATGCCAGTAACCACTATCAAGGCATCTAGATTCTAAATATGTCAGCAACCACTATCAAGGCTTCTAGATTCTTAGAAATGGTTCACTACTAACAACAATATTGCATTATATTGTCCCAAGCAAACTCCAAAAGTTAAATTCAGATGATTAGGCTACATTTTACTCAGCATCCCCAAACACTTTATCTTATGTTTCCAAACACAAGAAACATCTTTTGAAATGGAGAATATATGAGAATTTAAGATTTGCACAAAGATACTAGAACTATTACAAATGTCACTGCAAGCAATGAACTACTCCTATGCCTTCCCTATGAAGGAGAACCAAATCTCTTCGCTGGTGTGCTTTTTCCCTCTACGATTACTCGATGCAAGAGTGTAACGCCCGAGGAACATGGGTGGACATAGCTTATACAAGACTAGTGCCTATCTGTCTGCCTCTCCCACTGTATGGGCCGTAAAACTTGAACCTCCAATGTATTTTTTTTTGATATCTTAAACCTCCAATGTATGAGTACAACTATTACAAATATCATTTGATTCATCTTATTTGAGTTATGCAGTTCAAGTAAGAAAGGCGTCCAGATCAAACCTACACTCGACGATGGCACATTAGTACTGAAGTATCCATCTCCAAATAACAGAAGTCATTTTGAAGCCTTGTCCCATCTATTCTTTTGTCTTTTTTGCTATCAAAGGTTTCCCCGTCGTATTTACCCAACAGGACTATTCCTCCAGGAAAGTGCCCAGCCACACAATACCCTCCAGGTAAAGCTAGGAGTGGGACACAGACACAAGATCTTGGGGAGCAAACCCAAGTCTTACGCCAATGCACCATCACCTAGGTGGGCCTTGTCCCATCTATTCAGTATCCACTTTGTAATTTCTACTTTTCAACTCACCGGTAATTAAAAAAAAAAAAAAAGCCTTAAAAGGGTAGCCACCATCATCATCAAAGGCATGTCCCAACTATGATGGGGTTATCTACATGGATTCTTTTTTTTCTATTCTAGTCTATCCTTGGCAATATCCTAAAAAAGGATGCCCTTCTTCAAATCTATCCTTACTACGTCATCAACTTTTCTTCATAGAAAATTTTCTTCACTGGCACAGTTGATGGCCCGTGTTGGAGATTTGTCTACACCATCTCAAACGAGTATCTCTTAATTAATCACGCATTGATGCTAGTGCCACCCTAATGCTCCCAAATGTGCTTAGTTCTGATTCTCTCTTTTAAAGGGTTGCCAAACATTTTAATGTTTCCTAATGCTACCCTAAGCTTGTTTTCTGTTGTTGAAATTTTGGAAAAAAATCTCTGACTGTTGATCATCTTCAAAGCTGCCAGCATATTACTGTGAACAGGTGCCTCTTACCCCTTTGGGGTGGCAAAGGGGTGAACCAACAGCTGATCCACAGAACTTCTGCATTATGGTATGGATGGCATTTAGAGGCTATGAAATGTTTCATGGATTATGCCTAATTCCCTACAGAAGCTTGTTCTGTCATAGTGAATGGGGATTAATTTTAATAGGGAAATTATATTGTGGCTTCCGTCTCAGGTGGTTGTTCTTTGGCTACTTAGGAGAAATCAAAATAATCAAACTTCAGGAAATATGTCCTATAAATTAGGAGTGTGGTTACAAATGTTAGGTGGATGGTAAGACAATGGGCCATGTTGCTTAAGGAGTTCAACGATGCCAATACATCTAACTTATGAGGTTATTTGGAGTACGTTCTCATTTTTCTTCTACTTCAATTTTTCTCTCTTAGTTAGTTGCTTTTCCCTCAGGGAGTCAGGGTTGGTTCACACCTACTTCTGATAAGAGTATGGTGAATGGATCCGGTAGGGGTGGATGTTTGTGGTATTTTTAGTGACTGGGAGAGCAAATGGTATATAATTATTCTGGGTCATTGATGGATAGGGACTTCAATGATTTGGAAGCATTAGCATTGTTGTTTGGGAATAGGCTGTTGACAGACAAGGGTGTTAACGAGGCAATTTGAGAAGGTGACTCTCTTTGTGCTATAAAGTGGGCATCCGGTGTTTCAGACCGTTGGTAACCTCTGATAGGATAAATGATGGATTTCACTTCCCTTCAAATGGGGGACATTCTTTCTCTCATATTCTTCAGGAAGGAAATTTGGAGGGGAAAAAGAGAGCAACATTAACAGGTTTCACTTTGAGATTCTCCTGTTTGATTTTTCTATCTACTATGGGGTTTTCTCATCTTCTTCTTCTTCTTCTTCTTCTTCTTCTTCTTTTTTTTTTTTTTTTTTTTGTATTTTTCTGCATATTTGAATAAAAGGAATTACCTTTCAAAGGAAAAAAAAAAGTAAATTAAGTATGAAATGTTTATTACTTAACCGTCTGAAATAAGATTTATATATTACTTCTTAGTGCTATTGTGAAGACACTTAATTTCATATACTCCTTGGTGTAACATATTCTCTAAGGTATCTTCTTTATTTGATAGTCCCTCATATACCAAACATTTTCCTAGACTCAAGTAGCAAGTAAAACCTCATTGTATTTTTGTAGATGAGCTCATTATTGACAGTGTATTATGACTTTACTATAAACAGAGAGGTTGGGAGCATTAACCCAAATCAACAACTTCTCTTAAATCTCTTCTTGTTATATTGTTCTGAAAAAATGAAGATTCGTTCAACATAAATTTAAACTTTATGCCAAACCTACAAATTTTATTCCTTGGGATTTCCTGAATCTCACACTAGTACCCATGTTGGAATACACATATACACATACTTATGCCACTGAGAACACAACTATTATAATTCAAAAGACAAAAACATTCATCTTGGTAGGCAGCAGTAATCTGATGCTTAATTGGTGTTGTCTTTATATTATTCTGATAACATTGAAGACTTCTTCAACATGAATTTAAACATTATGCCGAATCCACAAATCCTATTTCTCGGAAATTCCCAAATCTGGCACCTCATGCTTGTGTGGGTTTCAAAATTCCAACACATACCGATAGTCATACAACTAAGAACTGAACTATTGTAATTCAGAATACCACTTTCATCTTGGTAGGTACCAATGGCCTGACTCACACAAGTTATGATCAGAAGAAGAGCAAGAAAATCATCAAGAAAATTATAAATCTGATCTGACCTGGATAGTCATTGCCTTCTTATTTGTTTCAAGCTGGCTACCTGGAAGAAATCAGAACAACCAGTAGTGAGTGACATATACATAAAAGCATGGAAAGAAATGGTTAGACAAAGGAAAATGGCCAGTTGGAGCAGCCCTATTGTGAGTCTGTATGGTTGAATCTTATCGAGCTTAACTTATCACCCAGTATTTTAGAAGCTTGTTTTAACTTATTGTATCACCCATGGCCCACCAGAGATTAAAAAATACAATATGCTCCTAAAAGTTTGATGGCTGCATTATAGTTTGAATTATACGAAGTCAAAAAATCTTAAATAAGAAAAAAAAAAAAAACCCATAAAAAGAAATAGACAAAGAGTATAAATACATTAAAAAAAAAAATTTAATCATATGATACATAATTAACCCTCCTTCATGTGTCATGACTTGGCATGTTCCATTTCCAAACCTGGTGAAAGGAGGGTTGTGTCAGATTGGCAATATCTTTTTTTTTTTTGGACTGGTGAGAAGACCTTAACCCACAACCTTGTGGTTGCAATATTGACCAGCTTCCACCTATGGTATGGGTTCTTGTCCATAAAATAAATAACTTAACCAACTAAATTTCAAGTCTACCTATAAAAAGAGGTAACACTCACCTAACCTCAGTTATATAGGCTATGGTTTGAGTAAATGATGATACATAGAAGATAATTAACTAAAATAACAAGATGTCCCCCAGCTAGTCAGGGACATGGGTGTCTGAGTAGAGTTTGTGAGTTTGAATTTCGAATCCTCGAGGGGATAACCTTCAAAAGTTCAAAATGAGAAAGGAGTTTATACTTCTGATTAGAAACAAAACTTCCATTTGTATTTCCTGATTGATTTTCCCAACAATGAGACTATATAATATGATAAATATCCTAGAGGTCCAAGTAATCAAAATCACTTTTAAAATACTGTCTTTCTCTGACAGGAAAGGGATAAGATTCAGAAAACTTTTTCTCTAGTTGCTTCATAAAGAATTGATTCCCCTGGAAACAACCATGGGTGCAAAACTCTTTTTACCATTAACACGGGTATAAAAAGTAAAGAAGACGGACAACAAGATTGGAGCACAACAATCCTCGTAGCAGTTTCTCATGAGAGAAGCATGTATTAAAGAAGTGTTAATCACACACATTTTCCTCGCAGGATACATGAACACAGTACATACACATATGATTGAGTCAGTAATCACATGGGCCCAACTTGGATGTGACTTGGTTCAAAGATCAACTGATTCACGCAATCCCAGCCGTTTAATTTGAGCAGCATAATGAACCCTTGACCAAGCTTTTCCAACACATCCATCTATATCCTTAAACCCAATGAAACAATTGTTTCAGTTCCTCAGTTTCTTGTACCAGATCAGACATATGTTAGGCTCCACCTGAGGAGCAGTTCCATCTACACGAGAATCATTGAGTGATTGGTATCTGGCAGAACTGAATATGATGAGCTGCTGTTACAATAAAATGGCAAGCGCCCATTATGAGTGGGGACTCTTTAAAAGCCGCATATCTTGGAAAGTTTTAGCCTTTGACAAAAAATGGACTCAACAACCAGCAACAGTTAGGGCCTATTTATTTCCATTATTATACAGAGGAATTGAATACATAAACTTTATGCCATAAGTGGTTAAAAATGAACACCAAAGGTGAATTTTAAAAAAGGAGCATCAAATAACCTATCCTTCAATGGAAATATGATTAAAAGAAGATAGAAAAATGAATAACAAGGGTGATGTCTAGTGATTCATTTCCCATTTTTCTTTGATTCTATTTCCATTAAAGTAAAGGTTATTTGATGCTCATTTTTTAAAATTGACCTATGGTCTTCATTTTTAACTTATAATGGATAAATCGTATGCATTCAATTCCAATGTATTTGAATTCAAACAAACAGGCCCTTAGTGACCAAGACTTCTTGCCATCCTGCATCTACAAGTGACCGCATGCCCTCCAACGCTTTGGTCACTAAAATATGAACCCAAGTTGAGGCTGGTGATTTTTTCCCCTCAAGTTATCATTGACTCTATTCCTATAAGCATGGCATGCTGCATACTTCTATTAGAATCAAACCAGTTCATCATTCCTTCCAGTGCAATGTACAAAAGTCACACTAGTTGGAAATCCCAACTCATAAAAAAGGTCTAACAAAACCAATATATATATTAGTTATCCACTACCAAACAAACAGCTAAGATGTCCGGGCTAATCGCTTATCTAAGATGAAACCCATGAGTTTATCTAATCTCTTGCATAGTTTCCATGTGTACAGGACCCAATCACTGATAAGTAACTAAGGGCCCATTTGTTTAACAACCTGCACTGAATTCCCAGGAATTTTTAACTATCCTAAACCATCCCTTTCTATCAAATGGGAAGAACCGAAGAAGATCCTCAAGGGTTTTTCATCAAATAATCTCCAGTTGTTAGGAAACAATTACGCATCCACCACCCCAGTAAATTAAATCCTAGCAAAATGACGGCCCATCTTCTTCTCCACCTCAGACCCTTCACTCCTCACCTCTTTAGCCCTCCTCAGATTAAAAAAAAAAAAAAAAAAAACACCCACTTTACTATGAATTCCCAAAATTAAAAAGTGTAGGAATTTAGGCCCTTCCACAATTCCATACATATAATTCCACAGCCTAATCTAGCTCATTTTTGGTATGAAATGTAGCCCTTTTTTATAAGACGAAAGAATTTAACGGTATGAGAATCAATCTCCACTGTCCTAGAAAAATAATATGCACTCACACAACGATTTCCTAGAATCCAATACCCAGAAGGCAAACAGGCCCTTTCACAATCCTATACACATAATTAAACAGCCTAATTTAGCCCATTTTTTGTTATAAAAACTACACCTTTTTCCATCAATTTAAAAAAGAAGAATCTAAGAGAGTGAAAATCAATCCCAACTACCCCACAAATACTAATATGCATAAGGCAATACGAATCCCAAGAAGGCAAACAGGCCCTTACAAGATCCAATTTAAGCAGCCTAATCTAACCCATTTTTGTTGTTATGAAATCTAGCATTTTTGAGTTTTTGACAGCTTAATCTATGTTAGGCAGTAAGCTGTCAATATAGGATCCTCTATTTAAACAGCCTAATCCAACCCATTTTTCTTGTTATCGAATGGAATCCAAAAAGATCTAAGAGAATGAAAATCTGTGTATACAACCCACAAAATTTCTGTGCATTTGCAATGCCCAGCTAGTAGTGAAATCATAAAGTTGACCGATCAACCAATCGTCTACATCAATATGTAGAGAATGATTTCAGGGTAGAGAGAGGATTTATACCTTTGACAGCTTTCTGCTTCTCCATGTTCTTCTCTCTTGCCATCCTGGCCTTCTGCCCGTTTCCTCCACCCATCTCCTCCTCCTCCTCCTTCTTCTTCAGCAGAGCCAAGAGAGAGAGGCCCCTGTCCCTGTTATTGATGGATGGATGCAGAGTGCCAGCCTGAGAGAACCCAATAATAAATGAATGGAAACACTAATCAGTGTGGGGACCACCTCTGATTGATTTTAATCACCCTACAGAAGATTGCTACTGACCACCGAAATAAACTAGACAATGGAGTTAATCTCACTGGATGACTCTCAATCAATGGTCATTACAGCTCCATCATGCAGGGCCGGAACCAGGATATATTCCTTGTAGAGCTGTAAATGGACCATACCTACTAGGCATGTTTTGGGCTGATAAGGACCGAAGGATCAAAGTCCATGTTTGGGTCCGACAAGGCCCCTAGATCCCTAGTCCGAGACCATTTGATGAGATAAGCTAGCACATCACAATAACCTTTGTTAATCACGGGCATGATTGACTGTCTAAACAAGTATTGTGTGCTATAGTGATTAGGTCATTTATTTAAGAAAGGCAATATCTCCCGGTTATTAGATAAAAACTCCTTAACTTATATGCATTTTATGTTTTTTTTTTTTTTTTATTTTTTTTTACCATGGCGACTTAATAAAATAAAGTCAAAATTGTAAGTTAATCTAAAAGTAATCTTGAGCCTAAATATAGGAACGAAAATTTCAAATAAGGTCTTAAAGGGTTTTTCTTATTTTCAAGAAATGATGCAAGTTTCAAGACTTTTTAAATTAGAGTCTAAGTTTTGCTGTAAGTTTTTAATTAGAATATCCGGTCATTTAAAGGTATTTCTAATGATTTCTCCTTTGAAAATTATATAGATTGATATTTAAGTCTTTAATTAACCATCTTCTCTTATGATGATTTACATGCTAATGTTCAGCTTGTTTATCTCAATCGCAACAACAAACCTTGAGAAAATCATCTGGTAACCCATTTGTGTGGTTTTAATTGGTGGACAAAAATGAGGTCCGCTTAGATGAAGAAGTCTATATATCTTTTTGTTGTTTCATTATATTATATCCAAATGGTCACAGACTCACTACTCATAGTTGTTGTTTTTTATTTTTTTGTTAAGTGGCCACAGTTGTTATAAAAGCATCATCCATCTATCTATACAAGTCGAATTAATGTTCGCAAGGTAAGATGGGTGGTTGCCAAAACCTACCATGGCTTTGAATGTCATGAGATAAGTTTCTTTTGGTGGGCTCAAAATTACTTGACATATCAAACAGGCAGCAGAACTTATCATACAACATCCTTCCTAAACATTCGAACATTGAATTTGGCGATGAAATAGAACAGTTTCTTCAATTTCGGCAATTTACACCAACCATTTGACAAGATCCATAATATCTGTAGTTATTTGATTGAAAAATAAAACTAATGCACAAACTTGTCATAAAATAAAAATTATATGAAAAATCAAAAAGATTCACAACGCTTTGGATATTTTCTCCGATTAAATTCACCTTCACCTTCCTTTTGTTACCTTCTGTAAAAGATGATGGTCTTGGTGCTGATTGGATGCAGACTTTCGCTCTTAATTGTGAAATTTATTTCAGACCCCATTTCCATGTGGTCACTAAACTGAAGTATTACACATCGATTCAGGATTTCGGTGAATATTTTTTAAGTTTCATTTCAAAAAACAAATAAATAATGTATAAAAATATAAAATTAAAATTAAAATTTTATAATAATAATATCTATTATTTTATTTCAATTTAGGACCAAAATGGACCAAAATTGAACGCGATAGACCAAAGTTGACTGAAATGATGGAAAAATTAGACAATTTTTTTTGAGGTGTTTTGTTTCTATTTAATGGGCATTTATGGAACATTCGAACCATCCACATACATGGAACCCTCTTAAGTACACTAGACCTATTGAATTTTCACCTATCCAAATAGATTGGACCGTTGGATCAAAGGTCAAAAATTTTCTTTTAATATAAACTCATTAAATTTGTGGATCACAGATGAAGGGGTTAGAGGCATAAGATTAACCCCAAATTTGATGTATGATCTCATCCAAGGTGTCTCTTCCCATCCCCCACAAATCCCATACTTAGGGAGTCCCTAGGTGGGCCCCATTTAGTTTGTCTCTCACCATATGGAGAGGGAATGATGCACATAATATATGGGAAAGCTATGCTTTCGCTAAACCTTCTATTCCCCTCAAACATCTGTTAAGATCAATTTAGAGCAAACAGACCCCATTTTCAGAGATACAAACTGGCACCTAAATGAATAATAATTCAGGAACATGTCAGCTAGTCAATAACATTATATCCTGTGTAATTTGCAGCCATCCAACGATTCGATCATGCTTGAAATCTTCCTTTTTTTTTCTTTTTCTTTTTTTTTTGTCCCTTCTTCTCTCATTTCTACTAGTGCTACATATAAGAAAAATATAAAGGTTTACTAGGTAGTTATGAACACAGCCCCTTGTAAATATCTATATTGTATATGACTTCACATATTTGCAGCCTCTCTCAACGGTACCATTTAATATTTGCTACAACACAAGTGAAGAGCACTTGGTTTTGCATTCCCTGATTGAGTTCTGATCTGGCACTCGTTGCTTGTGAGGTAAGAAAGAAAGTAAAATTACACAGAACACATATATTTTAGTAAAAAAATCATGTCCCCTCCTTCCGAGTGCTGGCCTCGGGTCGACTGTGCAATGTGAGAAAAAGAAACCCCGCATGTGCTTTGTCATACCTGAGCCTTACAAAGCTTGCTTTTGATCATTTGGACTTGCAATTTTGGAATGGGCAAAAGGTGAAAGTGTATTGGCAAATGCACATCACTCTTGTTTGATGAAAATTAATGGACCAGGATGCTAATCATGCAAATATGGGCTTGATTAGTAGCTCGATTCTAAAAGAAATGGAGGCCCTGACTCTTAACAGGAATGTCAGACTTTCAGAAGCATCAATCCATCTGAAAATTTGAATGCGAATAAGTAAAAAAAAAAAAACCAATTGGTTCATACTAATTTTGAAAATGCAGGGCCCACATTTCAGTGATCTAAACCTGGGCATCCAGTTTACAATTGATGGTTTACAGCACACATTACAACCCATAAGCAACATAGAAAATTCTCACCAATTTACCTCTGGGATCCAACAGATTTAACATCAATGGCACAGGGACAAGCCAGATGAATGGTGTGATCCCACTGAGACAAAGGGGGTATGTATACTCTTTAAGACAATCAAATGGAAAGAGTAAAACCAAGATACATACAATAAAAACGTCCTGTCATCGTTATATATCCTTTTTTATTTTTATTTTTTGATTGGAAGAAAACAAGAAGCTCAGAAGCAGTCAAGTCCAAAAGGCAAACCCAAATGCATGGTGAAGAGGATGGGCACATAGGGATGGATGTCTGTCACATGTATAGTCCTTCAGGTACCCCTTCCTTCTTCTTGAACATCACCTTTTCCTTCGCCTTCTTAAAATCTGTGTGAGTTACCTAAAAAATATAATCTTTCTCAGGTTAGTAATGCAGTAGCAGCGATTTTATACAGGTTATTCTGCTTGCTATATAAAATATTAATGATGACAATGATGATGACAACAGAATGTTTTGTTTCGAATTTAGATCCATGGAACTCAGTCGCCATGAAATTAACCGTTAAAAAAAAAGAACTTAGTTGCCATGAATTCACTTGACCTGTAACTTTAATTATATGTACCATGCAACTCTAACTGTAGTTGGTCAGGGCAAAGGGAAAAAAAAAAAAAAAAACTGCACTAAAATGAACCTCAGGTCATCTAAACATGCAAACTGAAATACCCGTGCTAGGTTTACGGAGGTCAATCAAGCAAGCCCTTTGACATTGCTCAAATGCCACTTCCTAGAGCTTTCAACTACAAAAGTTTTGAAAGCAGGCAACAGGTTTAGATTTCTCGCCAAGGGCTGATTGACAGAAGGATGAAAGGATATAGTACTCCATATCTGAAGGCAATGCACGGAATAGGGAAAGCATATCCAATTTTAGGAGAGCCAGAGTCAGGAGTTTGAGGAGCTGTTTTGGTTTAAGCACTAAGCATATTCATTTATTGTTAGAGCAGATTAAGTTCAGCCCAAATAGCATAGGTAGGTGCGTGGACTCTTACTCCCGCAGCGAATACACTCGTAGGGTATGTTGGCTAAGGAGCTGGGACTGGCTGATACAACAATTTGCAGTATTCTCAAAGTTTAAAAATGATGAAAAGAAGGTGGCTGTCTAGCTCTTAAAAAAGAGAAATGTTCTCCTACAACCAACAGTACATGCAGTGCAGCTTCCATGGGGCCCACTTGGGCAGTTGGGCCACCTTTGAACAATGCAGACCCTTCCACGCTCTCATCCCCCAATATCTGGAGCCAGGCCCAATTTCCTTCTCATCAAGCCTGTATCCACCATTGGATTGAATCTCAAATAAATCTTTGGTTAAAGGACCATTAAATTTTATGGCTATTAAATCGAAGTGTAGGATGATCTGATGGGGCTATTTCTTTCAAACCCACCCCCCCTCCCCCCCCGCCCATTGGGCCACCGTTGAGAGATTAAGTTTAAAAGAGGACTTCTTTAATCTCGATTCTCAACTCACTGGGTCCCACCTCTCAAATGGTAAGATGAGATTTCAAAGTCACAAAGGGCACCACCATGCGAGTAATCTAAAAATCCAGGCTCTAAGGCTATACAACCCAAGAATTTGGTCTCCCACTTGGGCCACACAAAGGGGTCGAACTATGCATGCTCCACTAATATTTGATTTAATTATTTTCATTATTGCATAAAACCCAACTTTAAGCATAGTTATCTATTCTAGATGCATTGAAAGCAAATATCTAATTTTACACAGAACTACACAATTTGCATGATACTGGGTCCCACGTTCTTGATATTGAATGCATGATTTCCTTGTAAATGGAGTAATACAAATTCACTAACAAATATATAATTACCGATGTGACTTGTGAGTATAAAAAAATGACCATCAGGGGTGGGGTCTATTTGTGATCAATCACATGATCAAAATCAAATCATCTGGCTAATCCAGCCAGGATCGGGTTCTTACATTATCCCCTACTTAAAGAATTTGGTCCTCCAAATTAATCAGAGATAGGAGACCTTAACTTCTTCTGTCGATTACTGGGGTGTTACAGACTCTATCCGATCAAAAAAAATAAATAAATTTGTAAGGGATGAGTGGAGTTCGAGACGGGTTTTCCAACATTAGATTTCAACAAATCGCACTCCACCCTCCTCTCAGTCCCTTTAAGGTTCTCTCAATCCCTAAATCGACCAGCCTAGCCTTCTCCACTCTCCTCTATGTCCCACTAGGGTTCTCTCAATCCCTAAGTCTACCTGACCAGTCCTCTCCACTCTAGTCTCCAGCTCTCCTCCTCTCAGTAACCCTTTCACTTGCGCTCTCTCACTCTTCTTCCATTTGGTTTTCTTTTTATTTTTTTTTTCCTTTTTTCTTCTTTCTTTCTTTTTTCTGTTTCCTTTAACATGACACTTCTATAGCTGGAGTATAAGCAGCATCATGAAGGTGTCTCGATCTTGTGGGCAACCAGACCCAAGGCAAAACCCTAGTCCTGGTTCTTCACCTCTTACTTCCTATTCTGCAATTGCAGATTCAGCGAATTCAGATTCCAAGAAGAGAATTACAAAATGGGTATTTCACTGTAGCACTGTTTAAGGCATACACAACCTTGCCCCAGCCTCTTTCCCTTCGAACCCACCAACACTCAGGTGCACTTTCTTTTCCTCTCTTCTCCATTAGTAATGGGTGGATCCGATGTTAGATGGGTGTTTTGATTGATTGGTGTTCTGGAGACATTTCTGAATTTCTTTGATGGTATGTTTTCAAAGGAGAAGTTTTCTTGCTTCTTAAACTAATCTGGAGTGGAGTATTTGTTTCAAGGATTCGATTTATTGAGAAAATGGACTGAACTTAATGTCTCTTTGGTTGCTTTTGTGCTGAATTTTGATTAAATCCGGTTTGATCAAAGTAACCCATTTTACCCCCGGTCCTCCAATCAGGACCGGATCCAGAACGTGTCTCCTGGTTGTGACCCAGAACCGGTACTGGAACTGGAACCATCCTTGGGCAAATGGTTCCAATTCCAGTATGAAACCAGCCCAGAACTAACCCATTTGCATCCCTACTCAGTGTGTTGCACATGTGCCATAGGCTAATGAAAAATAAATTTTCCCTTTCCTGAATGGTTGCTTGGTAGACAAATGTAAAATAAAAAAAAATCAGGACCCAGTAAATGAGAAACATTTAATGCAGGCGAAAGAAATATCACTATGCGGCTTTCCCTCCACTCTAGTTCGTCTTAGGAGTCATAGGCATAAAAAATTATCGAACTCAACATCGACAAAGCTGATGAGTCACCATTGAAAAAAAAAAAAAAAAAAAGATAATGTGAGCCCTCTTTTTACCTTAAGGCAGAATCATAATCACATCCCCTAACTCATCATAATTCATTATGGGTTGTGACAAGCCTTTCCCTAGTTATTGTTTGTATTTCTTCCTTCTTTATAACTTTATGACAAAAAGTTGACGGGTCTCTAACAACTAACTTGAGAAATCTTATCTACAGAAAGGAATAGCACTATTGATGTGACCTGTGTTTCGTCAACAGCTTGCGAATTGCAAATTAGGTCTGCCAGCATTGCTGGGTATCATACACCTTAGAACTATTAAAAAACTAGCCAATTAGCCTTACATGTTGCTCCACTACCAACAATGAAAAAGTACACAATAGTTATATCTAACTATTTAAATGTCAGTAAGAAGCTTGTGAAGAATTTAATTGATTTTGAGTGCTAATGCCTAGTGTAAAATTCAAATGACCGTAAATGTGAGGTGTATTTATGATGTCGGTATCCTCAATTGATGCAGGTCGATCCAAAACCAGGAACCGCAGGCCCTGATGGACCGGCTTGATGGGATTCACATGATCTCTAATTTTAAGATCCCTATCATTAGTTTAGATAGTCTCTAAATTAGGAGACTTGCTTAGTATATTTACTTCCTAAATTCTATTTTGATTAAGATTAGGTAGTTTCTTATTTTAGGATTTCTTGGTTATTAAGAAACAGTGTTACTCTATATTTAGAGTCGTCCCTTATTGTAATGGATATGCTATATTCTAATAAAATTCAGAAGTTCTCGTGAGTGAGTTTTAGGATATTTTTCCCTAAGTAATCTTAGGGTTTTGAGTCTTAGGGCTCAATCTCACCATCGGAGGTGTAGATTTTCATCATCAAGTCTTTGACCCAAAAGCACTAATCCCCCGAGTGGCACCCACTAAACCCACACAACTGGCAAATCTAGGGCGGTTTCAAACACAAGATGGCAAAACCCATGCCTCATGCCACCTCACCAACTCCCAAGTGGTTAAAGTTAATAGCTATATGATTACGATATTTTGCTGTTTATCCGTTTTTTTTTGTTTATTTGTGACTACTGCCATCCCCACGCAAATGTAATATAAATTTAATGTAAACAATGATAAATCATGAACAATCTAAAAAAACAAAAGAAACTGAAAAAAATCTACAAGCGTGAAAAGAGTCAAATAAGAGGAAAATATTAAGTGCAAGAGACTGAATAACAAACAAACTGAAGAAATTACAATGCCTAACCCAATGATGTGCACATGAAACCCGTACCTTCATTCGGCGCTCCCTTAAAGCTAGCAAACCAGCCTCGGTACAGATAGCCTTGATATCAGCTCCAGAAAACTCATCCTTGGTCATCACAAATTCTTCTAAGTTGACATCATCTGCTAACGTCATTCTTGATGTATGAATCTGCAATTCAGAAAATGCAAGTAGAACCATTCACCCAAAAAAAAAAAAAAGAGTATAATTTATTACAAAGGGGAAGCATTAAAAAGAGGGCATAAATGACGTGCATAAGACGTCAATAATCATGTTAGAACATAGTGATCAAGTAAGATTAACAATAATTATAATATTAGTGATGATGCCAAGCTTGTGGCACAGTGGAAGCTGCTACAATTTCAACCTTGAGGTTGTGGGTTAAAGCATGGTTTAAAATATTGTCCAATATGATATGCATATGTATTGAGGGAATCCATATCAGGCGCCGGAGGATACTGCGCATATGTATCGAGGGAATCCATATCAGGCGCCAGAGGATACTGTGCAAATAAATTGGTGCAATATAATACTTGTAGTGAATCCCTGTTGAAATTACCAATCAATTTATCAGTATTGGCTGATAATTTGAAATGATCGATCAACGACCTCTCTTGGTTGAAATAGCTTATGAATCATGCTTGCATCAAAGACCTAGCAATTTGGAACCAAATCTAGGAAGATTTTGGGATTTTTTTTTTTTTTATATATTTTCCCATTTTTGCATGCAATGTTTTAATGGCTTAGATTTGATTTTAGGTTGTTAACTTTCCATAGATATAGAACTTTTGAGCATAGATCTAAAAATTCTGATTCTAAAGAATTTGGTGCTTTTTTTAAACCTTTTTTTTTTCCAAAGTACTGACTAAATAGTTAACTAAATGGGTAAATATTCATAGATTTAGCACAAAACTTGATGAATGTCTAGTTTAATGCTAGATCCACATGATTTGGTGGTAGGGATGCAAACATAGTTGTCAATTTCGTTTAGGACCCCATTTTGGTCGGGCCTCCAAAATGAAATATTTCAGCATTTCGTTATAACTTTTCGGAAAAAATAAATAAATATATATATACATATGTAAAAAATAGAAAAATAAAAGATAAAATACAAAATATGCATCTAATTGTTTATAACCACAAATATGCATCTAATTCATTTATAACAACAATATTCTGTTTTCAGGGTCCATAGCAATGGTGGCTTTGATCGTGATTTTGAAATAGTTGATGATGATGGTGCAAGGATCTTTTATGCAAGTTGATGGCCCACCAAGGAAAAAGGGCAAGGCTGAAGAGGACATGGATGGAGGTGGCAAGGATAGATCTAAAGAAGTGCAACCTATCCGAGGATTTGACTCAGAATGGATCGGAATAGAGGGGGGAAATTCATGTAGCCAACCACAACATAGTTTGGACGCTTTGATCATGATGATTAATGCAAGGATCTTCTACCACATTAACACATGAAAAGAAAATTGAATAAATATGTGGTTTTCCATATAATTGATAACTATAATATATAAGTACCTGGAAAATGCGCCGCCTAGTTTTTATATCCGGAAGCGGGAATTCAATTTTACGATCTATTCGGCCAGGCCGAAGCAAAGCAGGATCAAGGCTATCAATTCTGTTGGTTGCAAGAATCACTTTAACATCCCCTCTTGAATCGAAACCATCCAATTGGTTAAGAAGTTCCAACATGGTTCGTTGTATTTCACGCTCACCCCCAGAATGAGCATCATACCTACCAAGAATGTAAAGAATTAAAGAAAAACAATATCAGAAGGATAATTACTCTAACCAAAATGCTCACTTGCACACCTTTTTGTTCCAACTGCATCAATTTCATCAATAAATACAATTGACGGAGAGAGATCATCTGCAACTCTAAACAACTCCCTTACTAATTTGGGACCGTCTCCCAAATATTTCTGAATCAATTCACTTCCGACAACTCGCAAGAAAGTGGCTGATGTCGAGTTTGCAACAGCCTGCAGAAAAAAATACAAGTCTTGCTCAGCTCAGGACATAAAATGTTGTCACAAAAAAAGAAAGGTGGCATATATCTATAATGCAATTAGAAATACTAAACGGCAGCACATGTGTTCAAAATTTGGTGCTTCTTAAGCTTAACCGCAATCACCCCTTAAAGTTGGGAGAAGAAGGTGAAAAAGAAAATGTCTTATCTGGTGACTTGTCTGTGGCAACCGCAATCTAGACTACAGATAGATACATATTGTTCAACCGCAAAATGCATGAAAAAATGATGAAAACAAATGCCTGGATGTACAGTCAGGAAGCTGGTTGCCGAGAATAACCTCAAGACAAGAGTCACTAAGTGAGGATCCAAGAAAAGTGTTGTTCCTAAATGCAGCAATGTCCAGATAGGGATTTTGGTTCCAAACACAGTTTCAATAGTAAACAGATAAAATTGCAACAGCAAAATCTTGTAGAATTGAATCCCAGATGTGCTGCTAGTAGTAACAGTAATTAAATATGCAGCAGGCATCAGTGCTTCAATTCATTGCTTCACATCTCAAGTTCCCTTTAGGGTATGGTAAAGGCATTGGCAAAAATGAAGGGTTTGAATTTGATAAAGAGATTGGCAAAAGAAGAAAGCATTGGCAAGGATGAAGACCGGAAAGGCTATGGGGCTCGATGGCATTCCAATGTAGGCTGGGAAATGCTTCATGGAAATTGGATGGATTTGGTTAACTAGGCTCTTCAATAAGAAATATTGAAAGGAAAAAAAATGCCAGATGGATGGAGTATTAAGTGTTGTAGTACGGATACAAGAACAAAGGAGATATACAAAGTTACACCAATTATCGTGGAATTAAACTTATAGGTAACATAGTGAAACAATAGAGGAAGCATGAATCGCAATATGATTGATAACAGAAGGCTTTAGAATCCACGGGCTTTAAAATAAGTCGCACAAAGACTAATTGAATTGCAAACACAATTGAGAGGAGTAGAGAGATGTAATTCTTGTGAGAATTGAAGCTCAAGAGATTCCTTCTATACCTTGGCTCTATAATTAGTAAAAGACTGAGGAGGATGTCGAACATTGAGATAAGAGCTGGACGGCTGAAGTGAAGACTTGTTTCTAGAGTGCCTTGTGATCGGCAATACTAATAAGATTGAAGGAAAAGTTTTACAAGACAGTGATCAGACCGGTCATAACCTATGGAGCAGAATGTTAGCCATCAAGAAACAACACATGCAAAAAATAAGAACAACATAGATGGCCAATCAAGAAACAAGACATGCAAAAAAAGTCTATCAAAGAAGAGAATGTTAAGTTGGATGTGTCATAAAACTAGAAAAGATAGAAACAAAAAATGAGCACATTCGACAACATTTACGGGCAGCATCAATAGGTGATAAATTAAAAGAGACTTGTTTGAGATGGTTTGTACAGAACCAACACAAGCCATCAATGGCGCTAGTGAGGAAAAGTATTTCTATGCGGCCTCAAGGAAAAGTAGTAGGCTGAAAAGAAGATGAAGAAGGATAGATTTGAACAAGTGCAACCAATCTAAGGATTTAGCCAAGATAGACTAGAATATATGTGTGTGTGTGTGTGTGTGTGTGTGTGTGTGTGTCTATGTATGCATACATGCATACATACATACACACACACACAGAGAGAGAGAGAGAGGTTAAAAACAAAAAAGGAATTCATGTAGCTAATGTTGCTAACCCAACATAGTTGACAGGGCTTCAATGATGATGATGATGATCTCAAGTTCCCTGAGATGATACAAACTGCAGAGCATGTGTTGTTCATACACCAATTCAAATAAGGATGAATAAAAGATGCTGTATTATTGAATCAAAAACAGCAGCAGCAGTGGCAAGCAAATGCATCTGCTTGATAATTACAGTCTCACAGGTTTCAAAGCGATTCAAGTTCCTTCCCTTCAAAATGTGCCACAAGACTAGGGAACTTAATCACCCATAACTGTAGTGATAAAACCACATGAATTACAGGTTCCTAAATAAATGACTGCAGCAAAATATGATTAGTTGAAAAAAATTTGCACTCCCAATAAATAAATTTAACTCTAACATCGTTAAATCTATCTTTAATATAACTGAGTTTGAAAATATTAAAAAAATAGATATATTAACAGTAAACAATCATCCTCTTCTCACAAACTCTAATGCAGAACATAAGATTTCCATAGCCTTTGTCATCTTATTTGGATTCTTAGCATCTCACATCTCCACAATGCAAAAGGGCCAATAAAAGTATCAAACCAAGGCGAAGAAAAATAAAAATGGAGGAAGGGAGTGGAAGGAAGAGGGAGAGAAGGAGAGAGAGTGTCAAGGTTTTCTTTAGTAGGGTCAAAGTCCTATCCTATGATAGTTTTTTTTTTTTTTTTTTTTGAAAGATTACTTTTGGCCAGTCAAATAAAAAATGGTAAACATGCAAATCCATCCACACCATTTTAAGTAATGAGTTTTTGTGGATGGCTAACATCCCAACTCACAAGGATCAATTTCTCTGATGCATAGCCATGAAGCATCCAATAAAAATTCATCAAATGGACAGTCAAATTGCTCGTATAGAGCTTAAAACTTCAAAGAGATGATAAAATAACGAATAAAATAAGTAACAAAATTACAGAATAACTCAGACACATAAACAATTATTTTTGAATTAAAGACACATATATTAGAAGTTCTCTGTAAATTACATACATGAGAGAAAGATGCAAGGGAGAAGGAAAGTATACAACAAATAATGGAGTGGTGCATTAAGTCCTTTCTAATTGTTATCAGTATTCAAGTCCTCTTTTTAACAAAAAGGAAAAGAAGAAATTGCAATGGATGAATCTTAAGAACATTAGAATGGATTAATCACTAAAATTGACTCGGAAATAGGAGAAGAACATGCAAAAAATGGTTTCAGACCCAGCTTATAATCAAAAGGAAAATGGCAAATAAGCATTACCTTGGCAAGTAAGGTCTTTCCTGTTCCAGGTTCTCCGTAGAGTATAACTCCCTTGGGGGGCTTAATGCCAATGTCTTCATACAATTCAGGATGGGTGAGAGGAAGTTCCACTGCTTCTTTAATTTCTTGTATTTGAGCGTCCAAACCACCTATGTCAGCATATGACTCCAATGGAGCCTTCTCAACCTTCATAACTGAAACCATAGGATCCACATCGTCTTGAAGAAGTCCAACAACGGAAAGAACCTGAACAGTAAACAATATACAAACATGGTCACATGGAACTCAAAAGAGTATTTTGATTTTTTATATCAATCTCTTACCAGACTTTTAAGTATAGATTTCCTTTTGGAAAGGTAGAGTTGAAGTAATTTGCCAAATGAGAACAAATATAGCATTTATTCGGGTATTTCAACTATTATAACTGTTAGTGTTATATATATATATATATCAGAAATGCTCCCATGAGAGCGATGTGCGGACGCCCATTTTATAGAAATGTGGTACATCCTACAATCAATCCAAACAAATCTTCCCAACCTCCTGGGGGACCAAATGTGATTCACTGTTGGATTGAAATACTAAAAAAAAAAAATAAAAAATTGATGACTCATAAACTGATATACTTGAGGCCATAGATCAAGACAGACTTGAAAATTTTCACATAGATAGGTCTCATCTGAATCTTTCGATCCTCCACCTCCCGATGATTGCCATGGCCCCAGGTGGGCACCACAAGGTCATCTGCATGGATGGTCCGTGCTTACTGCTTGCAGTAAAGCATAGCCCTACATATATTTCATGATTAGCAAAATATATTTGAACTTAATAACACCACTATGCAGCCCATGGAGTTGTCCTCCACACCTTTCACCCTCACCCAAGAATGAGGGAGAGGAAAGCCCAAGTACTCCATCCATCTTTCCACAGAGCAGAAAGGGGAAGGAGAGACTCCTGGACACACATTGCAGCACTTCTTCAACTTCCTCCTACCACCTGGGTATCCAATAGCTACATTCTAACAGGCATTATGCCACAGCATTTCTCCCATCAAAGTTCTGATTGCATTAATCCGCCTTTCTTAGACAACGCTACCAGGCTGCTGAACAGGATTTTCTTCACTCCTTTGACTACCTAAAAAGCCACCTGATTTCCTTTCTCTGGCCCATATTTGATGATCCAACCCACTGCTCCTTAATTGTATGCTTGTGGAGCTGGATTGCCCATATCAAAGCAGCTCCAGTACAAAGCTGAGATTTTTACAGAAGGACCCACGCATCCTCTCTTCAGAACCTATCCTAAGGTGGGAGCTTGTAGCACTGGTCGAAGCTGCAGATTTGCCTGAATGGAAACAAGCCAAGTTCACCTGAATATTCCTCGCCTTTACAAGATCTACTTCAGCTTCCAAACTAGAAGCAGAGCCAACGAAAGGAAAGCTTCTGTATTTGCCTCTATCCCTATCAAAGAGGATGAAGCTTCTGTATTTGGCTGTGCCTGCAGAGAGAGGGTTGACCTAAAAACTTTGAGTGATGAATGCTCTTACCTCTGCAAACCTAGTTCGATCTCGCTGCTCTCTTCAGAAGAATAATTTCTTGACTTCCATACTTGAACCCTCTATTTCGAAACCCAATAGGCATGATTTTCATCCAATCCCCTACAAATTCTCTTATAGTTTCATCTCAAAAACAAAACCCATAAGAAATCACATAAACAACCAAAACCCCAAACACCAACCAGTAACTAAAACAACAGTCCAACACCCAAAGCCCTAATTACAAAATCCAAACACAACAAATCACCATAGATAAAGTAAAAGAGAGAAGAATACAATTCAACAATCAAAAACCCTAATTCCAACCTTATTGTGCATGAGGATGGCGCAGCCCGGCTCGAGCTGGTCCTTATCGACGAAGGAGAGTATTCCTACGTAGTACTCGGGTCCCATGGAGGAAGATACAATGGCATGGTTCTCGTCGATGAGCTCCTCGAGGCTACCGACGCTCATGGGGGAGCCGCGGAGGTCGTCGACCTTGGATCGGTCTTCCTCGGTGCGGTCCTCCTGGGGCTTGAGGCGCTCCTGGGCGGAGACGAACTCCTCCTCCATGAGGAGGTAGTCCTTGATGCGTTCCAGCTTGAGGAGGCGGAGCTTGCATTTGGAGAGAGGGGTGACGACGGGGAGTCGGGCGGCGGCGTCGGGGCCCTTCTGCTTGCGCTGCTTGCGGCCTACGCGGGAGGGAGGGGCGGGTGGGGAGAATTTCTTCTCTTTCTTGTCGGCATCGCGCTTGCGATCACCGCTGGGGTGGCCGTGCTTGTGGAGTCCGCCTGGTGAGCCCTGTCCCATGCCTATCTATCTATCCCCTTCTTTTCTTCTTCTATGGAAGAGAGAGATGTATGGATGTTGGAGAGAAGAGAGAAACGTTGGAGAGAAGGAGAGGAAAACAGAAGAAGATTGGAGAGGTAGAACTGATTTGGGGCTTTTGGGAATTTATAGGAACCAGGGAGGAGAGATCCCCAAAATGGGCCGGGTTGAGGTAAATCTTACCCTACCATCACATTTGTGATGGTAGGCCCTGCTGAGGGCTAGCTAAATAGGCCTAAAATCTCTAGAGGCCTTACTCTGGGCTTAATACACTTCATGGGGTCACCTAGGTTCAGCCTATTGGTGAGATGGAGAGGTGTAGAAATGGAAAGGTGTCATCATGAACAAGAGTCATGTGAGCCAATCAAGTTATCTCAATTATTGACTTAATTTGATCAGAGCTTTGGGTGTTATAATAATAGGATTTTTTTTTTACTTTTTGAGATTTAAATGCTCAATTAAATGACATAATGGTTCTAGCCTCTATTGAGTGTGAAAAAGATATACTTATCAAAGGTGGGTACAAGTGGATCTCATAGTGCACAAGCAGCCCACAGTAAGAGAAATTTTTTCTATGATTGTATTATTGCTATTACTATAATATTCAACTCAGGGTCAATTTCATCTTAATATTTGCATCCATTGGGGGCTGCGCTTTGGGTACAGCCCACCTGTTCTGCTAGTGCATTAGGGCACATTTGGTAATAAAATTTATGGGAAATGCTATATCTAAGTTTGACAGCCGCAAATCATTGCTGATTTTTTTAGCCTAAAATCTGCGATTGATATGATTTTGGGATCCAATCTCCTCCTATTGAATATGTAAATCATGCGTGTAAAATGAGTGGTTATAAAAGCCAAAATATCACCCCTACTTCCTACCGTCTCGACCTCTCCCATAAACTCACATATTGCTATGGTAGATTTGATGTTTTGAGAGATAAAATGTGTCAAAGTAAAAATGAAAATATAAGATGAAAAATCTCAAGATTTATTAAAATTTAATATCAGGTTTCCGGTTTGAAGTTATTTTTAAGCTACGTAAATGATAAACAACACATTTTTACAGCACTTAAAAATTTACAAGTTAAAAAAAATCCAGAAATGATAAGACCCATGAGTATAGACACCCTGAAAGAAGACATACGGTTATTACTATTAAAACATGGATGGATGAAATCCTCGATGTCTCCACACTTACAACCAAATGTGGAATGCAAGGAATCATTAACTATGCAAATCCTTGATAAGAATTTTACTTCTCTCTTATAAGAGAATAATCCTAAATCATGTGAATTCCTTTCCGATTACTAAACATGCCACATAGATTAATTCCTCTCTGGTTACCATAATACTACTAAATTCTCATTACAATCAACATTCTCTTTCATTTCTATCTTAGAATATACCTACTCACTCAAAATAACTGAACATTACATTGATATGATCCACTTGAAAGCCCCATACATTGATATCACCATATCCTAAAAAAGCTACAAAATTTATAATTATCCAGTATTTTTTATTTCTATTTTTATATCATGCACTATTGTATTTCCACCATTAACCTTGGTTACAATTACATATACTACAACTTCATTGGTGGTTAGTGTCAATGTGTCATCATGCAGGCAATTAATTTTGTTCTCAGTCAAGTATGTTGATTACCCTTGCATGTGGCGGCCTGTTTTTGTAAAACAGAAAGATACTATTTCGTCTAATCAAAATCAGTCTAACTCTATAAAACTTCTTCATTTATTTCCTCATTACAAGAAAGTAATTGAGAGAGTGCATTAGCTCAGACATGTGATGTTAGTTTCGTATTTTCTTAAAAACAGGAGATCCAAGCTCAATAAAAATATAATGAAAGCAAAACAAATAAAAGCATCCAAAGTAAAAACATTACATTATAAGAATGATATAACATGGAAACACCTAATGAAAACAAACCAGCCACACACACACAAAAAAAAAAAAGTAACAATTTTCAATAATTTTATTAAACCTACTCACATTAAAACAAAGGAATTTTTTACATCAAATGGGATTCTCATGGTAACACAGACTTCTCATTCAGTAGGATTTTTAGTGAGAGCACATTGTAATATGACACTGTATTATGACTATTGCAAAAATATAAAAAAATAAAAGTTATGGCTGGGTTTCTTAACAAGCCCATATATAGAAGTAGATAACGAGCCGAGCTAGAGTAAGCTACGTTGCATCAAGTCTTAGCTCGGCTTTCAAGATCGCGCTTTTTTCAAAATTGGACCCTAACCTCGACCTTTAAAATTAAACACACCCTTATTTTGCCGGCTTTTGCTGGTGGGGCCCTCGTCAAGGGCTGGATTGACAGCCCTATTTGTAAGTTGAAACACGTGAAGTCGGGTTCGGTTTCAAAGCAACCCAGGCAGCCCATCTATACCCGACCCGACCCGACCCGATCCGATTTGTCCCATCCACCCAGGTGTGTCAAAAGCACTCGAACGAAACAAAAAGTCTATCTGTCCCGATTTTCGGGACAGAATTTTGTTAAGGGCTGTTGGATCCACCAGCCCTGTTGGATCCAACAGCCCTTAAGGTGAGTCAAAAATCGGGACAGATAGCAGGGTTGCGAACGAAAACTCCCCAAATAACGACCTCTGACGTCACCCTCCGACGAAAAAGCGAGCAGCCGGAAAAAAGTAGATTCTCCTGTCTTTTTAACCATCTCCCGCCACGTAGACTCCACGTGGCACCCTCCCAACACATCTTCCAACCGCAAGAAAATACGCCCTCTTCTCTCCTTTCCTCTGCTCCTCATTTCCCCCCGCCCTCTTATCATCTTCTCACTCCCTCAAACCCTAGAATCTTCAAGAATCCAAAAAAAGACTTCAACTTTCGCTCCTGATCTCAGATTTATAGGGTTTCTCTTCCATTTCCGAAATCAAATCATCTCTCGATCCGATTGATAATCAACGGGCGCGATTTCAGGTATCAATCTTCAATCCGATCATTTCCCTCCCTGTTACAGATCTCGTTGTAATTCCTTCGATCCTGATCTGAAATTAGGTAAGTTTTTATTCGATCTCCGATTTTTAGGGTTTTTTTCTGATTTGCAGGAGATTTGATGCCCCTTTGGATGAAGAATCTCTTCCTCAATGGTTGATTTCAAGATCAAAAGCGGCGTTTTTAAGATCGCCGCGGTAAGATTCCCCAAATGGATTTTCCGTTCGTTTTTTTTGTGATGGAATTCGAGATCGAGTTGGATCGGTAGATATAATCCTCTACGGATCTTTTGGATCCTGATGTGTAACCAACGGATCGGATGCCTACTATCATCGTTGAATCCCCAAGCGATCGATAAAAACCAGCGATCGCGATGGAAAGTGAGGAACCCGAAACCCCTTCCCGTGTCAAGTTCCTCTGCAGCTTCGGCGGCAGCATCCTGCCGCGTCCGCTGGATGGGAAACTCCGGTACGTAGGCGGTGAGACACGGATCGTGAGTGTGCCGCGAGACATCTGCTACGACGAGCTGATGTCGCGGTTGCAGGAGCTTTTCGACGGCGGCCCGGTGGCGGTGGTGAAATACCAGCAGCCGGATGAGGATCTGGATGCTTTGGTGTCTGTGGTGAATGATGATGATGTTATGAACATGATGGAAGAGTATGATAAGGTTGGAGCTGGGGATGGTTTTACCCGCCTCAGAATTTTCCTGTTTTCGCACCCTGATCAAGATGTTGTTTCGCTTTCGCCCCATTTCGTCGATTCTGATGAGAGGGAAACAGAGAGAAGGTATGTGGATGCATTGAACAGTTTGAATGATACAGTGCCAGAATTTAGAAATCTGCACCTTGAATTAGATAAGATTCATGCAGGGGAGCAGTTTTACAATCCCATGAGCAGCGTAGAAATCGGCAGCAGTCTCCATACTCAGAGGAATTCTGAGATTGGGCTGCCACAATTTAATCATCACATAGCAGTGCCACCACACCCACATTCCCACACTACAAGATACAATGAAATGGAGTCTCCCTGGAACCCTGGATACTATTCACCAGGGCGTCAGCCCTCCCACATTGCACTTGGATGCCCAGAATTTCCGCCTTCACCATCAACTGGACCATCAACTGGAAGGTGTGGGATGCCATTTGGGGATTTACATGATAAGTCGATGGATAGGATGGCGGAAGAGTATGGGCGGCAGCCAGCGTTTGTTGATAATGTGGTGTGGGTGCCACCAGGAGGGATTGTGAATGGTAAGACTGGATTTCCTGCTAGTTTGAGTCATACCCACAATGCTTTCAAAGGGAATAGCATCTGTGAGCATTGCCATATGGCTTTTCAGAGAAACCAAGCTCTGTTGGAGGCACGATATCCCGATTCTAGATGGAGGCATGGGCAGCCTCACATGGAGCAATCAAGCGCAGGGAATGAATTCAATCAGTTCCCTAATTGGTGCGCTGAGTGCTTGCCTGGTCACGAGAGTTGCATATTGAATCCAGATAAGAAATTGGAACATGGAATGTACTCAAAAGAGCAAAATGAGAATCCTCCTTTATATAATGAATCTCATAATCAAGAAAGAGGTTGGGTCCTACAACATCACCAAATGGATCATCGCGCTGAGGAAGTCAGAACACACCTATCTGGGGTGAGGGGCAGTGAACACTACATGGCAGATGGTGGGATGAATGCAAATTTTCCTTTTGCCCATGACAGCCATTCATTATTGCCTTCCAACTGCGTCAACCATGACAACTCTTGGTACACACATGCCGGTGCAGAACTAGGGAATGAGGGGTTTCATAAACAAATTGTGGGACCTGGACAAATTTTGCATGTCCCGCCCATTGAAGATTGTGCGATCCAGTATGGGAATCTCCCTCCTGCTTATGGAATGGATAATCACTTTCAAGCACCACACGGATCCACACTGGTGCATCCTGTATGGAGAAAAGTGCAGAATCCTATTCTTGGAGGTCCATCACATGAAGCATCTGTTCTGCTGCCACAAGCAAATGGTACAGTTAATTCAGGGTTCCTTAGGGGGCAGGGAAGTCCAAGATTCTCTCGTGTTGGTGTGGAGGATCAGAATCCTTGGGGTGGGCATTACTGTGGGCCTCCACAGAAAATACTTGGTTTCAGTGGGCCTGCTGCACCGGAATATCGCCAGGATCATTCTGTGAACCCACATTCAAATATCCCCATTCAGGAAAAACAAAAGTTGCTTGCTCTCGATCCTGTACCACTTCAATCTGGAGTGCTAGAAATTTCTGTACCCCCACAAGTTGCGACCTTGATGTCTCATCCTTCAACTTGCATTGATGATAAATTGGCAAATTCAGCCATTTCGGGTTACCAACCAAGTCCTACTAGTGATGCTGTTGTCACTGCAGAAGTAAAATTGGCAGATGAGAATAAAAGGTTTGGAGAGGCTTTAGAAGAAAAACATGTAGAAGTAGTGAATGAACCTGATGTGAAAAATGTTTCTTCTCTAAAGGGATATCAAGAGAGAGAGTCTGGTTCTAATGGTGCACGGTCTGCTGCAGAAGATGGCAATACTAGAAAGCTTAGTGATGCTGGCCCTCAAGGTGCAGTTGAACAAGGGGAACTTGAAGACCAATGTTTGAGTTTCTTGCCTGAGTTGATTGCCTCGGTGAAAAAAGCAGCATTGGAAGGTGCTGAGGTTAAAGTCAGAATGCAAGGAAATGATAATGTTAGCACAGATATCAAAGAGTCTCCTGGACATGAATTAGAACCTGCGGTGAGGATTTCTTTTAAGATAATTGGAAATTGTCCTTTTCCAATGAGGCATAACTTGCACATGCTTTGGTAGTCATTTCCATTGCCTCTGTTCTACAGAATGCTAATAACGAGTTGGAGCATGACTCTGGTAGTGACGATCTGAACATTTCCAAGATTGAGCCTACGAAGGCGGAGGAAGATGCTTTTGCTCGAGGATTACAGGTACCCTTGTCATTGTGTTAATGTTGTTGCTGCTGCTATTTTGGGTGTCTGTCCATCTTATAACTTCTGTTTCATGCATCTGTCTATCCTCTCTTCACTGCAGACAATAAAAAATGATGATTTGGAAGAAGTCAGAGAGCTGGGTTCTGGTACATATGGGGCTGTCTATCATGGTAAATGGAAAGGTTCTGATGTTGCGATTAAAAGAATAAAAGCAAGCTGCTTTTCTGGAAGGCCATCTGAGAGAGAACGTTTGGTACCCACCATTTATCTCCTCCATTACTAAGTATCTGATACAGTTGTTTTGACTCCATTGTGATTGTTGATATACTTGTGGACATATATCTCGTGCTGCACTGGCCTGAAATGTTTTTGGAAGATCAAACTTAAAATGAATTGGTTTTAGTTTGTATTGGAGCAATATGGTTCTGAAGTTTTTTTTTTTTTTTTACCTACAAGAAGGAAATCTGCTTTTGAAACTGCTATTTGTGTAGAATGTCTAAAATGGTTTTGGAACCTGAGATCCACTGAACATGTGCTGCAGGGATTCTATTAGTGGTTGATCTATATGAATCTAGTTTTGGAGCTTTCTGTACTAATATGTGGCCTTAGGAGATGGATGCATTAACTACAAAAATGAAAGATTAGTGGTGTTACTTGCACGTGCTTTTCTCCTTTGGAGGGGTTTCTACTGCAATGATTATGGGCTCTTACATGGATATGCGACCCATGTAGCATTATTACATCTTTACAGAACATATGCATAATAGTTTTGGTTTTCTTTTTTCCTCTTTTTTCTCTGTTAAATACTCACACACCCTGCCCAAGTCGCTGACCAACAGAGCCTGGGATTGATCCTTGTTTGTTTCTATGGAGAGGGAGATGCCTCATCATTGAGCTGTCGGTAGATTGGCATAATAGTGTTGCTTTACAACTAATGTTCACATTTATTTACTTCTGGGACTATATGTGCTTGAGCATCAGGAAACTGTATAATTCCACCTGATTTTCCCTACACACAGTACCTATTATTGGTATGCAGTACCAAATGATACATGGATGGAGATTCCATTTGCACCTCTTAAATTGGAATATTAGGACCCTTTGACTAGTAGCCAATTCATAGACAATACAAACCTTGCCCAGAAACAGGAAATAATAGTATATTTCTTCAAAACTCCAACCTTCGATAATTTGCGTATCCTTGTATATTGGTGGGACGAAGCAGTTCAACCATGTGTATCACTGAAACATGGACCCACTTGCGCCTCAATGGATTAAATTAATGAGTCAGGATAATTTATGAGGTTCCATATCATATGATTCCGATATTAAGGGTTTCCATGCAACTAAGCATATTAATCATTCAGCTTTCTCCTGGGTATGGCGATGCATACTTACTATGCATTGAGCTGCCTGACAGGTAATTCCTTTTGTTCTTTCTCATTTTCCTGTTCTCTATAATTTAATGTTTCATTAAAGAAAGGGGCATTGGCCTTGTCAGCAAAATCATTGCAACATAGTCATCAGATGACTTGATCTTGTTGGAGAATAACTCACAAATAATATATGGCCCCAAATAGATAGAATAAGACCTTGAATATGATGATGATGATATGTTCACCTTTGTGTGTTTTTTTTTTTTCCTTCCTTTTCCAATATACATCTGGGAAGTGCAGTGTGCACCCTGGAACTAGTCATTTTCGTGCAATTTTACTTTTTAAAGAAAATGATTTGCGGTCTTACTTGACCCCAAACATTTTTGTTAGAGCTGCAAGGTTTCTTCTAAACAAAAGGAGCTGCTCAAAATTGCATAATGAAATGGGGATCTACAGATCCCTTCTTTGATGGATGGGTTTCAGCAATTAACTGCTATCAAGAAATAGGGGCAAACTATGGGATGTGAGTGATCTTGACATTGCAAAGCCACTGGCAATGCGTAGCTATGGAGCGGGGAGAAAACCCATCATCATCAGATTCTTATTCCATTTATTTGGGGTCGGCTTATGAGATCTACTTTCCTACTGAATCATATTTGCTGGCATAAATCTGTTATGTCTTCGTCACTATATTTAACTTCTTTGCTTGTCTCCCTGTTTTTCTAGTTCCTTGGACACGGATCCTTTGATACATCTTTCACAGGTTGTTTCTAGTCTTTTGAGCATGTGCTCCTACCATTTCATACAATGTTCCTTGATTTTCTCCTTTATTGGAGCTACCCAAAAGTTTCTTCTTATTTGCTGTTTCCTATCTTTCCTTTCTTGAAGAATAATTGTAATAATTATAGGGATGAATATGGTAATGACCACAGAAATGACAATTATAATATTAGTTTTGAAAAATCTCAAGAAAATAAGAAAGGAAATTTTTTTTTTTTTTTTTTTGGAAAGTACAGCCATAAGGTAATGAAGAAAACATAAAACATTGTTTTACTCCTTCCATGGATGTTGTATGCCAAATGCAGTTGGGCTTGATTAAAAATGCATTATTCTGCTGTTTTCTTAACCATTTTTGCTGGGAAATGTTTGTAGCTAAGATTATACTCAGTTGCTTTTATACATTTCACTTAGAGTACCACTTTTGGTGCTTTACCAACCTGTCTACTTGTTTTTCTGACTTTGCCGATCAATCTTACTGCCTTGTGGATATTCCTGTCTGGAGATAATTGAACGAGATATTTAAGATTTTATTTTTTTCACTGTTTACTTTCGTGGTAAAGTGTAACACGATTTTCGATTTGTTATGTTGCTCAAAACAGATTGCAGATTTCTGGAAAGAGGCTTTGATATTAAGTTCATTGCATCATCCCAATGTTGTTTCTTTCTATGGTATAGTCCGTGATGGTCCTGATGGATCATTAGCAACTCTCACAGAATTCATGGTTAACGGATCTTTGAAACAGTTTCTGCAGAAGAAGGACAGGTAACTCGTTTCGAAAGCCATCTGTGTGTGTGTGTGCGCGTGCGTGATGGGTTTCAGTGAGGTTTTTTCCCTGTTGTGTGCTTGTGTGCTAAGCCCTTAATAATATCACAGATATGCTAAGGTTTATATTTCTCTGTCTATCTTCTACTGATCAGAACAATAGATCGTCGTAAGAGACTCATAATAGCTATGGATGCTGCATTTGGGATGGAGTATTTGCATGGCAAAGATATTGTTCATTTTGATCTGAAGTGCGAAAATCTGTTAGTAAATATGAGAGATCCTCACCGGCCTGTCTGCAAGGTAAGCTAAGGTGGATTGTATTAGGGAATTCATGTAAACTTTCTGCCATCGTAAGGAATTAGTCCAGATGTTTGTTAGAATAAGTGGTTTTATCAGTTGGTTAATTGGTCGCATTTTGTTCATAAAATGTGTTGGACTTGCAAGATGTTGGACTTTGCAGAATCATTCCGTTAGATTGAATGTACTAGTTCAATCTGTTAGCTACCTCATCTACGTGCCTGGTCTTATAGAATGACGATGGAAGTTTCCATACTTGCTTAGGATTCTTAATGCTTCCTATGTTCCATCATTACACTCTTGTTGATTTGCAAAGACTTGGCTATCTGTTATTAAATATAATTACCATATCTAGTGGTTTATTCTTATTAGTTATTACTGTTTAATACTTCCATATCTGTCATTGATTTGTTGGCTAGCTTTTTTGTTATTTCAGCTCCTCTTGTTCCAGTTAATAGTTATCATATCCTTTTGGCTGAAGCATATAGTTCTGACGATAACCTTGGTCTTATTGATCTCTTTTCAGATTGGTGATTTGGGCTTGTCAAAGGTAAAGCAACATACTCTAGTATCAGGAGGTGTTCGAGGAACTTTACCGTGGATGGCTCCAGAGCTTCTTAGTGGGAAAACTACTATGGTAACAGAAAAAGTAAGACTTACTGTATCAAGAATGTCGATGTGTTGGTTCATTGGTTGCGGTCTGTCTTCACTTCCCCATTATCTGTTATTATTGGTTATCTGTGATGTTTAAGTCCTTCCATTTTAATTTTTTCTTTCCAGATTGATGTTTATTCATTTGGAATAGTCATGTGGGAACTACTTACAGGAGAGGAACCTTATGCTGATATGCACTGTGCATCTATAATTGGTAAGAATTGTATTCCTCTGGTATTAGTTTATCAACTTTATTTTGCTTTGCATTGAGAAAGTTTGAGGATATTGAACCATCTTCTGATGTCTGCCATCTTTGCAAATAGATGAGTTGATGTAGTATTTTTTTTTCTCTCATGTATCTAGTGGAACTTCATGTTACACCAATTTTTCATTGATTTTCTTGACCTAGCTGCACTACTAGTACCAAGTCAATGCGTGAGAATTATATTCCTCATTATAAGTCTTAACAACTTTCTTTTGCTTTGCATAGAGAAAAATTTAAAGGATGTTGAACCATCTTCTGATATCTACCACCTTTGCAAATAAATGAGTTGATGCTAATATTTTATTTTTTTTCCATAAATATAGAGTAATGCCATGTTATACCAATTTTTTGTCGACTTTCTTGGCCTAGTCAGCACTAGCAGTGCCAGGTCAATGCTTATAAATAAATGTGCCTGTGTCTGGTCATCAAATGATCCTAATCAACGCCAAAACTGCTAGCTTGTGAGCCTTACATACCACTCAATAGTGAATTTGTTGATTATGACCAAATTTTCTGGAGCTTGGAAATTAATGGCAGGGAATTGGAGCTCCATTGTTTTACCATTTTTGTTGAATTTATGATGTGGATCCAGCTTTTGTATCCTCGGGACATTGTTACTTGAATAAGCTACCGGGTTTTCTGTATCCTCGGTTCGTAAGGCAGTTTTTTGTTTTTATTTTTCTCTTTTAATTGAATGAGGACAGAATTATCACAGGTTATTGTTGAATGTAGTAGCATTTCTTCACTGTCTACTTGATTTGGGTGAATTTTGATCCTGGAAATTTCCAATCTAGGGGCTGCTATTGTAATAATCAACTCATAATCCAATTTCTATCGATTAAAACAAGAGATCCAAATTCTAGAATTGCAGCGGAAAAATAAGGCCCAATATAAAGTATCCGGGACCTTTACACATCATTTACCATCATTCAAGTGATGACTTGATTGAGATAAAGAACCAGTTGATCTGATTCTTACAGAAGCGAAACAATATTAAACAGATTAGATGATTAATAAAGAAATTTAGGGGCCGTTTGGGAACTTGTCTAATTAATAAGAACTTATTAGATTAATGTCTAAAATAAAGCTCTAGTCTTAATTTCAAATTTACAGTTATTCTGTTTGCTAAATTAGAAAGAAAGCTCTTATTCCATTAGGTAATTTGGCCCACCTTTGGGAATTATGGTAAATGGAGCACACCTTTTAAAAATTACAATGTAGAACCCATCATTTGTGTCATTTTGAAAATTCTTTGAGGTCATTTTCGTCCAAAATACTTGTAAATTTTGTATAGTTCAACTCCACTTTAGCTTAAAAAAGCTCTAAAAAACAGCCCTCGTTAGCTTACTTTTTTTAGTGGCAAAAGCTTTAATTTATAAATAAGGTCTAAAAGTAGAAAATACAACTTGAGGTTTACCAAATGCTCTAATATGTAAATAAGCTCTAAATCATAAATATGAGAACATATTTTTAGAGTTTCCAAATGCCTCCTTACTATATGGTAAATTTAAGGTCCATAATCTGAATTAACTCTCTCTCTCTCTCTCTCTCTCTCTCTCTCTCTCTCTCTCTCTCAAACGAGGATTTTCTTATTTATGGTAATAAAGCATATCTAACTGCTTTTCTTTCTTTCTATCTTTTAAATAAATCTTGACTCATATATGATCTGTCTGACTTGTGCATCAGAGGTGGCATCAATTTTTTTGAAAAAATGAACCGACCATTGAACTGATGAAGGTTTGGGTTTAGAAATGCTCCAACCAACATTCATTCTAGCCGAACCGTTACATCAGCAAGATATTATGATTATATAATAAATAAGTAGTATAGATAAAACCAATTTATATATATATATTAAAAAAGTAAATATGGTTGATGGCCCACCCAAGGGGAAGGGTTAGGCCAAAGAGGACGTGGGTGGAGGTAGTAAAAATAGATATTAAGAAGTGTAACTTATCTGAAGATTTGGTTCACGATAAATCAGAATGGAGAAATAGAATTCGTGTAGTCGACCCCAACATAGTTGGGACAAGGCTTTGATGATGATGTTGATGATGATGATGATTAAAAAAAGTAAATATATCATATAAAATGTAAACTTTTAAAATAATGGTTCAAAATGATTAAGAAGTTTTAAAACTTTAGCATATTCCTTTTTCTTCATTTTTACTCTTTTTTTTTTTTTTTGGAATGGTAACCACCAAGAATTTATTGAAAAAGTTTACAAGCATAAGAAACAAATACAGCAAAGCAAACACAGAAAACCATTAAAAAAAGTGAGGACAAGGAAAAAGAAAAAGACAGACAACTCCCAAAACGCCTCAACAAAGACCAGGAAGGAAACATGTCAACAACTAGGGCTGGTCGCCCCACACCCTCATTGTCTAGGAAGTCTGCAGCGTCATTTGTGCTATGCAAGACATGAAGAAAAGAAAAATTCATCTTCACAGCAAGCTGTAACACCTTCTTAGCAGCATCTGCCAAACACCAAGAATGTCTGGAAGACCCCAATGCCCAACGAATGACACATGAAGAGTCTCCCTCCACCATGGAAAAATGAAAATACAATCTAGCAGCTTCTGAAGGACCCGTTCTAAGAGCAATCGGCTCGGCCTCATTGACTAAACAAATTCCTGCCAGTCCCGAGAAAGATAGAATGCAAATGACCTTCATTTTTACCCATTGTCCGGCTCCTAAAAAAACCAGCTGGTATGAAGGGTTTGAAATGGTTCATGTTTGAATTGGGTAAGTGGTTTTAGTTGGGCCAAGTCCAACTATATAACATATAGCAGTTTCAACTTTCAATTCAAGCTGGCCTAGTTTTAATTAGATTGGGCGGTACTAGAAAAGAAAGCAGAAGTCACTTGTTTTGTATCTAGGCCAAGCCATCAAGTTATCAGAAGACTCAGCATGTATCATATTTATTTAATAAATAAATAATAGTGTTCAGCAAAAAAAAAAAAAAAAAAGAGTTAAAATATATTTAAAAACTAAATAAATCGCACAAAATGAAAAAAAATTTAAAGTAATTGTTCAACTTTTAAACATGATTAAGGCATTACAATCTTAACTTTCTAAAGTTAAAACTGCTGTCAAATTAAAGTTTTGGATTTAATTTATCATATTTTTTCTTCAATTTTACATATTTCTCAGCTCCTAAAAAACTGGCTGGTGCGAAAGATTTGAAATGGATCTACAGTTGAACTGCATTGTAGGGTAAGCAGTTTTGGTTGGACCCGCCGCAACATTAGCAGTTTCAATTCAATCATGTCAGATTGTCTGGCCCAGTTTTTAAAACAGTGGGTGATACCAAAACGTGACTCCGCCAATCCAGTGAGTCATCAGAAAACTCCGCTGAGTCGAGCTGAGTTGGAGTCATTTTCCCCCCACCAAGTCATGTGCTTTTTTCTTTTCTTTTTTTAACTATTGTATCTCATAAAACAAATCGACTTGGCTGAGTTTCAAGTTGACTCGCAGGGTTTTCAGTCCCTTCCTGGGACTAGTACCATTCAGAAGTGTGCGGTACAGGAAGGTTCTGGATTATGGATGGCTTGAAAATTGTTCTGGCCGGACAACATTAACTGTTTTATTTTAATAAGGGCCTGAAAGATCTGACAGGTCAAAATTAAGGGGATTTAATGCGGTGGTGAATATTGGTTTTGTTATGGGAAAACTTAGAGTTCATGATGGTTTATCCTGGTTAGAGGTTTTTTTAGGTAAGTGCTGGTGTGTAGATGCCCCTACTTCAAAGTTGGTCAGATTACTCTTCAGGTAGGCAGCATATCAACTATTGTATTGTGAAATAAACTTGGCCATCTTTCTGAGCCATCTATTTGTTTGGTACAAGGGCACTTCTTATGAGTAGTCCAGCTTCATCTTAACTTCTGGTTGTAGCTTCTACAATGGAGCCTCTCCTTTGGAATGCCATCAGTTGGGTCATCGGTCTTGCACATGTGCTACCTTGATAGGAGCAGCCATGTGATAACATTAACAAACTTTTTATAATTATTTTGTGATTATCTTCACTGCCAACTGGTGTTTTTTGTAGGAGGAATTGTGAACAATACACTACGTCCACAAGTTCCAACATGGTGTGACCCTGAATGGAGATCACTAATGGAACGTTGTTGGTCATCTGAACCAAGTGAACGGCCATCATTCTCAGAGATTTCCCAGAAGCTACGGACAATGGCTGCGGCAATGAATGTGAAGTGATGGGCAGTAAGCCTGCACATAATACCTTGTATTGAAGCACTTAGTTTTTTCCCCCACACCATGTATATCTTACAGGCCATAGATGAAAGCAGATCTGATGGAGTATTAATGCTTCACTTTCAAGAAATATAAAGGTCAAATGCAGGTTTATGTGCTTTTCTTAGTTAGGGATATAATATGTGTAGTGGGTATTGTTCTTCCTGCAGATGTTATGCACGCATATTAGAGTGTATTGTGAAAAGCTACACACCAATCTCCAGGGACATGAATGCCTGATTAAAGTGTGAGTTAGTTTACCCTTCTGTCTATTGTGTTCTATGTTACTTATAGTGTATTAAGGAGTTGTATGTTTCTGATCTTGATGTGCTTGTTATGTATGCATGGAGTCCATGGTTTGACAAGCCACCACTGGTCATTAGGTCCACCGAGTAGGATAGTGACAGAAAGATCATAGCCATCTCTAAAGTATAATCTTTCTTTACCCTCTACTGTTAGCCAAACATCAACGGCGATGGTCTCTTGAAATGGAAGCTGTCAATGCCTTGTAAATCCTTGTATCTATTTATTATTATTATTATTTTTTTTTTATTGGATATGACATTCTGGAATTTCTTTGCAGGATCGCACTACTTTTGATGTGCACAGAGCATTCATAAGATCCTGGAGAAGTAATTCAGAGTTGGTGTGGCTTTTCTGTATCCCCAGGTAGAACTGGTATGCAAAGGTATATTATGTAAATAAATTTTGTGTCATTTCAATGTTCTACCCGTATGTGGACTGTGGAGAGAGAGAGAAAGAGAGAGAGAGAGATACAATGGACTCCATCTTGGATTGGACCTCCAAACATAAAATTTTGTAATTTTTGTGTATAACTATGAACCAATTATTTGAATTTTTTCCAGGAAAGGTGTATTATGATAGAGATGAAAAAAGCCAATTGTTTTGTTATTAAAATCTTATTGCCTCAAGCCTATATTGCACATTATCATTAATTTTCCCCTTTTGAGCATGTAGGTAGTAATGGCTGATAAGTTCCTGTATAAGGGCTTTTCTAAAACCTCGTCTTCTTTCTTTTACCATCAACCTCAGCTGTATTGATATTGCAATGATGTCTTTAATCTTGACATTAATAATGCGTAATGATTTGAATATTTGGATCCTGTTTAGGATCTTTTAGAGTGATTACCGCCATTTTCTTTTTTCACTTTTTTCCTAGTAGTTTTCTGTGGGAAAAAGGAAGGAAGGGTTACATCTTTTTCGTGATTTAAATCGAGTGAACGGTCAATTTTCTAAAGAAATCAGCATTTCACACCACCATATTTTAATCAAATCTTCTTTTCAAAGCTTGCAGAATCAACTTATTTAAGGCAGAAGATACTGGGGGAACAAAATGGGTTGGAAGAATAAAAAGACAAAAGCTTTAAATGAGATTTCTGTCCGACTCATACATCAAATTGTGGGTGCAGCTATCCTTCCATTGCGTCATTACCATGTATGAACTTATAAATGGCATCATCTTCGTGCCTACTCTCGGACAAATTGACCCGGAACAAGTTCCAAAGTTCACTATATTTCATTTGAAGTTGACAAATGATTGACAATTTGTGGAAGATTTGAGCGAGAATTAATATCACAGCTCTTGGTTGGTACCTTGAATTTTGCATTTGTCAACTTCAAGTTGTTGTCTGCCCTGATTTGCTGTAAGATAAGACACAATAGGCATGGAAGATGGGACATTAAAATCAGTGTGCAATTTGCTTTGTCGCTTGTCTTTACACCAATTCTTTGGGTTGGATCTTAAAATTTGCCCAAACTAAAGATTGCTGATTATTGTTGAGCCCAATTTCATTTTAGTGACAATGAAGACACGTTTGAGAAGTCTCGGAAGACCGTCGTCCAACAAGACTTAGGACCATTTTGATGTGAAATGTCTGAAAAAAGAAAAAAAAAAATTTCATATAGGTTCAAGGTCAGTATCTGACAACAGATCAGTCGGTGAAAAACTGATACATATTGGCCATAATGTATGTTCTTTTAGTTGGAATTGAAAAAGTCAGGCCAATCCAACCCATTGAAGAATCGGTCAGTTATTATTTTATTTATTTTAAGTTTTAAGGTGTAAAGGCACTATTAGAAAATCTAAACATGTAGGAGACCAGAAAGGTCACCTTTAGGCGGTCACCACTCGTGGAAGCTTTCGACTTCATACGGGACTGGAGAGATCACTGTATGGAATGAAAATTCAGGAGATGGATTAAGTTTAGGTACTTGGGATGGAAAATTACCTACCTATTTTTACTCTACTTGGAGAGCCTTGGCACCAGAGTCCACAGGTCCCCCGGCTGATTAGAGAGCGTTTGTATGCAGGTCCGGTTAGGAGGTTCAAACCTGATTCGACCTTTCAAACCTATTTTTATCTACAGTTGGGCAAGCCACAATGTCTACATTTATTTATATTGAAAGTTATAATCTTGGATATTTATACAAAACTGCTGATTTCTCTCTCTCTCTCTCTCTTGAAATATCGGATTCTTTTTCTAGAATATTTTCCTTCATTATGCAATAAAATAGCTTTTCAGTTCATGGAATTGTGTGGACGACTTAATTGGAATCCAACCTCTTTAAGGTGGGAAATGTCAACTCTGATCCAACATAGAAGTTAAAAGTGTCAACTTCAACTAAATTGGGTGAGTTTGCCAGGTCAGTGAAATAAATTGGGTTGAAAGAGTGGGCGAGTGAAGCATGATGGAGCCAGTCAAAACCCTACTTATTTATTAATTGTTTTGGAAAAGTCAACTCTAGCCCAGCCGTTGGGTGCGGACGCTGCAAATGAAAAAGGAGATAACCGGCAGTTTTGAGGAGAAAGAGTGTCTTGCACTTGTTTTAAACGACAATCAATGCACTGTACAATACTTTTCCTAATGTTTTCTGTTCTTTTATTTTACTATATTGCTACATTGGGGACTCACTCATGGTGCCCACACACGGAAACAGCTGAGCAGAGACGACTCATGTTCTCTCTTCAAAAGTAGTTTTTCTAGTAAAATTGGCCTTGCTAAGTTCACATTTGTACTCTGTTTCTTTTAGCAACACTACAAGTATGTTATAGTAAGTACCAGAATTATCTTCTGTGTAACCGTGCATATTTGACACTATTGTTTTATTTTGTTATTACAAAGCCCCAAAAGTTGTAAGGCTCAACAAGTCTTCTCAAGACATCTCATCTACCCCACCAAGTAAATAAGACCCTTATTGTCCTGCAGCTGGTTAAGGACATGGGTGTGAGCACACGTTCAAATCCTCCGTTAAGCAGCCTATGTCAATAATTGGTAAAGCCTCCACAAAACACCATTCGCTTTCCATATGGTGGTAAAATTTTGACACCATCCGACCCATTATGCACTGCTGGATTGATTCAATCACTTGAGAAAGCCAAACTTACAATACATAGAGTGATATTTTGCCCCTATAGTCAAAGGCTATGATGGATCGATATTTTTATCCAACCCTAAACATCATGCTCCTTCCCTTATAACTGGATGCATCTAAAAGGGCCCCTACATAATGTTATGGTACTAAGCAGCTGCTGCTCATTTCTTAGGACACTGTTTTGGTTAGTAGAACCAATTTTCTCCATCTTCTTCTTTCATCCTCATTCTTCATTTTATAACCCTTGAGACAAAGGTGGAGTGGGATTTTCAATCCCTATCATCTACACAGCAGGGTGATCACTGAAACAGGCAGGGACTGAAAATCCTGACCAAACGTAAATTCAAGTCCCTGCCAACCAACATCAGAACAGAAGATGCAGTACTGCTACTCATCATCATTCATATCAGTATTTTGTAGACATAAACCTACATATCTTGCATCCTTCTTCATCCTGATATGATATCCATAGCCCTCGGTCACATAATCAGCCAAATCTGCATTGTCCATAGACTGGAAGGTGGAGAAATGCAACTAAAAAGAAAAAAAAAAAAATGCAACAAACAAGCCCAGGGTACACATTTGAAATACAACAAAGGGGATACAGAAATGTGATGATGGGAGACAGAGTCTCCATGAATTTAAAAATAGGTGATAAGTCAAAATAATGGGCATAGAGAGCACCTACAGTAGATCAAAACTTGTGGAAAGGTGAAAAGGGTTTCCCTAGCTAGACATCATGACTTGTTCGCTTTGTTCACTTGCATGAAGTGCTTGAGTAGCAAAGTACCTAACATCCACGTCTGGATCCTCACTTAGTTCAACCAAACAAGGCCGAATCGTCTGCTCTACCACCTGCATCAAATGAATCACAGTACATAAGATTAAGCAAAAGGGTGTATTTTGTTGGATGTACCTAAAAGGCAACTGGTTACAGTCACAGACAAAGTAAAAGCAAAAAAAAAAACACAAAAAAGGCAACTGGTTTGCTTGTTCTTGACTCAAAAGAAAGTGACAATCTAAAATATAGTTTTGCAGACGCCTAATCATAGAGAGAAGTTGAAGAAATGCCGCTAAATTTGTTTCCCTCTCAATAAGACCAAAGGACAAGGAGATGGGCATATAACGAAAGAACTGAAGCATCCTTCCGTTGGATCACATGTAAACAATTTCACTGCAATTCATTTTAAGGTAGTAGGATAGTAACAAGAGATGTAAACAAGTAATTCTACATATATCAGCCCATAGCCTTTGACCTAATTACTTTCCTCTCTCGTACATTAATAGAGCCTGTCATCCTTATTACATGTGTCGCACAGTACCAAAGCCTTCCAATTCCTATGCAAGAATGAGTACACCCCATGCCTAATGCAAGGTTTTGTCCATAGCTGAAAGTATAGGTATCAGACCCTGTATAGTTTTATGAAAAACCAATATGCATTGGCCATACCGGTGTGATTTTATTAAAAAAAAAGGGGTAAAAATCTTCAAAAATGTCTAGAAAAAGGGGGAAAATGCTCAATTCTGTGTTCTTTAGAGATCATCCACCACAATTTGTATATTGGTCCTTACACTACTCTAAGATCATGTTTGCAAAGAGACAGATTCACTGTAAGTAAACCTTTTACTTGTTTTTTTAGGCAAAATGAGCTGTACACTGTGTTACTTGTTCTTAAGGTGCATTACTTCATATATTGAGTTCTCATAGTATGAAATCTGAATGCATTTTCATAACCATGCATCGTTATTTTGTTTTATTTTTCATTAGCAGTTGTAATTAGAATATTACAATTCTCATATAAATGTATACTACATTAGAAATAATTGGTCAACTATTTCATGCATGAAGTGACAATCTCTAATGTAATGAATCAATGAAGATGGATCCCATGTGTACAACTCAAAATATTATGGTGTATGCCTTATTGTCTCTTGAGTCACGTGTAAAAGGAAAACAACTTCTTGTGGGGTTCCTTGAATGCATGACACTAAAGGGGATATGGAGAGGGATAGGTTAGCAGTGGTTAGGGTGGTACTCAATCTCAGCCCCATAAAATGATCCTCCCTCTTTGATTTTTAGCTTGACGCTCAAAGGGCTACATATCCTGCAAATTTATTGTGATAAAATCCAAAATAGACAAATGTCTAGATCAGTGTCAAACAAGAATTAGTGCCACTTCAAAGGGGGATTGGAATAATTAATTATACATGGGCCCATATGTGTAAACAGAAAAGAACACTAGTTATTGTCATATAAATAAAGAATAACTAGCTTACAAAAATGAAGCCTTCGGCTTAGCGGTATGGTTATTAATTTCTGTAAAGGGATGGTGCATTCCAGTCTTTATCAGAACATTTTAATACTACAAAAATACCATCACTGACTGGTGTATGACACGGATACTTCATATCAGCCAAGTGACAAATGACACATCAACTGAGATCATTTGCATTGGCTGATATTTGAAATCATGGTTCCATGTTACAACCAATATGAACATTTTCTTTTCCGAATGGCAAGAGAAATGAGCATCTTCGCAAATTAATTCTCCTATTTCCTTTCTTAATTCTTCTATTTGAGGATGATGAGGACTCTTTTATTTAGTAGGTTTATCCCTCCCAAGTAGATAGGATGAGTTTCCTTCTATATATCAAAGGCATGTAGAGCTCAGGATGGTTTGTAATAAGATTTTTTCCCCGCTTTTTTTTTTTTGTGTGCGCGTGCATGTAGACTTTTGCTTGAAACTCATCTTCTTGTGAAGGGAATAAACCCAGTGCACAAATACATGTTGATTGAACTTCATTGTGTAGCAATTGGTTCTTCCATGTCAGTTATGTCAAGTACGACTAGCCAATGCACCGCAAAAGCTAGGTTGAAGACCAATCTACTTAACACCTCCACCCCAAATGGGACGCCATTCGAATTCGCAACCAAAGATAAAAATAGTGGCAGCAGCGGGCGTAGCGGTGCGATTTGAAAAAATCATCAAAAAAATCTGAAAATTTTGTAAAAAATCTAGAATATTGGAAAATGAGAGAATATGTATTTATTTTGCAAAAGTAACTAAGATAAGGGTACATGGCGCTCCCCTCATTGTATGAGATCCTGTATCGCTGTATAAATAAAAATAATAGTAATGATCACTTTTTTCATATGTATTCATGTTGCTTAGTTTTGCTCACTTAGAAACTAATGAAAGACTCATATATAAAAAAAAAAAAAAAAAAAAAAAAAAATGTTGTGAAGTCAAGACTTAAGACTTAAGAGTACTTAGAGAAAAGAATACCTCTGCCAAAAGGGATGTCTAATACGATATACCTAGAAACAAACTCTCTGTATTGACTGTAATTTGGCAATATCATGTCCTTTTTGGTGTTCTTTTAAGCGTACAAGAGTAGAAGAGTTGAGTAGAAATATTATTTAGAGAGAACAAGAAAAGTAATAAGTCTTATTATGCATTTTAAAAGTTTTTTGGAAAATACAAATCTGTCTCGGAAAATACAAATTTGTCTTGGGGCCGCTAAGGATGTGAATGCCGCTAAATGCATTTTAGCGTAGCATAGCGGCCGCTATTTTCATCCATGTTCACAACCCACATGTGCCGACCCAGGTGATATGTGCCTGCCCACGCGACTTGGGGGAACAATGCCTCCCTGGGATACAAACTTGACACCTAGCTTGACTCTAATACCATGTCAAGTCTGACTAGCCAATACATCCAAAAAGCTTAAGTCGTTTGATAAGACCGATCTGCTATATATAACCAGACACAAGTGAATCGTGATAGTTCTTTCTCTACATGACGTAAAGTTGTGGACTGTCCTGCATTGTTGTTACTGTCAGAAACAGTTGCATTCAGCTGGCTGTCCTTGATACCTACGCTGCTGTTCGATTGGGTTGATTCAGCAACTATATAAGAATGTCTTCAAAGGAACTGCAGTTCTCACAATCAGAAGAACCACATTCTTAATAACAGTTGAAGAGCACCAAAAGTTGTACTTGCAAGTTACGATGCACAGCTAATCCAGATTTGGAATTATCCAAGTTCACAAATAATTTCTGCAGAAGTATTAGGCTTTAGATGGTTGGAGTGACTGAGTGATAGTATCAAGGCTTTCTCCTTCATTTAACATCAATTTTAACATGGTTAGGCATTACACACCGCACGCAAAAACAATGTTGAATTGCTTCAACCCTGGCCTAAGGGTTTGTTTGCCATTTGCACATGGGATATGAAAATGGGATTTACATATGTAAAAGTTGCATATGTGAACTTTACATACTTAAAATTAACACGTGTGAAACACAATACCATGTTTGTTTAGAAGCACCATTTTCACATGGGTGAACGTCGGTTCGGATTGCATATGTAAAATATTCATATATCTCAAAAGCTATGAATGTTTTAAGATGTAAAATTAAAGGTTTGGGGATTTAAAGGGTAAATAAATTTTTTGAATGGTTTGGATTAAAATTTTGGGTGTCACTCGTATTGGTGCTATTTTAACCTAAGAGGTGTGCAACACTCGCACCTTTGCACATGTGAAAACTCTCATATGAAAATGGCCTCGTTCATACCATTGTCACACCTCATTTACGCATGTGATGTATTACAATTTATGACCACTAACAAATGTGATCATGTGTAAATAACATTTACATAAGGAGCGTTTGCTGCGTTTGTTTCCAGTCATTTAATAACTAAATGATTCACATGCGCAAGGATTACGCATCATCATTTTGTTGCAATCATTTACGCGCGTAAATGACATGTGAAAATGATGTAAATGACACCATTTACACAAAAAAAAAAAGGTGTGATCACTATTCACACCCCTTTTGCAAAAAAGGTGCCAGACTGCCAGAGCACTTCTTACACGGTGATTGCATTCTTGTGCGGCCCATCAAACACCTTTAATTTTTCTTATTTTAGTGGGGCCAATATTTATAATCCAAACCGTTCGCTCTGTTTATTTAACTAATAAACCCAAAAATACTGAAGCTAATTGTCTTGAATCTTCAAGATTTCAAGATTTGTAAAAGTCCCAACCTATAGAATATAGATCTAATCTTCTGCACTTCTATGGGCCCCAATTCATGATCCCAACCATTAAAAATTCTTGTATTAATCGTAAAATCAGGAAGCTTAGTTTCAGATCTTAATTCGTCATGGATTTTGATATATTTGTGAAAAACATCCAAAAAATCCAAATAAATCTAAAACCGCTGGATGTACTCATGAATTCATGAAAATGATGATTTTGACAAACACGATATTGTGTTTCACATGTGTAACATTTGCATATGTACCATTTAAAGATATAAATCTCATTTTCTTATCACATGTGTAAAAGGCAAACAACCCCAGGCCTGTTTGGTAAAATGACTTAATTAGTGAAGTGACGTGAAGGGTCATATCAAGAGAGAGTAAAAGCAAGGGTTCAAATCAAAAGGTGCAAATGACAAAAAGCCAAGTAATGTCCTTTTGTCATTTAGTGACATGAGAGAGTAGGATTTTTTTTTTTTTGGTAAAAAGAAGAGGGCCTTTTGTCATTTAGTGGAATGAGAGGGTAGTGTTTTTTTTTTTTTTTTAATAACTTTTTTGGGGTAAAAAGATTTTTTTTTTTTTGACTTAGTACTTTTTTATTTGACCTTACTCCCTTTCTTGTATACTGAACTGACCCTTCACTTCACACCACTATACCAGTAAAATTACCAAACGGAATGCAAACAAATGACCCCTACCTATTGGATTTATATAATTTGTAGGGACTTTATACTAGATATATATAATTTGTAGGAACTTTATACTAGTTTATATTGAGTTATCTGTTGGACTCAAGTTAAGCAGCTGGAAAATGGAGTGAGCAGAGATTTGTGCTGAAGGTGTCTTGGGCTATTTCTCTTGGACTATTTCAATCTAGGGTCAGAATGGACTGAGATGATCCAAACTAATTTGACATTGGCCAGATCAACGCCAAATGTTTGCTGATATTAGCATCAGTGTGTTACTCCCTTTTTCAAATTCCCTGCATCAAAATCAATATTGCCAATCACAATGATAATGAATAGGATCTGAAGGCCAAGAAAGCTACTCCATCAAAGGCAGTTTCGTATTTCCACACCCCTCCATTCTGCTAAAATGTTCAAACCACACTCGTAAGGGGTGACCATTTCACCAAATATTCAAACCTCTTGCTATGGGGGTGCACATGAAAACCCTATAAGAAGAAAACAATGATTCTGTGACTTACAGAGTGGTCCACAATTGGAATAAGGGACTGCAAGACCTTTGCCACATTGAATTTGATGTTGGGTACCCTGTGAAAATTTGGGGATCCAAATGAGAAAGTCTTCAATTTCTATCAACTGTAAGAAAAAATGTTTGATGTTACCTGTCCTTTGAGGCATTGATGACCACGGGCAGGAGCTTTTGGCATGTGATTTCTGAGCCCATGACAGGAGCAAGTAGAGAGATCGCATGTAGAATGGTCATTCGATACAGATAGTGTGGATTGTTAATCATGTTCAACACCTATGAGAAGACATGCCAGTTAACTCATTGGAGAATTAGAGGATCAGATACAACAAAAAAGATACCACGGGGATACCCACGTCATTAAAAAAAAAATACAACAAACAAGAGTAATTGTGGACAAAAAAAAAAAAAAAAAAAAACCTGTGGAACTATATGCTGCATTGCCCAATCTGGGCCAAATTCCTCTGCAAGACGCTTCAAGTTAGTAGCAGCTGCATCTCGAATTGAGTAAACCTGCACATATTCATTGGTTAACATGGAAATCTGAGAGCTATTTACTTGCAATAAGAGTAGTGTTAGGGAGACAAATGGGATATCCAGGACGAAGTAATGAAGGAAGCTTATAGGCAGTTACATTCCTTCTTTTATAAGACAAACTCGACAGTGGTTTTTTTTTTTTTTTTCTGGGAGAAGAAAGAAAAAAGTACCCTCTTGCCCTTTTCTTTTCACTCTTCCCCACAAATCTCCTCCTATCATTTTTTTTTTTTTTTTTTAAGAGTCCAATCTCATGAGTGCTCCAACTTGAATCTCTAAAGTGGGCCCAACCTATTAAATTTTAAACGTCTCAAATGCACGTTCTCCTCTTTTATGGGACATAGCCAAATTTTACTCCAGAATTAACCAGAGAAATTCATAACTACTATTATTAGTAGAGATCTAATGACGAAAGAGATCGTTAATGATCAGGAGTCTTGAAATATTTTACTATAGGTGATGTGGTTACAATAGGACATGTCAAAAAGTGTTGTCATAACCTATCATGCCCAGATACGACATGGAAACGGATGGGAAACAGATTTACACATAAAAAGTGAAGTATTGGGTACAATACAACATGATATGCTTCCCATTTTAAAGTATCTGTGCATCAAAGGTTAAAATGAGCATCTGTGATGCAGCCTTGGATCTGCGAACGAAACAGAACAACCCCACAATGGGCTTTGGCCAAATCCTCATGCGAAATACTGGGAAGAAGTTTTGCCTTTCCCTTTCTTATCTATTGAAGATAATTTGAAGTGGTTCTGTTTTTCTCCATCCACCATACTTTAAGGGGCACCAATGTATCTCCAGATAGATTGGCTAAAAATGCAGCATCATGCACCAATCTTTTGTATGGATGTATAATTGTTTCGTGGCCCTAGGTGGTTTTTTGGTTCACAAATTTATCGACGTTTTGAGAGAGAGAGAGAGAGAGAGAGAGAGAGAGAGAGAGGGAGGAAGGGAGAGGAAACTGTTGCTGGTTGCGATAACTCTTCTGTGCAAGTAAATGAAAGAATAGAGAAATAGGAGAAACACGAGCACACAAAGGCAAGGCAATGAATAGTTAAGTCCTAGCCAGATTCAGTAGGGGTAATGCTTTGCATATTCCTAGCAATACCTAGGAAAGGAGCTTTTGTTGAAGAGATGCAAATAAAGGGTCAAGGGTCGAGAGATACAAAGGACAGTCAGGAGTGGAAAATTATCGCCCAACCCTCACCCTATGAAAATGCATCCTAGAAATTTTGTGTTCCCTTGTAAGTCTCCACCCCTGACCCTACACTCTCCACCCCTTCCTCCTAGGAATTCATTTGCCGAATTAGCTCTAAAGTTTTTAGAACAAAAAAGGTAACGAGCTATAAAAATGGGACAAACAAAAGAACAATTGTCCATTTCTAAGATATATTTCTTGTATTGTATTGCCTAACAAGACTTATTGTCACTCCTGAAAACATCGGTAATGTTCTCTCGTTTACTACTTTTGAGTGCAATCAGATGTTGATCAGAAGAACAGAAATCAAATTGGCATCAGGCGACAATGCAAGCAGAAATCAGAAATAATAGTTATCAAGGCAACAACCCCCCCCCCCCCCCCCCCCCCCCAAAAAAAGAAAAAAAAAAAAGAAAGAGAAGAAAACCAAAAAAAAGGCCAACATCATTCAGTTAAAGAGTAAAATCTTCAATAGCTTAGCATATTTTAAGAGCGTTTATGATAAACCTTGTCTTCCAGCCACTGCATGCATAGAGAACCAAGCTTCTCATCGAAAAACTCTACACCCAACTGACTTGCCAGTAAAGGGATGTACTCAATTATTGCAAGTCGAACCCTCCAATGCCTGTCTTCTGCAAGCTCGACGATGGCTGGCAACAGAGATTGAGATAAGAGATCGATTCCAATCACCTGCAATGTAGATGGCTTAGAAACAAATGAAGCCTCAAAAAGTTCAACTGGAATGCTAAAAATGATGTCAACCATTTTCGATAGAAAGGGCTCCAATGCCAAGAAACTCTGACCATTTAAAAAAAAAATGCCAAGAAAACTCTGATGTGGAGAATATTGGGGCACAACTACATCTGGCATTAGAAATAGGTTTCTCTGAGTTCCAAATAGACACTGATGAGTAAAGCAATACTCATAATGCATTTTATAGAATAATTAATAAAGGAAAGCTAAGCAATAATGGATAATGAAAAGGTACAACAACAACAATACATAAAAGTTCACTGAAAATGGAAGAAAGATGAAGCTGCGTAAAGATCTACAAACCTGATTCACTTGATCAAGCTTGCTAATAATATTAAGGCGGACATCAGGAAATTCATCTTTTAAAAGTGAAAGAAAAATCGGAAGAAGCTGCTCAATTGTTGCCTCCTGCATAAACCAGCAAAATTGTTAACTAGACTGCGCATAAGAACCAATGATAGACGGGTCTTTTCAAGAGGCGACATATATTGAATGAAATATAAAGGGACTAATCATCCGGTGAGATTTTAAAAACCATCCACAACGTCAGCAGAGATGGTCAAGAGTAAAGACACCTATTTAGCAAGCATCTGATAAAAGAAAATGACACAAATCTTATTTCATGTCTGGATGACTGGTACAACAGGAAGGACAGCAGAAGGAACAAGTATGATGACAATAAGCAGACAAATAAAATAATATTGATACTCAATAATTATATTTGCATTGAAGAGATTGATGCTATCAAATTAATAATGCACCAGTAACAGATGGAAATATTCACTCCAAGCTTATGGAGATCCATGTCATCAAGTATTACTTTCCCTCGATGCTGAACCAAACAAAACAGACTTACATTGCCATCTTACCGGAAATAAGTTAAATACATAATTCACTGACCTAAATTCTATTACTATCCGAAGCAAAAGGCTACCAGTAAGCTGTAGCAACCATGGATTAGAATAGCAGCCGCTATATCGGGCTTAGCGGCCTAAATTGAATTTAGCGCCGATCTCTTCCATAGTGGCCAATGCGGACCGCTACAAAGTGTGACTGATAGCTACTTTCCAAATTTTTTTGAAATACATAGTAAGGCTTATTTCTCTCCTTCTCTCCAAACAACATTCGTAAGCAACTCCTCTACCCTTCTATGCTTAAAAGAACACCAAAACACAAAGGATCTTGCTGAATTGAAGCTATTGAGCTTCTAAGTCCTAACTCTTGAGTCTTAAGTCTTGAGTCTAAACTTCAAGTCCAGTACATTGTTTATTTTGATGGTATTTCTTCATGACATAGATTTTTTTTTTACAAGCCTTTCATTAGTTTCTAAGTTGGCATAACTAAACAACATGAATACATGTGAAAAAAAAAAATCATTACTATTATTTTTTATTCATACAACGATATAGGACCTCATGTAATGAGGGGATCACTACACTCCCTTATCTTAGTTACTTTCACAAGAGAAAACATTTATTTTATAATTTTTCAATATTCTAGATTTTCTGAAAAATTTTCAGATTTGTTTTATGATTTTTTCGAATCGCACTGGCTACGTAGCATTTCAGCGACGGGCCTCTAGGCCCGCCGCTCCCGCTATTTTAATCCTTGGTAGCAACCATTACTTGCCATGTATAAAAGGTTTGACACTATCGATAAAAATAAAATAAAAGGCTTGATAGTTGATACTTCAATCATATGGTGTATATCCAAAAACTTTTTTCACCAAAAAATGAATTATGTGCACCAATAATAATTATGGAAGGCAAGTTATGGACCTCCCTCCCTAACCGGGCAAGCAATGAAAAAATGCAACAAAAATTGTGAAATCCATAAGATGTTGGAAGAACTATACAGATAGTGGACTTCGAAAATCATAAAATAGTCTTCTTACACCATCTCTCTCTCTCTCGTGTGTGTGTGTCCATGACTCAAATTCACAACATCATGGATGCTACAGTGAGCATCTTCCAACTGTCTTGCGGGTTCTTGTTTGCACTCCCATCTTTCTTAGTGAATCTACCTCTGAGTAACTTCCAGATTTACAACTTCTTTTAGGAACGCTTCCTGATTTACATGATTAAATAATAATCATAAAGAGTGAAGAGAGAAACGGAGTGGTGGTGATTTACATGATTTTCTGGTTTTCCTTGTCGGTCCTCACTATTGCTGCGGAAGCATTTGAAAAATCTTCCTCTTCTGATGGCTGGTGCAAAAAATTTTGAAGATCCTTAGCATCTCTTAAGTCGTGTCTCACTGTTATCATCTACAACTGTGCTACCAGTGCCCGGACTCCCAGATTTCTGACATAACTCCCACCTTTATTTGCCTCTATAGAAGTTACATTCCCTTGAACTAAAAGATCAGCAGAGGAGGTGATTGACTTAAATAAATCGGGTCTAGATAGAGAAAAGGTTATCTTGAGCTCCTCTCTTCCATCATAGTTTCGGGGTTTCTTTCTGTTGGGGTTGGAAACTATATATCATTTTCATTCTTGAATATGTACATTCCTATATTGAATGGACATTCTTGTATCTTTTAGATTAATTAATTTTGTTACCAATGTAAAAAAAAAAAAGAAAAATCCCAATCGAGAATGGATGAAGACCAACCTGCCACGATTCAATTAACATCATCACAAATTCCTGGTGAAGCAACTGAATCCCTAAAGCTCAAAGGACCTTGCCAATAACAGTGCTGAAAACCAACCGAAGCAACAAATGGTTTAAAGTCTCCGAATTCCAAAGACATAAAAAGTACACTCAGTGATGTTAAGGTTACAATTAGGAGATAACAAGATCGTAACACTAACAAATCTCTATAAAATTAGCAACTTTTCAAGGAGAAGGTAAGGTGAAAACAAGGACAACATAAACTACCTGCTTATAATTTGCTAATAGGTATCTGCCTATGTTTGTTTGCATTTGATACTTGTCAATTGTCATAGTTCACCAATTTGTTAGATGTTGGTTTGCTCAGTCTATATTTTAAGTTTGCGAACTTTGCTAAATAAATTCTATTTACTACTTAAATAACGCTTGGTTCAATGTAGAAATCTAGATTACATGCTTTGAATGCCTAATTCCACTAATTGACGAGAACACTACTAGTTTGCCCTCATCTAGCATATACTAAATCTAAATTATAAGTAACAGTAAGTTGCCTTAAAAAAACTTAATACTAAAAATGCATTCACCGTTAACAATGGGACGGATGTCCAAGAAAAAAAAAACAAACCAGTTCAATCCAAATCTCGAACAAGACCAAAATGGAATCTATCAAGTGAACTAAATTGAAGGATTTTCAAAATTACTAATTTGCAGTTCACTCTAGTTAGCCAGAACTAGACAACTGTTTACTTGATGACATTTGTTGGGTGTTTCACTGTTTCTTGAACCAAAGTTTTTAATCTATTTACCTAGAGAAAGAATAAAAAAAAACAAATATTGTATCCTGTGGCAGCCTTGTAGCTGGAAAGACAAAGTGGGCCAGAAACAAGTCACCTAAACTGAGTAACCCATACCAAAAACCAAATGAATGAGAATGCTACTCAGCAAAACCCCATTCTTGTAAACAAGCAGTGAAAATATCATAACTACTTCCATTTCTATAACTTTATCATTAATTGCTATTGGATATTACCTTCCCTAAAACTGGTGCCATTCCCATAATTACTGAAGCTAAAGCAGAGCGAACATGCTGTGAGGAATCAGATGACAATTCCTGCCGAAAAAAAAAATTTATGAAGTTTATGTAGAAGGTGCATGAAAGTAGAAGCACCTATTCCATGAAATAAATCAGAAATAAAAAAATATATATCATGAATTAGTATGAAGACACGATAAAGCATGTATATACCTTCACACAAGGAAGAATGTGCTGAATTGCAAGTTGCGGACTCAATATCCGGCAAAACTTTGTCACTTTTCCTGCAGCTGCTATACGTACTTCAGCTTCATTATCTCGGAGTAATCGCACATATGCAGGCACCAAGTCCGCCCTTAAACAATATACCACTTTCCATCATTGAATATTCATAATACAGAGAACCCCTAAGTAAATGCCAGCTCTGATTTTCCACTTTGATGTATGATGGTGAATTTAACATGGCCAACAAGATCAAAAGTTTCCAAACATAATGAGGAAGACATGACTACTGTCTAAATGTTAGCCAAACATGGCAGCGTGAAATGATCATGGAAGTTAAGGGATATGTGATAAATAAAACATTACTCAATGGTTGAAATGGAATAATAAATTAAATTATCACAAGATTACCTAGTGGGTTCAGGGCCAACAGCTTCACATAGCTCATATAACTGATTTGCAACCATATAACGAACACGCCAAGATTTATCCTATCCAAGAACAAAGCAGAAAAATTACATAGCATTCTGATACACATGGGAGGCTTACGAGTAGACAAAGAATGAATTCAAATTGTGAAACCATCACAAGAAAGCTTTAGGACACATTTGTGCAACGCCAAAGATTCCTCAGTATCATGGTAAGCCTATGAATTTCAGAGCCTGCCATTTTACGCTGTTTGGTGCACTACCCATGCAGGAGGAAAATTTTGAAGTATTTATCTTAAACTCAGCAGAAAACTATTTCCCACAGGAGGGGGTAGGAATCCCACAGCACCGCGGCAAGGGAATCGGTGGTGCCGCGGAATTCCAGCATCGCACAAACCCATCTTTAGGAAGAAACATATGCAAAGGAAATGCACACAACACACAATAAATGGTACAATTCATTTGTCTCAAGCAATTAGTAAAAGTTACTAAAGATAATCTGCAACAATAGAATACGGTGCAGCATATAACTTTAAATTAGCATGCTTAAAATGCTTTCAAAAGCATGCAGGCATGGAGGATTAGTCTCTCGCTGTGAATCATGAAGTGCAATAACATGCCATGGTTAAACTGTCTTAAAATTCAGCTTGACACAAGTACATCTGATGCACATAAATACTGTACTGCACAAATTCTTTTTTTTTTTTATAATGCTGAGAAGAGACCTCAGTTGCGGTAACTTGAGACACTACACATCACACTTCCTGCATGGTGCACACAGTATCTAGACAAACTTATTGTGTTTGTTTTTGTTCCTTGGACATTTGTGACCATTACATAATCGGTTCAGGTGAAGATCGTAACCTCTCCATACTCTGAAACTTGACGCAAGGACCATGTACCCTAGTGGGAGATAGCAGGAGGATGAGAACAAGGCATAAATTGCTGATTCCACAACAAATTTTAGTCCAAAATCTGGGAAGTGGAAATTTATGCTAGCAACCATCAATCCCATAATCCCATTTTGTTTTAAATGGTAACAATTCATTTTTGACAAAAAACTATGTGAGCCACGCAGCATCAGTAGCACTAGAAACATTGGCATCTGCTACAACCATACCTGAGAGAAATTAACAATGACAGGAAGGATGTGTGATACACAATCCTGGGGCTCTAACAACTTCCCAAGTGCGGCACAACCCTCAACAGCTAACAATCGCACAGAATCTTGATCTAAAACAAGGCAAATTAAACAGTTGAACAGAAGAATAAGATATATAAATGAACACGACAAATCATATTAGTAGTGAATATACAACAACATGCAAACAATAAATAGATTAATCCCTAGGCTCCAACAAATACAAGATTTACCATTCTTAAAAAAATACAAGATTTTGATATATACCATCCTGTGTCAGATCCTCAAATATAGACATGATATCTGTCTTCAGGTGACTTGGCTCAACTGTTGCAGCAAATTTTCCAAGGTTTGATGCAGCAGATCTTCTCACCATAGGCATATCATCCTGACACAATTGGCTATATATAGAGCGTAGTTCTGCCTTCAGCAACTCTGGTGCACTTGGGTAAGCAATATGGAACAGTCCACACGAGGAAACCCGAGCAGTAAACCATTCCCCTGCCGATAGTCTCTGAGTAAAAAATTATTTAGTGCAAAGAGAAACAATATTGCCAAAAAGAAGACAAAAAATTAGAGAATGTACTTGATGTGAAAACCTACATGTTGCAGTAAAAGGAATAACATAACTAACATAAAAATAAAAATAAAAAAAAAGTGGAAAGAGATGAAAATGCAGTAAAAAAGAGCAAGCACATTTTCGAGCTCTCAAAGTAACTACATACATCCATTCTTCATTGATAACAACAAATATTATTGTTCCTAAGATCATGGAAACTTTAAAGTGGCACCAGATGTTCTCAGTGAATATGAATAGAATGAAAGTAAAGGAATCTAGTACTTGGCACGAGGCAATGTTAGTGAATAATAGTTTGCACGAGATGATGTTAGTGAATAGTTGGTAGAAGACAATGTTAGTGAGAAAGTCAACTCAAATCCGCACTATTATTTGCTTTTAGAGAAGAATATTATCGTAAAAATCTCTCTTCAATTAGTCATTAAGAATTCATGGATGCAAAGTTGGCAGAGGTAGCTTGCTGCATAGAAGACTTGCATTTGTACAGCACAGCACTGGTTAACTTCTAAAACTATGAATACAGTTCTAGATAATGGTCATGAAACAAAACATCCCTTTACAAAAATTCCCGTAAGCACAGTACAAGTGGCAGAGTTTTTAAAAATATAATAGGCAATATGCATACTAGCATGTCCTCAAACATTTCAACAATTCATGTAGCCAGGCCAGACAATGGGGTTGTAACCACGATTTCTTGGAAGAACATAATGTTCTAGCATGTAGAATATAATGCTACCATCCAAAATTATATATACTCATGAATATTGTATAGCATTGCAAGTGGTGTCTACATCTATCCATGTTTTACAAATTGAAGAGTGTGATCATGACACCAAGGATAAGATTCCAATATCCACAATTTCTTAAATCAGTCATGAACAATTAAATAAAAAGCTTTTCTCATTTATCCTTAACACAACTCAAAACTTAAGAAAAACATAGAATACAGTGTTTGCTCATCGAATCACAGAAGGAGAAAAGAACCAGCATTGACCGACCAAAAAAGAACGGAAAACCTAATGCCACAAATGAAGAAAGTTCAATAATCTCACCTTCACCATAGGGATAAACCAGTCCACTAAATCACTTTCCTTCATTTGGGCACCAATTCGACACAATGATTCCACGGCCTTGTCCCTTACACAAGTTTCTTCCACAGTGCATAGAGTTTCCAAAGGGGGAAGCAAAACATGGGCATAATCCACTCCACCGACATAGGGAATAAATACCCCCAATTCTTCAGCCATCGCAAGAAGTACCTCATCATCATCATCATTGTTCTCACTAAGAAAGGGAATCAGCTCCTTTCTGGTTCTCTCCTCACCAAGAGCTCTGGCAATTGTTGAAAGCCTGCGAATGGAGTTCAACCGCAGTTGAATATCTTCATTTTTTAGTTCGTCTATGAGAATCGCAATTGGATACAGCGGCTCATCTATCATAGCCATTAGATTCCCAAGTCTCTTGCAGCTGTGGAGGAAAAAAAAAAAAATCAACTCTAAATTTAAACAATAGCCATTAAGGAACACAAATTTAGTTATAGAAAACAGGAAAGGAGCATTAACAAATAACACGGCAGAAAACTGCAAAACTCTTTCCATTTACAATAACCCACAGTCATGGAAAAAATTAAAGAAGCAATAGCGCACGGTAATCAACTTGTTTAACAAAGCTACGGCTACTCAACATGGTAATCACAGCCATGCCTAGGGGCATCCATTGACTATAGATATGTGTGTTTCATCCATGGCTAAGATGGTCTCACAAAATAAAGTACATGCCCAGCCACAGCTAAGTGCCCAGGAGCAACAGGCACCCTATGATACCCATATACTTGTATATGCCTACTGTAACCAAATGATATGATACTAGGACCTAATGGATACTGCACAGATGCTTTGTAGGGTCCAGTTTCAATATGTCCTACTGTACTATGTCCATTATACTATATTAAGCTGAAGGATTTTTGGATTGGATTTTGACCGGTAGTTTTGATTTTAAAACTACCATTATCCCAATTTTGCTCAAACTTTGCACGTCCTTTCCCCACCTATCCACCTCCCATAGCTTTATCTCATGTAACCACCTATGCAACTCCCTTCTCATCTTTATCTCATGCAACCTCTCTTATCTTGCTTTTCCACTGTTAAAGTTCTCCTTTTTATCTTTCTACAACAACTTGTCTGGATTCACTGCTGAACATCGACTCTACACCAAAATGTACATATCAATATCTATCATAGACATTAGAAAGACTACTTTTCTGTTAGACTGCTCCATTTTACATCACCCCCATCTGAGTCAAAAGCTTGGTACGTCATTCCTATGTTACTCTATCTTGAGTCAAGTTTTTAATTTATACAAATTTATTTTTTTCATATTTGTTTCTACGAATATTGCATGAATGCGTGCCCTTGCTAAGCACGGGTTATTGTACTAGTTACTTCGCACTGTTATTAGCTTTCTTTCCAATTTAAAGGTTAGAAAGGACTATAAATAGTGACAATGTTATTAACTAGCAAATGTTCTCAACATGAAGAATAACACTCTATATAAAAATTGAATTTCGCGTTATGAATTGTGAAATTAACACCAAATCCAATAAAAAAAAATTTTGAATGGTAAATTAACAATGATAATTACCATTCACTTAAAGAATAAGTCACGGCAAGAAAGTAAAGAAACATGATACAAACAATACTCATGTGTAAATATCAACACCCCTCTAACACACCCTCAAATTGTGGTCTCATCATGTGCCACCACCCCTCTAACACCCCCATCAAGTTGTGGTCTAATCAAACCAAGATGTGCCCCACAAATTAAATCAATGGTAGATGCCGTTACACAAATTAACCCATTTCTAATCAGAAAACACATATCAGATCTAAACAATCGAGATTCATACTAAAAGCAACATTTTCAGATCCGAACATCAGAAATGTGACTACGCCATGGATTCGAAGCAAGAGTGAAAAAATCCAAGAACAGAAAAACAGAGAAGAAGAAAAAATCAAACGAAATCTAGGGTTTTTGGAAAGAGGGATGAGAGAAGGGGAAAGAAGGATACGTACCTGAAGATGAAGAATAAAGACTAGATTTGTAATATCTCACTCTTCTTTTCTTTCTTTGCTCGTTTGTTGAAGTGGTGAGAAGGAGAGATTTTGAAGATAGAAGAGATCAGAGACGCATATAGAGAAGGCTCGGAGAAGAAGGCGTGCGTGTTTTTGAAGAGGTTCGTATGGTTCGAGGAGTACCTTAATATCGAAGATCCAAAAGTGCCGGCCCACATCGCCTTTGGGCCCCTCCTGGATATCATAAACGGATGCCAATGGCTGGATTTGATTGACACTCATCTTAATTTTACGCTTGCGTGAATTATAGTCACCGTTAAATTGAGATTTATTAAAGAAATAATTTAAGACACCGCCTAACTTTCTTTTTCCCCTAAAGTTGCTAAGGCCACAAAAGTGGAAGTAAACTTGCCCTTTTAGAGATTGAAAGCGGATGTCCAATCCACAATGACACCTTATGATTCCCAATATGCTTGGAGGCACTAAAATAAATAATTGAATTGAAATAATTTCTTAACGGAGAAGACCTACAATAAATTTTTTGGGCACACAATCTCTTTCTGATTTGACATCCAATTCGATGAGTCTTGCGAGGGAATTAGATTTTTAACTGTGAAATATTACCATCACCATCAGTATCATTGCTAGCACCGCCATCATTTTCTTCTTCTTCTATTTTGTTTTCTCAAGCCTCATCTACAGTGAGGTTGCTCTGATCAATGGTAGAATCATTGACAATCTCTTTCTCATTTAACTAAATGCTTAACCCCCTCTCACTTTTTACATGTACAATGTTGACCCAGCTACACACTTGGACCTCCCTACATTAGAGCCCATTTAATCCCCAAATGAAATCTGTTTATATTTGCACTCTCATGTGTGGTTGGAAGGTTTTTTTTTTTTTTTTTACCTAGATAATGAGGGGAAGGAGTTAAAAAGGGATTGATTTCCCTTCTTTCTCCCTTTTTTCTTTCTCTCTTGTAGAGAGAGTACAAAAATAGAGCCCTCCTGAGCTCTGCCCTCACCATTTGGGCATGGGTGATCATGAGCTGCAGTGGTCCTGTCATAACCTAGGGTTAATTCTCTTTGGGAGGGCTTGGACATTTGGAGTTTGGATTTAGAATACCCAAGTAATAGAAACCCCAAAAAGTAATAGAATGCCCAAAAAGGCAAAAGAAAGCCCAGCCCATCTAGTATGAGTGGGCTTGGGCCTGGAATGTATGCCCTTACGGCCATATTGGCTTGGGTGGGATATGGGTCTGTGTTCCTCAACTTGGGCCGTGCTCGGGTATGCCTCGGCTTTATCTGACCCGACACATGAACACCCTTACATTTTGGTAGTGAGTCATTTTTTTTATTAATTTTTTTTTATTGTATCCTATTCTTTTCATTAATGGACTTCCTCATTTTCTTTACAGTGTCCATCTTTCTCCCTTTTGTTTCTTCTATTGAATTGATAAGAGCATATACCATACATCTTAGTCAAAAGGGCTGAGAAACGTATCCTTAGTTTCTTCCATTCATCTTCGCTTTTTCCTATGCCTCTTTTGCTTAGGTTTCATGGCGTTTTTCTTGATCTTAGGGGTGCACAAAAAATCCGTCGATTCGTAAATCTGATCTGATCCGCGGATTTTCATCCGATCCAAAGGTAAACGGATTGGTGACGGATTGAGAATTTCGTAATCCGTTAGCAACGAATCGGTGGCGGATTCCACTCTCAATCCACAGATTCGATCCGATCCGATCCGATCCGTTGACATTAAATATAAATAAAAACAATATAAGAGGTCTAAATATAAATTAAGATGTCTAAATATAAAATAAGAAAAAAAATTATGGGTCAAAATGTAAATTTTTTATATGTTTGATATTTTTCTTTTAACATTAGATTGAACGGATTAATCCGATCCAATCCGATCCAGTGAGAACTGGATCAGATTGGACCGGATTTTTAACAGCCACATATTGGTGACAGATTTTAAATCCGTTAATCCGTAGGTAACGGATTGGTGACAGATTTGGCCCAATCCACACTAATCTGATCCGTGTACACCCCTACTTAATTTATAACGCCATGAGGACATGATCTTTTTTTTCTAAGGAGATTGATTCGCGTGGCCAATATGATGAGAATTGAAAGTCTGCGCACTTTCAAGACCAAATAGCTCCTAAAAAAAAGGGGGCACCTTTTCAAATCTAGAAATGAAATCATAATAACTCTCTTCTTTTAAATTTTGAGCGGAGTGAATCAAGTCTAGGCTGAGTTAACCCAAGTTTGGCCCAAGACTGAGTTTTAGAATTATTCAAACCGGGCTGATCAGATTTTAAGAGGGCATCACCTGGACCAGTGAGTCAAAATCCTTGATGAGCAAGATCTAGACCAACTCATAGGTCCTCTCAAGCATACATCTCGAATTATGGGTTTGATTGAGGCTAATGGGCTGGACCTTTGTCATAAATACAAGCCAAATCGGAAATTTTGGGAACCTCCCAGTAGTAACGCACGCCTTTATTAACACGTCAATGTTGTTTGTAACAATGGGCTCGACTAAGAACCACAAATGCTGGAAAACCTGACCCATATACACGCAACCCAGTAATTTTGGGCTCATGTTGACATTGCCAGCCACCTTAATAAATGGGCTGAGAACTCGACCTGAACCCTACCAGTCCCTACATCTTGTATTTTGACCAACCAAATCGACTCCATACCAACTTGAGAATTCAGAGTTGGGTTTGACATTTCAAAAGGAAATTAGTAAATGGGTTTTATTTGGATTGGGCCCATACTCAATTCTTCTCATAGATCAACACTAGCCGACCCATTGCTAACCCAGGTCTCATTATAGGCCTATAAAGCAAACTAAATGGGCCTGAACAACCTTTAACCTGACAGATCCATTTCCATCCCAACACCTTCACAAAAAGAGGTTGCTAACCAAACGGGCCAAATGGAGATCATAGGACATTGTAATATCAGGCCCTTTATTTCATAATGTGTGGTCCACCATTGTAATATCAGCCAGGGTCATGCACATGTAGCAAACATTTAAGAAGACACGAGCCACCATCATTTCTGTGGACGAGGTTGTTTTATGTATGTGGTGTTTGCGGAAAGTAGATTCAACAAATGTAGATGATAAGGAAACACTTTTCATGGCCTAGTCAAAATATGAGAAACTAGGACTTCAAAAGGTGAAGTCTTCGATTTTCATTTTACGTGAAAAATGAAGTCACAGAGGAAAAAAGACACTAATAAAAATGCCAACACATTAATGGTTGAGTGGTATTACACCTTGGTAACACACATGTCCAGCTCTCCATTATTGGTAGCATCACTCCTGGCAAATGATTGTGGCTAACTTAGCCATGTTTAATGTGGATTTAACCCTTAAATTGTATGCAACTTGGCAAGGACCCTGATTGTGAGACGATTATGGGGCCTTCAGTTTTCAAGATATTGAAATTTTCTCCAACTTGGATCCAGAGTGTAGTAGAGTTTTAGGAGCTGGAATTTGGAGAAATCTAAAAACCATAAGTAACAAACAAAACTGAGTTTTTAAAATCTCACTAATTAAATAGAAGATTCTGAATTCTTTGACATTCCTTTTAGAAATTCTCATCAGAATCCCATAGACACAAATTCACTCAAACAAAGGCCCCATATAGGAGTGAGAATACTCCACTAGTGCTACCATCTTGGGGCCACCCGGGTGTTTACCCGACTTCCCTCTGAGCTCGAAGGGATCAGTCCAATCCAAAGAATTGTGAATCCTCCCAAAAAAAAAAAAGAAAAAAAGAAAGAGTGAGAATACATGTAATTCAAAGATAGTTAACATTTCTCCTCCTATGGCATTTGCTCTTATGTACTTGTCTCATGTGGTCTTATCATGCAAGACATCTAGTGGGCCCCCTCTACTAAATACACCCCCCGCCCCCCCGCCTGGCCCCCTATACTAAATACCCCGCCCCCCCCCCCCCCCCCCCCACTACACTAAAGGATCCCTTGGTTTTTGCATTGATCAAAATGGATTGGGCTATTGGATCTAATGTGATTTTTTTTAATATTAAACTTTTGGACTCTGGATCAAAGAGTTATGATCATTGAATTGACTTGAAATTTCATGTCTTGCGTGGTCTCACTGAGATCTTTTGATCTCCACCTCTCCCATGATCTATGGAACTCTAGGTGTGTCAGCAATTGTCTTGCATGGTGTCGTGCATGAGAGTGTCTCAAGTAGGCAACACTCCTTCATTTTTAAACCCTCTTCCATGTCTTTGTTTCATTTGTCTTTTTTGTCGGTTGGCCTTTTTTTTGTCTTTACAATAAAATCCCCTGATACTCTTTCTTGTAACCTTGCTAGTTCCCAACAACCAAAACCTACCATTGCAATTAAGTCCCATTGAGGCCTGTTTTAGAGACTGGCCTCATGAACTAGAAACATTTCCTTTTTGGATTTGAACAGATCTTTGCTGATTGTTTCAATGTCCAAGGGTTGAAGAAAGTGATGTACATAACTAGATCTAAAATTAGTCCAGCAAAGCCATCTAGATTAAGACTTTGATAGTGAAGTTATCTTCCTCCTGTTGTTGATATGTTCATTGCTGTTGTAGTTGGTTTTTGATAACAACCACAAAAACAATCTAAATAATTTCAATCAGTCTACCTATGGGTGCAACTTTGGTAGGGCCAAATGAACTCATATTCTCCACAACTCAATCAAAAGTGAAATTTGTGTTGGGCTTGTTCGATTTTGGTTTAGAATCAAGTCCGGATGTTGGGTTTAGAGTTTGGGTATTGGAACTCCACTTGGGGTGCTCAACTTATCCTCGAACATATGAACATATATACCTATATATTGTATAAATTCACAATAAAAACAAATTGTTCACTTTTTTCAGAAATTTATATCCTTTGAAAAGCGAGTGCGCAGATCTTTCATTTTGTACTTCATGTTTTTTAGGATTTTGTAGTTCAAGGAGATATGTAAGTTGAAATTGCAATTTTTCTTTTACTAATCTTTAAGCTCCTGCCCCCAGTCTTGATTACTGCTCTGGAAAAAAAAAATGCAAATTACATGGTGTGTGAAATTCACATAAATATTGTATATGAAAAAAGTATGTTGTGGATTCTACAAATCACAAAATCCTTGGAAAATAACACATTTTATTGAAATTTAACATGCTTGGAAATTCTAAATGCCTGTGAGATTCTCAAAATTCGTTGTTTTTTTTTTTTTTTTTTTTTTTTGGTTGACGTATAGAGTTTCAAACACTAAAATGACTATAATAGTCTATGAAATGCATGAAATTCAAGAATTCCATTCTTTATTTATTTTTTTTAAAAGAAATTTACATTGGAGTCTTCTTCTTACAAGAATATAAGGCCACATTTGTGTAATTTTGAGGCTTTTACGGTTTAGTGGGAGGGGTCTAACCTCCTCCAGAACAATTTTACTATGATTTGATGTGGCCATCTTTCATGTAGGAAAGATAGAAAATTTCAACTAAGTCTCCTTAGGCTGGGCATGTTTGTGTAGTGTCAGTATAACTTGCTAATACGAATGCTTTTCTTAAATTCATGGAAACTCAAGCTAATTTTTATGTTTTTTTCTATGAAAAATCGTTTGCACCAAATGATAAGATTTTTTCTTATGAGGAAATCTTCCCATCTTTTCTCACATTTTCTGTAAAAACATGATTGCACGAATGTATCCTAGAAAAAACACTTTTCCAAAAATAGAGGGTTGGTCTTGTAGATAAGGCGCCCGCTCCCATACGTGGTGGAAGCCTTTTAATTCCTATGTCCTAGCTATTTAGCCAACTAAGAAACAAAAGGAAAAAGGAAAAACTCTTTTCCATTAGACTGGACCTACCTATTTGTGCCTACATAAAATAAATATCCATCTTCAAGCCTAAGGTTAGACATTCCACAAATAAATTACTCAATATTTCACATCACCATCGAAAACTTCCTAGAATTCTTGGTCCTCAAGCACATGCCTCTCTCTTGTGAATCTGAAATACATCAAAATTGAAAATCATGTATGCAAGCATCAATCAATCCTTACTCTTTGGAACAGAAAGTCTAGCTAGTTGGGAAGAGGTGACACCACTGGCCCCTCTCGTACTGGACCTTCACATGACTTTTGTACAGGCTTCGTTTCTCTGAAACTGTGAAGTTGACGCCCCACACAACCATTGGAGCTCTGTCCTTTATTTTATTTTATCATATTCACCTTCTCCAAAGTCTTCTTATACTAGGGACCCAAATTCAGTACATATTATTTGTGGACTTATTTTTTAAATGCATGCTAAGATGGTGGAGAGAGAAATAGTTAAATCCAATCATGTTAAACTTTTCTTTTTTTTAATTTTTATACATTAAAACTTAGTATATATGGGTTTTTAATAGATTTGGTGAAGAGTTATAAAAATGGTTGGAGTAACAAGGTGGTTATCTATTTTCAAAATTTTCCTTCCTTCTTCTATATAAAATAAGAAAAAAAAAATCCCTTACTCAAGAATGTAGGGATGCATACGCATGTAGATGTAGGGCTCCTTCTCTCACCGTACACTATCTAGAGATTGATCTCTAGGCATGTAGGTTTGTTTAGATAATCCCCTCGGAGACTAGGCCAATCAAGTAAAAAAAAAATCTCTCCCTTTAAAAGAATGTCAAGGGATGCAGATCTCCATACTTGACCTTTCATTACCCCACTTAGATTGAAGCGACTATTCAAATGTGTTGTCTTTTTTGTTCAATTTCTTCATTTTGTGTTTTTTATATAATAAAAGACTAACCCACACATCCAAGTGTCACTAAAACAAAAGACGACCTTTAGCGTTGGACCACTTTGACTTTAATGGTTTTTTTTTTTTTTTTTTTCGCCGCTAAAAGTTGAATTTCGCCTACAAAATGTTTTCCTCTGCTAAATCAAGGGGCTTACCTTAGATGGTCCATCAAGAGCCCATGACAATATTAGCGGCTGACACAAAAAAAAAAAAAAAAAAAAAACCACCACTAATTGTAGTTTTGACCGCCGCTAAATGTTACTACTTTTTTTTTTTTTTTTTTTTTTTTTAATAGTATGTGAACATGTATCCTTAACCAGGTGACCAGTAGTTAGGGATTATTCAAATGTGTCTTTGATACTCGATCTCCACCTATAGTGTATAACATTTTGCGATTGCAGCTTCTAAAAGTTTTGGCCATGGTAGGGATTTACCTAGTTTATAAAGGAATGCAACAATCAATGCATTTGTGGAGCTCATAAGCTAAAAGGGAAAGCATGGAGACTAGGCACAATACATACCAATCTTCAATTGGATTGAACGCTTCAAGTCATATTACATAAGACTTTACGCAAGATGAAATAGTCTTATCATCTAGCAATAGTATGCATATCCTATTTTACTCGACTTTCCTCTAAGTTCGGAAGGATTAGTCAAACCTAAATGGTTGGAAACCCTCCAATAGCAAAAAAATTAAAAAGTCGTATGTATAAGTTTTCCAAAAAATGATTACATATAATATGGGGTGGTCCCAAGAGGATCTTTTGACCCTTTCTTTGGCATTGTGAGACATCCTCATGAAAGCATCACCCATCAATTCTATGCTTTTACACCGATCCCAATGAGACCACATCGTTGGATTGAAAAAAATCGATTTACTTTTAAAATCATTAAATTTGAGGGCTACAAATGGAGGAGTCAGTATGATCCAATAGCTTTGAGATTTTGCACACATGCAAGACACATCTAATCTTTTGGTTCTTATCTTCTCATAAATTGGCGAGGCCCTAAGTGGCCCCATAAGGCCAAATTACATAGATGAGCATGTGCACACACTCCCAATTCCTCATGGTCTCTGATATAATCTCGGGTCTATTTGAATCCTTGGAACTTAGTTGTCTAATACTCTAATTAGTTATAACTAAAGAATATTCACAAATCTAGCTCAGGAAATGTTGAACCCTGTGGAGCCCACACGGTTGTCCCTATAATCAATTCTCAATCTAAGCAATTTACCAGATAAAAAATAAAAAAAAAAAAAAAAACCCACAAGTGGGGCTCACATGTGTTCGTGTTGGACCAACTTGTCAAAAACAAGAAAGACATTTGGCAGAAATCTCCAAAACAATCTAAATTAGTTTTAATCACTCTATATACCATTTGTCTTCTCTAAATCCTTCACCATCTCTTTTCTAAACTAGCATCGTGGCCAGTCACCTTGATCATAAGATGTACTGTCTCAAATGAGAGTCCTAATCCTTCAATAAAGACAAAAAGAGGAAGAACCCATCAATGCATGTTTTTCCCTCTCCCCATTTCCTCCCTCTTTCCTATCCAAATAACATTAGTTTTTGTGGAAGTGAGAGCTCTGATCTTTCTTTGCTTCTCTTGTTTTTTTGTAATTTTTTACCCTCTCGTCTAGTCTTTCAATTACGAAACCGAGGTCAATGCAAGGTATCTTATTTTACTCAGTCTTGAAAGCTTTGCCAACTTCAACATTCTTTCCTTTTGTTTTTACACTCAGTTCTAGAAAAATACAACCAACTTGTGAGAAAAAGAGTCTTGGTGTGGAAGTTTAGGTGATTGTTAAATCCCTGTTTTTTTCAATGGAATTCCTGTCAAGAATTTATTATCTTAAAATTTTCTGGACATGATATGACAGGGTGTTTCCTAAAATTTTTGAATTTCATGTTTCATTATTAGGATTTTCGGATTCTAACTAAATGAAAGGTCTCTTTTGACATTTAGGAATCAAGAAATTCCACTCCCCATGCATTTTGGTAAAATTCCTGGAATTCCAGCAAAGAAATAGGCCCTACGTTTAACTTTGGGCTTGAACATCCACCAAAATACATAGGGAGTGAATTCCTGAATTCTCAAAGGTCAAAAGAGACCTTTCATTTGGCTGGAGTCCAGAAATGCTAGTAAATAAACGTGGAATTCAGAAATTATAGGGGATAGCCTGTCACATCATGTTCATGAATTTTTAACAGAAATTCTACTAAAGAAACATGACCTTTATATTTCTATTCAAACTCGTAAGAAACACAAAGTATAGGCCCATACAGGCATGTTTGTTTCGAAAATAAGTGAATAGCCAAGTGGTTGGGAGTCCGTTTTTCACCCGTCTACTTCCTTATTGCTCTCGCTTGTTTGTGCAAATGGCCTTTTTTGGATTTCGCTCCCACATTTGTTGCTTTGAAGTAGGAGATAAAAATTCATTTATTTGCCCAAACATAAAAATGTGTAATCAACATGTGAAAATATTATTATAGATAAGTTGGACGCTACTAGCTATACATATTTTAAATTTCTTCATTTAACCACTCCCACTAAAATCTCATAGTATTAGAAGAGAGAGCATAAATATTTTTCAATACTTTCTTTTAGATGTAGCTCACTCCTCAGCAACATACCCAAAGCCAGCCCTAGACCCAACCCAAACTCCATGTAATTTCAGAAATCTAGTCTCAACGAACCAGAACTTGAACAAACCCACCCAAATATCACATTTGGTTGGGCTGAGCCAACTGAGTTGCACCTCAGTCTCCTCATCAATTACAAGTGGGCCCAAATGCCTGAAATTCAATGTATTGTGAGGTGGCACTAGAAGTGGGGCCCACTTCTGTGGTGATTGATTTTCCAAGTTTGGACCCGGACAGCGGCCTAAGAAGGCCAAAAACATTGAATAGTAGACAGGCTTGGTCCTTTGTTCTCTGAGACGCGTCACTTCACCATCCTTTCTTTCTCTTCTATAAAAGCTCAAGTCTTCATCCTCCATTTATTTCTCTGTGCACGAGACCCCATTGTCACCACGAGCATTTGAGAGAGAGAGAGAGAGAGAGAGAGAGAGAGATATGGGTCGAGCTCCATGTTGTGACAAGGCAAAAGTGAAGAAGGGTCCATGGTCGCCTGATGAAGATGCGAAGCTGAAAGATTATATTGAGAAACATGGTACTGGAGGAAATTGGATTGCTCTTCCAAACAAGATTGGTAAGCAAAACGGTCTTCTTGTTCTTGTAGGCAGAGAGCCAGATATATAGAGAGAGAGAGAGTACCCATGAACCGAAACATGGGAACATTTACTTTCAATGGTAGTATAATCCAATGAGAAAGCAATGGAAGTATGTATTTTGAAGGTTTGAATGTATTCAATAAGCAAAACGATTAACAACTGAGTATATTGCAGGTACCCCATCAAACAAAACAATGAAATACATAGTAATATGTAGAAGGTAGAGAGAGAGAGAGTTTAATAAGAGGAAAGTTTGACTAAATTTGAGCTTTAATGATCAATTGCAGGGCTTAAAAGATGTGGTAAGAGCTGTAGATTGAGATGGTTGAATTACTTAAGGCCCAATATAAAACATGGGGGATTTTCTGAGGAAGAAGACAACATCATTTGCAGTCTCTACATGAGTATTGGTAGCAGGTATTTTCTTTTGTAATCTCTCTCCCCCCACTTTTTTTTATGGCCAAGTATCTTTAATGTTTCATTGTATTGTTTCAGGTGGTCGATAATTGCAGCGCAGTTGCCTGGAAGAACAGATAATGATGTAAAAAACTACTGGAACACCAGATTAAAGAAGAAACTACTGGGAAGGCGCAAAGATTTGCAGACGTGTCGATTCCCATCCGCAGATCAAGAAGCCAATAAGGTTAAGTTGATGAACAATGACAACACAAACTCTTCTTGCTTAAGGTCTTCAGCCCTTGAAAGAAAGCAACTTCACACACAGCTCCACGGCCTCCATAAACCTCTCTCTCTATACTGCAACCCTGCATTGTGGCCCAATTATGTCACAGTTGGAGAAAATATCTTCCCGTACCAATACAGTCATATGCACTCCAATCTCATTCAACGAGACCCAATTTCTCCAATCCAATCTGATCAAAAGGCTACATTGGATGATCTCGCTACGCCTTCAAATGCATGTTCACAAGAGCGTTCGAATAGAAACCCAAAGAATGAAGAATTAGAGACTTTGTTAAACGGGTTCGCATCATCTTCAAACTCTGTAGCATTTGATGGTGAGCTTGAACAATCTAGCATAAAAGTTCACGTGGATTCTGGAGTACACCATGAGCTTAATGTCTATCTTAACAGCAAAATGGGTGACTTCAATGGGCTGGACTATCAGATTACTGAACATGATTGTTTAAAAGATGAAATTGGAGCAGAGGAGAATGCAATCTGGTGCACGGATGGTTTCAATTGGAAATCGTTATCTGATTCTTGGGACTCATCTCCTATTCATCAACAACAGGAAATGTTTCGAGATTATGAAGTGGGGTATGATCAATGATTAGTATAAAAGATAACAGGGGAATTTTAAGCTGGTTCTTGAGATTATTATACATACAGAGAAGGATAAGAGTCTTCGGGTCAAATGTTTTAAATTGTGTAAATACTAATGCAATGTTCTCAGCATGACTTTGTATAAATCTGTTTTGTTGTTTCTTCTCACAACATAAAATTTGGATTGGTAGCTGGTTCTTTCTTCTCTCATATTGGAATGTCTTCTTTGTCATTGCACCCTTCACATTCTCTATCTGAGTAAGTAGACATTTCTCTCTCTGTTGTGAATAGATAAATACATGTCTAGTAAGCTCAAAATCTCAGACAACCCCTTCAACATCAGCCAATGGACATTTCTGAACTATAGATAATATTCACTGTACTCTGTCCTAAAAGAATTAGATTTACCTTTGATCCAACCTTGCTTGGATTAAATCTGCCGCATGTTCTTAAAAATCGCATGAAACCGAGTTGTATCACCTAATGCATCAAGGTTTTGATCATGACTGATACTAGGTTTTTATGGATTCAGTCTGAAACCCAAAAAATGCATTGGAACCATATTCTCATAATCTTTATATTATTTTTTGCTTTTCTGTTAACATTTACTCTAAAAGCAGTAAGAGAAATAAAGATATTTATAGATCTTTCATCTTCTGATTTTTTTTTCTAAAATTACTTCTTTTAAACAAACTGAAATATCAGTCACAGTCTCACAGACCCATATATTGCCTGATATTTAAAGGTTTTTATTGTTGGCCAATATAGTGCGCGAAAAAATGTTTTAAAACCATAATCCAGGATGATAAACTTGAGATTAAAGCTGAGTTAGTTTAATAAGCATTAACATGTTCAGTTTAGTTTGAGTCTAGGTTAGGTGCATGTTTTCATGTCCAGTTTAATTTGAGTCTAGGTTAGGTGCATGTTTTCATGTTCAGTTTAATTTGAATCTAGGTTATGTGTAAGAAAATTTTCATGTTTTTATCATAAAACACACTGAATCCTATTAACAATTCAAAACAGACATTCGATTGCAAGCAAAAATGGTGACCAAGTTTTCTAAATTAAAAGAGACGGTTGTTTTTAAAGTAAAAGACAGGTGATTGTTTGTAATTGCAAAGAACAAAAGTGGTTATATGTGAATCTCCTTTTTCCTTAAATTATTTTCTTTTAGACCCCAAAAGATGTGTTTTCTACAAATGTTAAAAAGTTTTGCCTTTCGTTTTCCTCTGAAACTAGTATGCACATCTATGCTAACTGCTAATGCTAATGAGGTACCTTGTAATTGAAAGCCACATCTTTTTTGAGATGTCAATCACTGCAGAATTCTATGATCTTTTATTATTGATAGATTAAATGCTTGTGATGATCAAATGAATGCTTATGATCATTGGAGATTTTATTCTTGATTAGAACAGTTTCTGCCTTTCTGGTCCTATTACATGTGTTTGTTTGTATCTGGTCTGATCCCTTTGTATGCATTTACATATGTTATGTGACACCTTTTGGTTACAATTTTAATTATTTTGGCATTGTAAATTGCAGAGTGAATAAGATGGTTGTGCATAGAACTTATCATACATATTTATGTCCATTGCCTTTCACATCTATCCTTTTTAACTTTCCCTTCTTTGTGTCTAACAATGTTTAATATCTTGGCATCAGGCATCTTGGAGATTATTCTCTCCTCTGGTTGTTATCATCACTGCTCTCTCTCTCTCTCTCTCTCTCTCTCTCTCTCTCTCTCTCTCTCTCTCTAAATAAATATATATATATATATATATATATATATTTAGATGAGAACAGTCCATACGGGTCTGATGCCTTGCCTACCTATTTCGTATTTCTCCTGGCCTACTTGTTACCTTCCTCACATACTATTCCATCCCAATCTGATCAAATTCAGTACTCATTGAACCATTAGTTTTGGATGGAAACTTAAATTAAAAAAATGATGTGCTCTGAAACCATTAAATGCGAAGCCATCGATCAAGAGGCTAAGAAGATGTAGTGGGGTTGCTATTTTGTACACTTCAAAGTCTCATTAAGTTCTTTCCATCCCCCACCTCCCCATGATCAGCATGACTGTAGTTGGTCCACATGCATGCTACTAAGTACTATGTACAGGCTATTCGCACAAGAATATAAAAAACAAACAAACGGATTCTCTCTCTCTCTCTCTCTAAGTTGAAAATTTTCTCCCTTGTGAAAGAAATTTGAGAAAAAAAGACCTTAGATGGTCACTGACCAAAAAACATGTCACTAATCAATATGGCATGGAAGTGGTACCCTGTGACCACTTCGATTTTTTTTTTTTTGTTAAAGATTTAAACGTGTGACGACGTCATCGCATTCAAACCCATACAAATCACAACAGAACCACATTTCTCTCATTTTTCCCTTTTTCCTCCCATTGTTTTCCTCCTTTCTCAGGCGGTTCCCTTTCCTCCTTCCTCAAAAGGTCATTACTTTGATAATTTAGCCACCCAAAAAATAATCATATAATAAAGATAATCAAATGAATAAACTATATATCGAAACCCTAATGAACTTTTCTCAAAAAATAAACATGAAACTCAGGCTTTATGGTAGATAACGCACGAAAGAAGGTCACACTTTGTTCTGCCTACCTCGTTAATGGAGATCAACAACCTCCACAAGGAATATTCAATGTTGTGGGAGAGTTTTGGTCTGGTTCATTTTGGTACAGAAAATCAACAATTGCAGATGATAAAAGTCGAAAAGAGATAGATTTGACGAATTAACGACGACGTCGACACAAACTCTCAATATTAAGCAACGACATCGTCACTTATTGAAAAAAGGCAAAAAAAAAAAAAAAAAGAAAATATTCTAGCGGAAATATCAGTTCTATTGCATAAAAATTATGAGTACCTCTTGTTATTACTGGCCATCTAGGGTCCTTTCTTTGGTAGTTTTCTCAAGAAATTTTATTGATGATTCACTCTGTATCATTTTCACCAAAACGGTACCTCTCCTGTAGGGGTGCCATGGCCCTGGCCAGGCTGAGCCTAATATGAGCCCATCTGATCTCTTTGGGCCGGGCTTGGATTTTATATAGCCCATTTAGTATTTGGGTCAAGTATGGATTAAGTGATAGAAAGCCGAAAGTCTGATGCAACTCGGCTCGAATAATGAGTGCTTGAAACTTTGTGATAATTTGTCCAAACAATTGCTAGAAAGACTGTACAACTTATAAGAAACCCAAAGGACTGGCCTTGAAATTGGGAGAGCAGCCTCTAATACGCCTAGACGCATGATTATGATGTCAACCTTGGAGTATTTGGCAACTAGGGGTGTAACGGTTCGGTTAACCGGTTATTTTGAGAAAACCGTTAACCGAACCGTAACCGCGGTTTTCTGTATTTGAAAACCGTAACCGTAACCGTGCAGACAAAAACCGTAGAAAACCGAACCGCGGTTAACCGTATAAGACGGTTCGGTTACGGTTAATAACCGTGGAAAATTTTGAATATTAATCTATCAATTTGCATCTTCTTTTTTGGTTTTATATACAATAACTTCTTAAGTCCAGTCAATTTTGCGAAAACTTTTACTTATGTATTGCGAAAATTTTCATTCGGCCTCCCCTTTTTTTTTCTTTATTTTATAACGGTACGGTTAACCGTGTGCGGTTAACCAAACCGCATTTTACGGTTCGGTTCGGTTAACCGCAGTGAATTTTTATGGAAAACCGTAACCGAACCGAACCATGCGGTTTTTGGATTTCATTAACCGTAACCGTAACCGAACCGTGGAATACGGTTATTAACCGCGGTTCGGTTCGGTTCGGTTCGGTTAAACGGTTTCTCGGTTTTTTTTTACACCCCTATTGGCAACTCTCAAGACGAGCTTTGGGATCTATTGACATAACTCCGTTTCCAGGTTTCCAGCAACCTTGGAGTCTTTGGCAAGTCTGAAGAGATTTGGGATCATCAGAGAACTGAGCATTCAGATCCAATAGACTTCATGGATTAGAAAAATAGAAATCCATAGGCCTTACATGATAAAATGGGGTTTGAATCCAGTGGATCCTACTTATGAGATGTGTGGGTAACCTTGGGCCCACATTGAGAGGCTACATTGGTAATTTTGCACGAGTACCATCTTGAATGGGCCAGGTCGGCCCAGAATCAAAACATATGGAAAGGCCAGATACATTCTATTAATATTGACCCATATAAGTAATTGCTTCCTAATCTTTCATAAAGTGGGGCCCACGACCTAAGAGAGATTTGGGTGGACTCTCCAAGCCCAAGTACCATTTCTTTTGTAAGGAGGGATCTGCATCTGCATCCCTGCTCTATTTCCAAAACAAAATTTTCTTCTTATCTTTTGTCCACTCCCACTTTCTCAATTACACTCTAAAGCTGCAAGACTCTGATCTTAACTGTCCAAGAGCTATAGAAGAGGGAGGATTGAGTTCTACAGATGATCAATGGTGTAGACCTTGTCAATGTCAATGAAGATCAACGGCCTTGATCACCTATGATTTAATGCAATTCCTCAATGTGAGATCAAGGATGGGATGATTATGCAATTTTCTATAAAGTTACAGCTTATAATGTAGTGTCTTTAATTAATTAAATGACCAGTGGACATATGTCTATGGAATGTGTAACCATTGAATATGGTGACAGATTTCAAATCCTTTTTTTTTTTTTTCATTGATTTGTGAACAGCAGTACGAGAGTTATTATGCTACATGAGATCTATTATTAGTGAGAAGATAAAGCTAATGTTTGATAATGTTGATATTTTATCCAATGTGTTTTCATAATTATCCAATAAAGACGGTAGATTATAGTAATAATGATGGAGATAGGTTCAAGCCAACTAGAGACTCAATACAGCGTGAAAGAATTGGCTGCCCCATAGCCTCAAGCCCCTAACCCTTAATTCATATTACAGTCATGAGTTTATCGTATTAATGTTACTAGCAACCAGTAGGGAGCCCCCTGATAGTTACTAATCTCAAGGTTTGGCAAACATCTGAATGATCTTAACCATTGGATCGAGGGTTGAATAATTTTTTGAATATGAAGTCATTAAACTTGTGAGCCACGGACAAAGGGATTAGGAGCATGAGTTTGGAGTCAAACTTGATACTTGGGGTCGTCTCACATAGATCTTTCCATCCTCCCTGTTTCCATCCCCAAATGGGGCCCACAATTGGGCCCCACAAAAAAGTTATATGTGAGAACAGTTCCCACCTGAATATTACCCTTTAAGTTTTTATATTATGATTATATATTAGTAATTTTGTGCTTTGTATGTATGAAGTGATCCTTTTATTAGCTAGAAGAAAATATATATATATATATATATATATGGGGAATGTTCATATGCATCTATCCCTCACCATATGGTGAGGGACACTTCCATAAATGGGGGTTTTCAAGTACAAAAAGTAAGTTTTCAAGTACATAGGTGAGGTACACTCCCTTGTCTTCATGTGCAAAAAGGGAAGTGTCCCTCACCATATGGTGAGGGATAGATGCACATGAACATTCCCCTATATATATATGGGGAGATGTGGATATGGATGTAAACATCATATATATATATATATATATATATGGGAACATTCATGTGCATCTATCCCTTACCATAGGGTGAGGGACATTTCCATAAATGGGGATTTTCAAGTACAAAAGTGAATTTTCAAGTACATAGGGTGAGGTACACTTCTTTGTCTTCATGTGCAAAAAGGGAAAGTGCCCCTCACCCTATGGTGAGAGATAAATGCACATGAATATTTCTTATATATATATATATATATATATATATATCTTAAATTTTGTTTGTGATCTTTCAAAACCGGCGACAAGCGGTACAGACTTGTATTGATCCCGACTTGCACACAGGGGTGTCAAATTTTGTTATGATTCTAAATGGTTATAAGATTTAATTTGATGCGTTCTATCAGTTCTGAGACTTTTGGGCTTTTGGTATATTAGTTAGGTACATGACATACTTATTAGGTTGGGTAAAATTGTAAAAACCGGTCGAGTTGACCAAGGGTGTCCACAAGCAGCCTCATCTCAAACCTCCTCTGCTTAGTCTCCATTTCACTGTAGACTGAAGTAGCCACCAGCGTGATACTGATACTTCTCCACCATGATCGGTCGGCCTTTAGTTGCTGCCTCTTCCTTTATTTTCCACTATAGGTAGGACTGGCACTAGCATGATACAGATCCTTGAACTAACATCTACAATTGGGCTTACAGAAAACCACATTGTTTTGACAGGCCTAGCTTGACTAGTTCCAAAAACAGGTGGGACATGGGCCAATCCAGAAGGGGCCCAACCAGGCCCATTTCCTGCATGTACGAACAGAGAGAGGGAGGTCACCAACTAGGGTTGTAAACGGGTCGTTTCCGGACTCGGAACTGGAACAGTTAAAGAGAAGGTAGAACCGGATCCGGACCCAAAACCGTTTCGAAACCTGTTTCTTGGCTTCGGAATCGAAACCATAACCATATATGGGATGAGTTTGGATTCGGATCTGGGTCTAAGTAGAGAATGATATTAAAAAAACATAGTTTTTAGAAGAGACTTTCGAAAATTGATGTAATATGTCGGGTCTTAGATCCATAGGTCCGAACAAAGGTGAAACCGGACCCGGACCCGGACCCATTTACTTATAGGGGCCTAAATAAGGACCCAGACCCGGTTTTTAACGGGTCGGAACCTTCGGGTAATCTGAGAATCGGGGACCCATTTACATCCCTATCACAAACAACTTAAATTCAATTCCATTTAATTGAAGCTAATGGTGCATTTGACTGTAAAATTCCATTTAGAAGAAGATAAATGTTCGCTTAAGTGGCCGGCAAATTACAGCTTGTAAAGTTCCAAAAACTGGTATTGGGATGAAGAAAATTTTGCATTGAAGTGGCTAGTCATGAGTGATCGGGTTTGAAAGATTATGTGGTTCAAACCCAACCCAACCCAACCCAACCCTTTTTGCTGTGGATCAGGTTTATATGACTTGTGACCGACCCGCATAGAATAGGAGTTGAATATGTGGGTTGGATATAAGTCATGTTGGCAGGTCGGATAATATCCGGAAGGAACTGTATAATGTTAATCAAAGGGCTATGGAAGGGCAGTTGAGGAGAAGTTATCAATAAAAGTGTCTATCCAAAGAAGTAACTATCCTTAAACATAGTTAGTTGATTGGATTAGAGTTATAAAAAAAATTTACTCAATGAGAAACCATCATCGATCCATTCAAGTGCATCACTAATGAGATCTGTATGTTACAGTCATTTACCTCTCTAATGTTCTCCTTACCAATGTCTGCACTGCAATATTGTGTACTGTAATAACATGTGCAGAATTGCATGAAATATCAGGACAACCATGAAGTTCAGTGTGTAAGCCTTTGCCCATGCTAGAGACACTAACAAGCGAAAATTAGTAGTAATAATAATGCTATTTGTTGCCATAATGGGCACCCTCTGTGGTAATCAATCATCAAATAGTTTCAATCTGGTCTCATGGAAACAAGCCGTCCCCAAATTGAAAGGAAGTCATAAGAATTTGAAGTTTATTTCAACTCTCAAAAAAAATTTGTTAACCCTGAAAATCTAATTCTGAAACCTTATCAAAAGCAAAAGGTTACATTGACTGATTCTCTTCTTCTCCATTGTCTATGCACACTCGCAACTCGCAAATATCTGTTAATTTACACATTTATTTACAGCTTTGATCTGAGGATGACCTACACACCTGAAGAAGGGGTTGGGTTCTTCACTACCTCATTGCAGTCTTCCTCTAATAGCAAAACCTGGTCACCACCCTTGTTATTCACCATCTTTTGGCCTTCGGTTACCGTTCGGTTTTATGTACTTCATTTTCATCATAACCAACTGCTGTGGAGGAATTTTGCAACTCTGTCGAACTCTCGTCTAATTCCCCTTTCAGCAAATTTGATAAATTTTGCAACTGTGTCGAACTCTCGTCTAATTTTCCTTTTAGCAAATTTGATAAGCTTTCACAGAACTGGGTGTCATGGTATGAAAAAAAAAAAAAATCATAGTCAGATAAATAAAATATCTTATGCAAAAGAAATCAGCTAAAGAAGACTAGACGTACCTCTTTATAAATTGTTAGTTCTCCTGCAGATTTTGATATTTCTACAACACAATGAGTTGGTGTCACCTCAGTTACCTGTGTTTTACCATGAATTTCATTTGGGATAATGCAATTTCAGATATATAAAGAGATGCCTGTGTATAGAATTATGTATTTAACTATATAAATTCAACTGAAGTACAAGAATATAAGATCATGGAGGTTTGTCCTTCCTAAAATCTGTGTTGGAATGTAAAATACAGGGCAATTTTCATAAATGTGGTATCCTTGTTAGATGGGTCACTACCTCTGCTGAAACAGTAAAATGTGATCTACATCTTGTCAACTTCCTAGCTTCATGTAGTTTCACCTGAGATATTAAAAATTAGACATGAATATCATGAGAATTCCATATCCTAGAGAGTCTAAGTAGAAAGATATGGGGATGCGAGAAGGCGGGCTACCTTGGAACTGTTCATTCTTTCAACTGACAGCCTTGCATCTTTTGCTGCTACCTGGATCTTTTCTATGGTCTCATGAATGGAATGCTTTGAGCCAAGTTTTGTCTTCTGTTTCTCATTATCCTAAGACATGGAAAGTTAAACCAGGGTGTGAGAGTTCAAGTTGAAATTGCCACAGAGCAAAACTAATAATTGGATTTCGACTAACCTCTTCTTCAAAAAAGCCAGACAAGTCAAGGTCATTTGACATTGCAATCAGTTGGAAAGCATTGATAAAATTTGATGACTTGGTTTTATCCGTCTCGGCTGTGTTTTCCTGGATTAATTTTCAGAATAATTCTAGTTAGTACACGATCTACAACTTTTTTGCCACACCAAATGATAGTAATTAGGACAAAAAGAGAAATCAAATCTCTTACTCCTACTTTGTCATCGAAAGTGGCATCAACATTATCCAAGTTAATGAGATTTTCTTGACCAATCCCTATAGAAGGCTCGTAATCAATCTGAAACCACTCATCTTCAAGAATCTCTGCCACTGTTATCCTCTGTAAGAAGAGATACGTTATTGATTGAAAACAGGAGATAAAAGGTGTGTAGAGAGGGATATTGAAGAGGACTATTTGTAGAGTACCTTTCTTGGAAATGGATTAAGTAAGTTGGATACAATGTTTCTTTGGCTTGGAGTGAACCACTCAGGAAAGGTATATTCTGCTTTTGATATCTTCAATCAAATAAGATAATCAACACCTCTGTTCAGTACTAGGACTAGGAAGAAGACAACATTACCATTGGAAAGTACAGACTTACCTTCCTATACAAGCTCGATAGGTTACGTTCATCAAAGGGTAGATTGCCAGAAAGCAATTCGAAAAGAATTACACCGCATGACCAAATGTCTGCAGCTGATCCATCATATGCCTTGTTGGTAATCACCTGTTCACAGGTCAATAATCAGACTGTAAGGGCTATCATTTTCCAGTTAATCCTAATGACATTTGCATTGAATTCAAGTCGGGATCTATACTTACCTCGGGAGCGACATAGCTTGGGGAACCACAAGCTGTCGACAGCAAGTCCCCCGGCTGCCAAATTAGAAACTTTGATAAGTTATATTTGTATTTCATAGTTTGAGTACTTCAAAATTAAGCTCAAAACTTAACAGACCAAGTCAACTTAGAGATAGAAAACTCGGGGCTTGATCGAGTCTTGAAAATAAAAGTTTTCTCTGGGTAGAAAGAAACACCCTTCAACTTCAAGACATTGATGGGATAAAGCTCTGATACTGACGGTAATGATGATCATAGTAAATTACCCTGCAAGTTTCAGAGAAATCTTCTGCTTAAGCTGCTCCCTTATCTCACTATTCAAAGACACTAAACAAAATGAAAATTTCTACAAAGACTTGGGACGCAACTCCATGGAGTTAACGTGACTCGACATGCTATGACCTAGAACCATAGTTATCAATTTTGTGCCATTTCGGCGAATTGCCGAAAAAAAAATTTTCAGTCAAGTGGCCAAAACGAAATAATGTTCAAGACTTTTCATTTTGAATATTGGTGAATCTCGGCCGAAATAATCGAAATGTTAGATTTTGGCCGATATTTACGAAATCTGAATATCGGCCGAAATGGGTTTTTAGGATATTTAAAAGAAAAAAAAACTGAAGGGGGTTAAATGAAAAAAAAAAAAAGACTAAAGGATATTTAGGATATTAGGATATTTAATGTGTTTGAATATTGTGCTTGTGTTATAGCATTATTTTACTAGAATGGATTAAATCCATCATTAATATTTTTACTTTTTATCTTTTTATTTATATATATATTTATTTTAAATATTTTTTCGAAATGTAAATCCAAGAAGTTTCGCCGAAATTCCAAATCGGTCGAAAATTTTCATTCTAGAGGACAGACCGAAATGGGGTCCGAAACGATATTAACAACTATGCCTAGAACTTGCTAGTGTTGAGGTCTGAACTGAGTCGAGTCAAGCCTGATCGAGTTGAGTTCACTCAGTTGAGTTTCAAATTGACTCATCCAGTCTTTTGAGCTATGGTGCACTTTGTAAGGAAATTCCCCACAAGATGATATATCAACCAGAAATATGCAGTGTGTTTGTGTTTATGAAATGTTCAGTTATATTCACCTTGTGCAATATGCTAAGTCCGAAGTCAGAGACCTTCATGTTTCCTTTGTTATCTAATAGCAGGTTTTCAGGCTGTTTCATACGAGCAAAACAAAATTCAAACAAATCAAATTAGCAATTTAGTCATCTCTTGTCAGAGAAGAAAACCAGCAAAGATGATTTCTTTTTCCTTTCTTTCCCAACTGTTTGAGAGTTGTGTTCTGACCTTCAGATCTCTGTGATACACACCTCTGCTATGGCAGTAGTCCACTGCATCTATCAACTGCTGAAAATATTTTCTTGCATCACTTTCATTTAGCCTCTTGAGATAAGACTGCAAAAAATGAAGATTTAGACATAAAGATTGCTATGAGCGAGAACAAAAGGCCACCAATACACCAGTCAATTCTAGAGATACTAGATATAAAAGACTCACAAACTTGTCTGAAAGCTGCCCCCCAGATACATATTCCATTACTATAAATATCTTCGTCTTGGTTGCGATTACCTGGTTTAGAATTTGACCAAGGAGGAACACAAACAAATTAAAGAAAGCCCAAAACTTGAAAGGCCAAAAACCGCTTAAATCATTCAATCTAGGACACTGAACTAACCTCATATATTCGAACAATGTTGGGGTGATTCAAAAGCTTCATAGTACTAATCTCTCTCTTGACCTGAAGTGAAATTCAAGTTGCATACATCAAAAGAAAGTTCCCATGATATAGTCATTATCAACATGTCGGTGGAATGCACATGGAATTGGAAATCAAAGAACAAATTTGGTGGGATACTGTATTAACCACTTTTTGCGAATCAAATTCTGCGATTGCCACCGACAATGATTTGATGCAGAATTGGCAGTAGAACAATATCCCACCTAAATAGACATACCCATTCAGGAATAGGCATTCAAACCACTTGGATTACAACAACTATAGTACGCGATAGAGGAAAAACAAAAAAAAAACACAGAAGACTTGAAAAGTAACCTGATCCATGAGCCTGTTACTTATGACCATCTGCTTATCGATGATCTTGATCGCGACATTCTCACGAGTCTCCATGTTCACCGCCACCTTGACCTTGGCAAAGGTGCCTTCACCAATTGTTTTGCCCAGTTGATACTTTCCTATGTTGGCTGCTTTACCCATCTCTCACCAGATTAATGTGATTCAATAAGCCTTCTGATCAGACACTAGAACTTGTGGGATGTGATTGCGACTTCTTTCCTATGTTGGCTGCTTTATCCATCTCTCACCAGATTGATGTGATTCAATAGGACTTCTGATTGCGGCTTCTTTTATCTTTTGAAGTTTCAATGACTTGGATCATCTATGCATTTGACGTTGTCCTCGTCTTTTGAAGCTTGGATCATCTCTATGCATTGTCGTTGTCATCCTGATTCTAGAATGCAGAGAGACCAAGCTATGAATATATGGACTTGAACCTTCTTCATTCCTTGTGTTTTTAAAGCTGGAGGAGCATGTGTGACTTAAATTTTGATTCTGGTTGTTATTGCATGCATGGAAGACCGGCAGTTGGAAAGAAAGGAAAACGTGCTTTGAAGGGAAGATGTTACTAACTTTCTTTCTTCAATATTTTAATATGAGGTCTTGCTTTTATCATTGATCAAGATCATAATATAGGAAATTCCCCAATGTTCTTAAGATTTTCCCTTCTCGCATCTGCTGGGTTGTGATTTGACTTCCTTTTTTTTTTTTTTTTTTTTTTTGCTATCTTTCAGTGCAAAATGTGGATAGTTTTTAAAGTTTTCTCAAACAGAATCTTAGAACTTATGCAAATTCAAAAATCAGAATCTTTAGATGATAATGATAAGATAGTACATACCTATAGCCTTTTGGGGTTGATTTCTCTTGGTTCTGATACTTATCCAAAATCAATGGCCCAAATCTTATCATGTCTAATCCTTATAAAAAATAATGGACAGGATCTTATGTTTGGCTCATCTTCTGTGTCCTTTTTTCTGTACTAGTTTGAAAAAATATTGATGTGATGGACAGGGGATGAGTCGTATCTTTCTATCCTACGTAACTACTCATTTGGTAAGTATATGATTCACCTGTCTTATTAGGACTCTGAGAATTGAAGTTCATTATCTTTTGAGATTCAAATCCCCATAAAATTACTAAATAGTTTTTGATATATATATATATATATATATATATATATATATGGAGATACTCATAAGTAAGGTGAGAGATGCTCTCATAGAAACATCTTATATATATATATATATAGAGAGAGAGAGAGCAAGGCTCTTCTAAGTTCAAGCTTAGGATAAAATTTCGTAAGCTCATGCTTATGAGTCTCACCTTTGGTCCATTTGGATGGACCAAAGACATGGCCTCCCTAAATTGCACATGTCTACTAACTTTCGGTCAGATCCGAATTTAGTGGACTGTTGGATTGACTATGTATCGATCCGAATGGATTATTGACCATTAAACTTTTGGGCCTATATGGAGATAATAAAAATCACGATTAGGGCTAATTTTTTGCAGAGAGGAGGATTCAGGGAGTCCTTGAAATTCCCTCCATCCCCATCCCCATGAGGGTCCCCAAGTGGACCCCACCACACACTTGAGCTTACCTTATCCTAAGCTTAAGTTTAGGAGAGCTAGACCCATATATATATATATGTATATATATATTATATATACATATATATATATATATGGGCTGGTACTAGGATCCAAAAGAGAGCCCGCAAACACATGAGAAAGAACCCCGTACAAGCGGGAAGAGGTGACGTACCCGGAATTCGAATCCGAACAACCAAATAAGAACCCACACTCCTTACTAATATGTAAGTCCAATGGCTACTAATAGGCGATGTGCGCCACTTTAGTTGACTATAACACAACTTACTGATATATAAGTTGTCTTCAAACTTGGACAGTAACCAGTAACAACCTGGCTGCCCTAACCTGGGTCAAAAAAAAAACAAAAAAACTTGGGGCTGTTTGGATCCTTGGAAATGCAATTTCCTGTTAACTAATGTTTACTTGAAATGAGGCATACCAAGGAATTGTCACTTACAGTATCCAAAGGTAAAACAGCCTTTATTTATAACCTTGCTTTCATTTTCAATGATTAAAGCGGGTTCCCATGAAATTGTACATCCAAATCATCCACCTAGGATAGTAGGGGTGAAGTAGGGACCTTACTCAGACATGGGTCATTGTCAGATTTGACCCAGGTTCAGGTTTCCTGACCCATACCCGTATCACACTCACATTGGGGCCCATATAGTTAAATTTCTTCAAGTGGGCCCCATAAAGCTGGAATGCAAAATGCAGTTTGATGGCAGGTGGAATTTCTGCATCTTTGTATGACTATGATAACATTATACAATTGCAAAATCTTCTGCAGAGGGGTACCTCTTAATGGTGTTTGGCTGAACTTTGAACTCTGGGGTAATCTTGGATTAGGATTTATTCCTTTTGTGCATTTAGAGTTCTTGCCAAAGATTTAATATTTTTCACAAGGATCTTGTCCATATTCTATCCTAACTGGTACTGGGAATCAATGCCCATTTAAAAAGGAAATTTAATAATTTTAGAAGGATCTTATCCATATTCTATCACACTTGGGTAATCATTGCCCATTTAAAAAAGCAAATGCATCTTTCAAGAATTCAGGAGATATTGCTATGGGGAAGGGGAAAGTTGCATCTTGTTGGGCTTTTAATAGGACCAATGTCAGACCTTAAGATTTTTTTTTTTTTTTTTTTTTAATTGAGTAAATATCATGTCGAGAATGCCTGAATTTAGAGGTCGCAAACGGGTTGGGTTGGCTAAATGGGTTGGACTCATTTATTAAACGGTTTAGAGGCTCCTAATCCATATTTGACCAATTTATTAAACGAGTTAGAAACTGTTAATCCTATGGATTAACTTGACCCGACCCACATTAACCCACATGAGAAACTGTTAATCCTATGGATTAACTTGACCCGACCCACATTAACCCACATGACCTTTGTGGGTTACTGCAGGTCGGATTTACCCACATAACTTGCATCCAAATCTAAATTTATTAACAATCCTCTAAGACATTAAGTATATCCAAAGTTAAATTAGGTCTAAATCAATAACTTAATTTATAAAAATGAGATAAGATCTAAAAGAACAATCATTAACTTTCTAAATCCTATTGGTGCAATTTAAATATATCATGATGGCCAAAAAAAATTTTGGTGGGGTCCGCCAAATGGACAAGCTCCTATTTGGGTTATGATAAGTCTAATGTTAATTTGTTCCTTATAGGATCTTAAATTAAACTTAGGTTCAAGTGATGGTGGGCTTGAAATTTAGGCCTAGACCTGAGTCATGATGCCATAATTCACCATTCTCTCTAGCTTGTTGCATAAAGAGAAAATAGTATGGAAACTTAGCATGAACTCAACTATTACTTGATTATTTTATTTTATTTATGCCACATCCATTGCACTTTCTTCATATCCATAATCCCCCTAAGAGAGAAAAAAACACACAAAATTATTCTTAAGTACTTTGACAAAGGGTCTATTTGAGAAAAAAGAAAGAGAATGAGTTATTTATATGATGAATATAGTATAATATAGTATACATTTTTTTTAAAATAGTGACTATAGAAATAGAATAACAAGATTAATAGAAATAAAATAAGATTTTTTTTTTCAAAATAAAAAACATCATATCAAAATAAAAGGATATACTCCATAGAAATAATGAATATAAGTTTTAACCGTAAGAAAAAACAAACGGGTTGTGCGTGTTAACACTAACCCTAACCCTACCCATTTAAATGTGAATTAGGAAAGCTTGACCCACAACCAACCCATATATCATGCAGGTGGTTGTGCAGGTCATATGCGGGTTGGTTCGGGTTGGATTAGTAGGTCGGAATGGCTTTTTCCATCTCTGATGTCACAGTGGCAAACGCATCGGGTCAGGCTAAATGGCGAACCTAATTTACCATGCATAACTATTGCAGGTTGGGTTTACCTGCATAACCGGCATCCATCTAGTTAATCAAGTGACCCAATTTTCCTATATGACCGAAGGTGACTAGTAAGCTTAACTTGAACCCAATTTCATTTGAACAACCATTTGAGGTACATTACCCAATTTGGTAAAAAGGGGGGCCAAGGTCAATTAATTTTTTTATTAATTTCCCCTGCATTGAACCAATTTGTGCTAACTCTAGCCCTTTTGTGAATGTTTTGATGAAGCCCAATTTCATTTCAAGGACATATGAGGCTGGTTACTCAGATTTCTATCCATAAATAGTGGGGGCCCAGAAATAATCCAATTCAATTTTATCTCTTTTTCGTGTTTATTGAATATCTATTGTATTTTCTTTATACCCACAGTCTATATCCTAAGAAAGAAGAGCATACAAAAATGTTATTGAATACGCTAACCAAGGGGCATACTTGATTAAAGGGAAAAAAAGAGAGAAGGAATTATTTAAACCTTGAGTATGGTATATATTTTTCTAAATAACGATTATAAAAATAGAATCGCAGAACTAATAGAAATAAAAAAAGGTTTTTATAAAAAATAAAAATAAAAAATCATGTCAAAATAAAAAGATACTATTTAGTAATAAATTTTACTCGGACAGTGGAATCTACAATAGAAAGTGGGTATCATTTGGGTCTTTACCCCTTTGTAATTCGGACTAATAATTAAAATTTAAAGGAAAGTTTAAATGGGCCATGCGGGTTAGTTGGGTTAGGTGGATCAACCCTATTCGACCCATTTTGCCACATGTTAGAAAATCCTGACCCATGACCAACCCGCATATTCTACCCGTGGCCCATAGGTAGATGTGCCATGGGCAAACCCATGGGCCACGGGTGGCAAACCACGTGTTATGTAATCGAGGTGTGGGCCATCAATTTTATGAAAATTTTGGTGGAGGTTTCCATAAAAAGATGAAATCCTAATCGTCTAGTGAAATAACATAATTGGGCCGCACCATACATTCATGGAAATGCAATGGGCCCCAGTAGAAAAAATTCAATCGTTATAATTAAGGTGGAAGATACCCATCTTATGATAAAGATTTGAATGTTTGTAACTGTTACGGTCAATAGAAACGTTACTAGGCTGGGTCCGATGGACAAAAGCTTGTCCAAACCGACCCCATTTACCCATCAAAGGGGCTGAGATCCAAGTGAGAGCCGGCACACACATGGGAAGAAAGCCCATTCAAGTGGGAAAGGAGCCCGCACACGCGGGAAGAAAGCCTACACAAGAAGGAAGGGAAGCCCGCACACACGGAAAAAAGTGGCGTACTTAGGGTTCGAATCCTAGGCAGTCAGGTGAAAACTGTCACTCCTTACCACTCGGATAAATAGTCGTTCTCTAACCTAATACATACCAGCTTGAATCTGATCTATGTCCAAAAAGTCAGGCCCAGGCCAACAAAGTATGCAAAATGTAAGGTCTTTGTGCTAAAAGTATATCGGGCCTACAAGCATAAATCAACTCAGTCTGGCCCATTTAACCATTGACCTAGAAGGTTATGCAATGTCCAGCCCATGGGCCTATAACACAGCACAAACCGAGCCCAATGGACGGGGGTGGACCCAGAAATCCTTCGTTGGGGTGGGGGGGTGTTGTGTACTGTGCAGGGGAAAAATTTTGGAAGGGCCACGTATAAAAAATGAATGTAGTTTTTAAAATATATAGGGGATTTTTCTGAAATTTTTGGAGGGGCCATTTGTAAAAAATTATAAAAATTCTGAAAATACAAGGGCTTTTTTGAAATTTTGGGGGGGCCTTGCCCCCTGCCAGCCCCCTTCTGGTTCCGCCCATGCCAACGGATACGAGATGAAATAGTAGATACACTTTTTGCGCATCATGGTGTACCCAGAGAGTAATTAATATCCATTTTTATATTAATGATTGATCTTTAATTTTTCAAAATTTACAAATATTATGAATATTTTTTATTTTTAATTAATAATATGGATGTATAACATTTAACCTAGTTGGGTCTTATTCAAACTCCCAGGGATATGGGAGACCAAGGCCAGTACACATTGCATAATGGCCCATTACACATCCAACATGAACACTATGCAATTTGTTCATACAAGATAATCCCCCTTGACATCATCATACTTAACATTGATCTAGAAGTTCTTTAACAAAGTATGTAAACAAAAAAAAATTGGGATAAGAGAGGAAATGTAGAGTCTGGCGCAGCCACTATCAGACAACCAAAACCCCACACTTGGGAAAAGTCTTCAATCCATTAAGAAAATTGGGCATGGATGACCCACTTGGGAAAAGTTTTTCCATCAAAACAAACAAGTGGGCTTTGTGCTGGGGCACCCACTTTAAACTAGTGTGAAAACTTTCTTGCCATTACTCTACAATATGTCTTGAAAATGACTTTAGATCAAGGGAACTTAGCATTGAACCACTTGGTCCCCCATTTTAACCATCTAAGAAAAGTTTTAATCGAAGACAAGTTATAATGGGTTTAGTGGTCAAGGAGGTCCACAGAGATTCTAAGATTAATAAACTTGGTTATTGAAAAAAATTAAAAGATTGGTGGTTATTTGAACCGTCAAAAAGTATAAATACTTTTCAGTTTGTGACTAACATGTTTTTAATTGGATCTGCATAAATATATGATTGATTTGAATAATGCAATATACATCTAAAATTAAATGTGTACCTGATTCCATCGCATTCGCCTAATCTTAAAGGCTATCTTTAATGGGGATTTATTACACTCCTCCAGTATGACCTTTCTACGTGATCTCAACGAGGCAATTAATTGTATAAACCCCGAAACCTTTATATATGTTTTTCCTTAGATAACACCCTTTTCATCATGAAGTCTTAATTTAATTTAAATTTAAATTCCTCATACTCTATTAGATTAGTAACTTTCCTTAAACATGAAATATATCTCCATAAAAAGACTTAATTGGAGTCCTGTGAAGACCCACATGGACTTGAAGTCATCCGGCTAACCCAATAATTCTGACAATCCTTTCATGTCAAAAGGAAAATATGGCTTCAAGCATATCCAGAAGGTAAAGCTTACGTATCTAATGTTGTGTTTTAGTGATTTCATAATATATGGCCGTTATAAAGTCTCCATTTTCTAGCAACCTAAACAAGGAAATCATAAAAAAACACTAGTCTATCCAGAGAGAGGAGCATCATGTGTATATGTGTCTCTAAACAAGGAAAATCATAAAAAAATCATCAATGGGCCCCACCCATTATTTAGTAATTTCTTTTTTAAGTGGTCAATTCTATGGTGGGGTCAATCTAATCGTGAGCATAGATGGACCCACTGACAGTTACATATATATTAATAGACTAGTCTATGAGAGGGATTTGGTTCCCCAAGGTAATATAACATCTCATTTTCACATGTGGAGACCCACACATTACACAAGTAGATGATGAAAAAATAGAAAAACATCAGTATCAAAGGTGGCCCACTGCCCAGTCATGTTCTTTCTTCTAGAGGAACCATTTGAGTGAGATCCATATCTGGATTTTCTAGTCTTTTGGAAGGATATGAAAGTACAGTAGTGAATGGATCTTATTTTTGGCTCACATGGATGATCTTCAACTATGGTTGCTGTGGGTCTTATTCTAACCCTCAAAAGTAAGATGAGAAGAGGGGAGCCAACTAAGCTACCCCACATTCTCCACCCCTCTTAAAATAAAAGGATATATAGGTCATAGGTGCATTGATTTTGTTAGATATGCCATAGTTAGGATTAAAATGATATGAATGAAAAATATGAGATACAGGACAGTCGTTGACCTGTGGGGTTTATTGAGAGGAAATCACTTAATTTAACTAATTTCTTATGACAAAGGAAATTGTATCGTAGCTCTTATTTAAACTATTATGAAAAAATGCCAAAAGCCTAATATTTTAAAATAGCCATGTTTTATCCTAATCTTAAGGAAGTCAGTTTAGATTTGGTTATAGAGAGAAATCAGCTTGATGGAAGATTCAGTTACAATCCCATAGGAAGTGTTGGAGCTCAGGAAAATCTCTTTTCCCTTTGATGCTCTAACTAGATTCTTTGGCAAGAGACCCTCACTTTTTTTTTCTTTTCTTTCTTATTGAAAGAGACCCCAACTAGAATGGACTTGAAAGTGCTATCAAGCAGAGAACCTGCCTAGTTTCCCTCTTTGAACAATCAGGAGTCTTTTTCTTCAGTTTTGGCTGTAAAGAAGATTTCGTAAGGTCCTAAAAAGAGTGGGTTTGTTTTTTCATTTTTTTATTTTAATTTGTCAAGTATATTATTTAGGCGGTGTAGGACTTTCCAACACTCCCCCTCACATGAAATACGTGGGCTACACAAGAATAAAAGCTAATATGTGAAAGGCCTATACAGGTATATTAAGACATGTCAAACTTATTATTTGGGCGATGTAAGATGTGAGACTTCCCAACATAACATAGGAAATGTATCCATTGAATCGGAAAAGAAAAAAAAAAAAAACATTAAGAAAAGGACATGTAAGGCCTTTTTTTTAACCCAGCTAAAGGGGGCTGAGGCCAAGAGAGAGCCTGCATCACGGACAGCCAGTACAAGTGGGAAGATGTAGCGTACCTAGGGCTCGAACCCTGAACAGCCAGGTGAGAACCGCAGCCACTTACCGGTGGTATAAGTGTGTTGAGGAGTGGGCTCCACCATAGGAGAATATTGAAAAGTATTTATAGTTAAGCTTGGCAACACAAGAATCTATTACTAGCCCATGCCCAGCAACATAATATTTCCATTTAGCTCAAAATATAAATAATGATTTTAATTTTCTATTAAACACTGCTTTACACATTTATTTTCATAGCCATTAAAACCGATATTGGCCCCAGCACACACTTCTCCATGGCGGACCACACATGCACATGTTTCTATCATCGTTCCCAGCTGTGCAGGCGTTGGGTCACCAAGGAACAAGTCTTTATAGATGGACCCTACCATCTATGGTCCCAACCAGTTGGGCTAGTCAACAATTTCTACATCTTTAATTCAATAGTTAATATTTCCAAATTGGGCTGGTCAACAATTTCTACTCAAATGGTGTTTTTATATCAAATCCACTCTTATCATATGGCCCAACTTACCACCCGTAAAAAATTTCACTCCAATTAGAGTGATATCAACCATTTAATTGATCCTATATGAATAGAGCAATGTTTTCTACATGTGATCAACAGCGTAAAGCGGTCCATTTAAGATGAGAGGGTTAAATTACGCGCAGAGTCCCCACAAAATAAAACTAATCCCATTGACATCTAAGGTTGATCCATTGTACAATAATCCCATTGTATCATACCTACTGGAAGCATAGATGGGGCCCATAGAGAGATACACTAATTGTATCATGTTTAGAATTAATTGTATCATATAACTGTATAGTGTTTAAGATGGATGGGTGAGCCCCCACATTGAGATGCATTAATCCCATTATCAACCTTCATTGATACAATAATCCCAATTTATCATACCTATGGGAAGCATATATATATATATATATATGGAGCACTAGTAAATTGCTAAAATGAACCCCCTGCAATTAAGGAATATTGGCACTTAGTAAACATACCCCCTATTTGATGAAGGACTGAGACTGGCACTTGGCCAACTTAGGTATCATGGATTGGTCACAAGTCATCCAAGATATTTTACTAATGCTTCATATTCATTGATAATATTTACTAATTGATGAAGGACTGAGACTGGCAATCCATTTAGTTATAACAGTGTGCTAGGATGATAAGCTTTTTTCTATTGTTATTACTGTTGTTTCCAATTGCTATAACAATTGAAACTAGAAAACTAAAATTGAAAGATCTTCAGTGGCCTGGCCCCAAAAAAAAAAAAAAAAAAAAAATTCTACATATGACGCTTTTATTAGCGCTTGATGATGGCTATCTCTGGTCTCCTATGACTTCTTATAAAGCCGATTGGAATATCATCTCAGCAAGTTCCTGTGGCAATGGAATTCAACAAGTTTTTATTGTTCAGATTTATTAGAAATACACAAATTAACTTATAAGTTAATTAGTAGAACTCTTTAACATGTTCCCAGATTGATGGAATGAGGCTAAGATGTTGATAATGATGCAGATTAGCTGATGTAAGGAATACTGGCTCAGTTTAAGTTTTACCTGCTTTGCAGAAGCAACAGTTGGTTCGCCCCATTCCATGGCCTTCTTCTCAAGCAGGTCAAAATCAGCCTTTCCGGCCTGTTGAAATATAACCATTGGGAATTGTAAAATCAAAACAAGAATAATAAAATAAAATTGACCCATTAAAAGCACAAACCTCGATCAAAGCTCCAATTTCTGTGTCAAAACTTTGATACCGCTTTCGAACAAGCTCAGCCAAAGAACCATCCTTAAAATTAAAAACCAAAATCTTGTCAGGAATCTGACAGGATTCAGCAGGGATAAGGATTTCATAGTCATGTGCTCACCTCTATTAGCTTGGCAACATTGTGAAGCCCACGAGCCAGAGTATCCATTCCAGAGATATGAGCAATGAATATATCCTCAACATCTGTACTCTCCCTCCGTCTAAAGACCCAATAATCAAAACAACAATTAGATTTTAAGTACTGCCATAAAGAACGGAATCAGTATGAAGTCATTCCATAGCCTGGCATAGCTTTATATTCAGCGTGGGCCTATAGATGTACCCCAAATCATATAACCATTCTGAATAACTTGATCAAACCAATATTGGTTTAGGGCACATCCACACACACCATAATACAAACTGTAAAATTAACATGAAGATGTTGATATATGATTGGGAAGCAGGAGGAGATAAAATTGAGTTCAGAAGGCACTGACAATTTAGCATCGAAGTTGAATCCTCCAGGTGCAAGCCCTCCCTGCAGGGTTTAAAGCAAAAGGAACCAAGTTTGTTAAGTTCTGAGCAACACAAAGTGTCACCAAAAATTTCACATGAGTTAGCATGGTTGGTTCTGCATACATTTCTGATAACGCTCAGCATTATCAAAGTCGCCTCTCCTATGTCCGTCAGAAACTGGTCCGTGTCCCAACCTGTAATAATGAAGAAAGTTCTGGTTTCAGGTTCAGTCCAATTCTGGATTATCATTTTCAAAAAGATAAAAATAAAAATAAAAAATAAAAACTCTGGATTAGATTAAGCCCAGCTGGAACTCGGCCCAAGCCTCAATGGTAAATTTGTCAAGCCCAGGTCTGCTCCTCGCGTATTTATTTAGAGGCCTAAAAGTAAGACCAGTAGTTTTCCAAGGCTCAGAAGTAGGATCCAATCCAGCTCATGGTGGGGTGCATTAAAGCTCAAGTGTACAGCCCATTGTGGGTACTTAACCTATATATATATAAACAGAAGGACTATATTGCTGTGGGCATTCTAACAAAGACAAAACTGCACATACCAATCTGAGGATCACCAGTGTTAGCATCAATGTTTCCCAGCAATCCATTTATTCTTGCAGTTTCGAGTTCATGGTGACAGCTGCAACAATTTGAAAGAAGAGATTTTGGAGTGGGTGGTGTTACTCACGTTACCCCTGAGAGAGCAGTTTAATATTATAACATCCTTCTATGCATTTGACAATTGAGAGGTATACCTATGACCAGAGAGAGTTGCATGATTACATTCAATGTTGAGTTTGAATTCCCCTGCATAGAAATAATGGATACTTAGTTTTTTATGCTACTGTTTGCAATGATTGTGTGTGCGGGAGATAGATTACCATAATACACAAACTCACATTCTAAATAAATAAATATGCACATTAAATATAAGGAATTGAAGAATGGTCACATGTGAATATACAGTGAGCTTGCTTGAAAGACAGTTGCAATCAAGGTTGAGGGGTCTACTTATATGTAAACTGAGTATGGGTACAGGTATCAATTACTGCAAAGATAGGGTGCGGTGGATCCTCTAAATACCAGTTCTCTTGGATACAGGTAGTCAGGTACAGATAGAACTGGTACAATTTAAAAGGGTATAATCAAGTTGCAAGTATAAGCCCATTTATATTTGCAACCTAGGGATTGTAACCCAATTGGAATTATTTACACAAAATTCTGGAAAGAAGCATATTAGAAGTTAAAAACCTAAGTAAATCCAGATTCTAGCTTCAAGTTCTAGCTGAACGGCATTTGCTTGTCCTTTGCATATCCAAATATTAAGGCAAGGTGATGGGAAGTTGCATAAGAAGTAAGAACTATGTGTGGGGTAACAAGGGAGTTCCAAATTAATGTTGGATTGGACCAAGTGTCTGCGTGGGGTCAATATTTATGTTTCCTAGTTATGGACAACTTAACACATATTCCAGATGAAGATATCATGGTGTATGTTGTTAGTAGATGATGTGGTCCTCATCAATAAGTTTAGATGCAAGTTAATAATAAGTTGGAACTAAAGAGAAAGCCGATAAAGACAATGGATTAAGCAAGAATACTATATGGAGAACAAGTTCACTGGAATTGTTTTGAGTAGGTGGGGGTGGGGGTGGAAATGAGGGTAGGGGTGATGGTGGCAGTGGTTCGGTTGGAGATGATGGAACGATGGAAGACAGACAAAGTGGAGTGCTAGGCTATCGCAAAGTGTTGCTTTGATTAAAGAATCTTTTCTGTGAGAAGAAAGTTAAACATCATTTGGCATATAGAGTTAAATGCTGCATAATAAAAAAATCGCAATGGATAGGGCTATGTAATATGGATTTACAAGAAATGATAGAAGTAAGTCATACATTAAAGGAACTTAGAGCTAGCTCTAGTAGTAGAAAACAAGGTTACAATAGATGGTTTGGGCACATATGTAGAAGGGAAGAAACAACCCTTGTTTAATATATTGAAAGGCCCTAGAGTGTAGGTAGGAGAATGGGGAGGCAACCAACACATTGTATGAAGAAATGAAGAAAGATGTTAGATGTAGACTCACAGAGAGGATGGCTTCTAATAAGGCCAAGTGACGAATTAGAACTCACAAAGGAAAAACTTGATAGATAGGAAAACGATATGCTGATGGTGAAGTTGTTGACATCTTACTGAAAATTTTGACTGGTTAATGATCAATAGAAAGAGAAGAAATTTGACAAGTTAAGGTAGCCTAGCTAGCTTTACAAACATTAGACAGAGAGTACCATTTATCGCTTCATGGCATTCCAGGGTTGCGTGTTATCAGTAAAGCCTTTTTTTATGTTAATCTTACAGTTTCAGAACAGCAGATAACTAGGAAATAAAATGGATATGATAGTTTATCCAAGAACATTTTAATATCAAAACTCCATCAGCTGCTAACCATTTCAAGATCAGGGAAGCATTCGGTTGGAAACTTATAAATTCAATTGTCGGTAAGATCTTTCTATTAAATATGTAATCTATACTCACCTCAGTTTAATGTTCTGTAAGAAATTACCATTTTCTTGCAATCAAAACACCAAATATTATATCAAAGTTTGTTGTCTCTTTTCTTCCTCTAAATCCAAAGAGCAGCACATCAAGCACCAGAACCTCACAACGTCCCACTCTTTTAAAGATCAATTCTTGTGGAAATACATTCCAAATTGCAATCAGTTTGATATTTTGGAGGCAGGAATGTTATAGATCATTATCATCATCAAAGCCTTGTCCCAACCATGTTGGCATCGGCTACATGAATTTTATTTCTCCATTCCAATCTATCTTGAGCCAAATCCTCAGATACTGATAGGTTACACTTCTTCAGATCTATCCTTACTACTCACAATTAGGTTAGCTCGCAAATTATAGATCATATTGGTCAGGATGCTACTTATGTTTCTTACGTCTATGATCCAAATTAACAATAGCAGTTGGCACTCAGCATCAAGAATAATTTGAAGCAGAAAAGGAAGAAAAATAACATCCTAAGTCAGTGAGATTCTAGTACGTAGAATGGAGGAGATGGAACTGGCACTGACATTGTTGCCCATGTTCAAGACACTTGCAATTTTGTGAACATATAAAGCACACATCAATAACAGTATAAACTTGAGTGCTAAACATTGCAAAAATAGAAGTAGAATTTTCAGCACAACTTAAATAAACATGGATGAAGGAAAGATACCAGAAAGACCATATTTTTGGAGAAAGCCAGCCGCTGTTGCAGCATCCCAATCATACCTGACATAAGACAGTAAAAAGTGAGCCAAAAGAAAACTGCAGAAAAAAAAAAAAAAAACCCATGGTCACATAAAACGAATCCATAGAACATACTGGTGTTTGGTAGGCTCTTGAGGTTTTGGTTCAATCAGAAGTGTCCCTGAAAAGCAGAATTGTTAGTTTCTCACACCCTCAAAACGAAAAGAAGACAAATACCATAAAAAAAGTCGTTCAAACGTCATACATAAAAAAAGCCATCTAATTTAGCCTATTATATGAATGTTGTGTACACAATAGCCTTTAGAACTGGTTGGGGTAAGCCAGAGCCCAGCCCATATAACCATCAGGCCTAAAATTAAGGCTTGATTCGTCCATTTTCATGAGTCCTGCTAGCCTGAAAATGTGTTTACTACAAGTCAAACACACAAAATTTTAACCATACAAACTGGCTAAGCAGTCACAAAATAAGCACTGCTGCAGTGATATTATTTAAAAGCATTTCTCTGTAGAGAAGATTATATATATATTAGTCAGTACGATACAAATTATAAAACCTTGTGGTGATTCATAGACCATACGCATGAAAAAATACCTGTCAATTTCAGTTCAGTTTGACAAAACAAGCCAAAACTATTCGGTTTGAACAGAAGACCAAACGTAACAGCCTGCTAGAAGACTTCCGTCCAGATTCTGGACCACTTCAGCAGTTCCGATCCAAATTTAATGCCGAGATGGCCAGATTTTGGTCAGACAAGAAGGTGATACGAGTTTTTTTTTTTTAACACACAAAAACCCTCATATAGTGATTTAGGTACAAGTTTGACACACTCTGTAGTGTGGTGATTATGTGAAAGTCTTTTTTATTATTTTATTTTAGGGTTTGATATTGAAAATGGAAGATGAGGGCTGAGAATGCAAGCTATAACTTCGCATTGTCACAAACACACATGGCTTATAAATTATATGTTTGGCATGTAGAATTAACATATTGCATTGTTGATTTAGAAGAATGAACCAAATAGTATATATATTAACTTCAGGCTTTGCTATTTTTCATATTTTGTACTTACATATTTTTAGTATCTTAAAATTTTACTGGAACAAAACTTTGAAATAAAGCACTTAAACACCAAACTAGCAGAAATGTTCAACCAAGAATTTGTCCAAAATGACATTGGCAACTGTTTGTACTCGCCACATTTTGTCAACTCTGTTTCAGATGCTTTTCATTTTTCTTCTTTTTTTTGGGCAACAAGATGGAGCATTCCAGGCATTGTTGCATTCCCTTATGAAAATGATATGATGGGAAAAGAAAAAACTTAAAAATATGAATAAAGCATGAAATAGTAGAAAGCTGAAACAACACTAACAACGCATACATTTATCATTTAACATAACGTAAACTACAAATAGCTACCTTTTTTTAATAGTAAAGTACTTATGTATCTAAGTCATAAATTAAAGAAATTCATTAATTAGCGGGGAACATTCATGTGCATCTATCCCTCACTATAGGGTGAGGGACACTTCCATAAATGGGGATTTTCAAGTACAAAAGTGAATTTTCAAGTACATAGGGTGAGGTACACTTCCTTGTCTTCATGTGCAAAAAGGGAAAGTGCCCATCACCCTATGGTGAGGGATAGATGCACATGAATATTCCCCTTAATTAGCATCACACAAGTAAGTTAAATAAATGATTGAAGAGCATTTGTATATGCATTATCTCTTTTAATCACTCCCATTCCAAAGAGAGGGTTAAATGACTCTTATGCCCATTGTTTCGGCTTTAAAGGGGAGGGGAAAATTTAAAAAAAAAAAAAAAAAAAAGTTAATGAGCGAAAATAGGGAAACAGGGCATGGGCTATGCTCTAGCCGGAAGAGGCCAAAATTCTGGCTGAAATTTTTAGGGGGTTGTTCTATTCCTGTATGTACTCTGAAACAGAAGACGACAGCCAAATCCTGCAAGAATGCAATGAAACTGACAACTAAGGATCCCAACCATCTGATTCTACTAACTGAACTGGGAATTGAGAGAGAAAAAAAAAAAAAAGAATTGAAACAACATGGCCCAAGGCATCATGTATGATATTTGAGCTTTGGGTCTTTGCATATGGGGCCCATGGTTTCAAGCATAAACCCATTGGGCTCATGAGGTCAGCACCATAGATAGAGAAAGCGCAGAACATGACCAAGGAGGAAGATCCTATCCATTCAACCTTAGAATCTATCATACATCCACTTTCCTTCTGGATGACAATTTGTAGGACAAAGATCAAAGATCAGGAATTTTGGATAGATGTCCATTATGGTAGTTCAAGTGTTCAACCCTGTAATTCCATTGTTTCGGCATTTCCAAAATATGGTTGTGTGACTTGTAATAATTAATCCTATTATCATAACACAAATAATGTGCATGTCTTTTGCAGAGATGGTTCTACCACATTGGAAAATCATCCTGGTATCTGAAGGATGAGATATATGGAATAGGCCAAGAGGAACTTGAATTATAATTGATACTTTCTATTCAAACCTTTCATCAGAGTTTTGAAAAAGAAATATGGTTGTGTGACTTGTGCTAATTAATCCTATTATCATAACACAAATAATGTGCATGTCTTTTGCAGAGATGGTTCTACCTCGTTGGAAAATCATCCTGGTATCTGAAGGATGAGATATATGGAATAGGCCAAGAGGAACTTGAACTACAATTGATGCTTGCTATTCAAACCTTTCATTGGATTTTTGACAAAGAAAGAACAACAAAAAAAAGTACTCTATAAATTTAATTAGATTATTTTTTTCCTTCAGAATTATGTTTATTTTGACCATAGGGCAAACATTTCTCTGGATTTTTAGTCATCATATTAAGTTTTTAAAATCTGCAGCATAATTCAAAATAGATGAAATGTTTATAGATGATGGCATACATGGCCCATATGTTTAAACTCAAGGCTTTAATAAATATGTATAGTTTTCCCAGATGGTTTTAGTCAGTACAAAGGGCACCGTACCAATTAAATGGTGAACAATATATAATTTTCTCTTGTACATATGTATTATTGTCCAACTAAAGGGTCAACATTCTCCACAATCCACATTCATGCACATGGGTACAAGCAGAAATCAGAAAACCAAAGCAGTAGCCACAAGATTGCACAACTTTACCATTGGAACATATAACTGTATGGAAAAACATGCCTCATACATTAGCCGGTTCACATTTTGAAGAGATACAAGTGAATTTTTTACAGGATTGTGCATTTTTGTCCTGTGCATGTGATCCAAATAGACTCCTCTACTCTTTATTGGGCTTCAAAGTAGACCACAACATCATGGCAGCCGGAAATGGCCAGGCCCCAATAGATTGTTATCAAATTTAGCATTGGCAATGGCTGCCTTTTCTACAGGCAAAAAGTTAAGCCTAGGACCAACACCAGTGGCATAATAGTACTGCCTAGGCTGGTGGGGCAGTTCGGAAGCTTCATGAGCTGGTTAGAACATTGCTAGCCCAGGTAAAGCTATAAGCACTCCAAACATGTCATTTACCCCAAGATTTAAGAATATAAGGAAAAATAAGTTTCTACTACAACTATAAGTTATCAAAATATTAATAAAGTACCATTGAATCCAACTTTTTTCTTCCAATTAACAGCTGCTTGAAGAAATGTAGCCTGCAAAATAAAAAGTTGCCAAGTTCAAATGAAGAAAAAAAAAATCCAAAATGAAATGACGATATCAACCAACTCCATATACAAAAGAAGAAGACCAAGATAGCAAAAACTAAATCAAAAGGTGTGCGTGTGTGTTTCCATATGTTATTTTATACCAAGTGATCGAGCTCTCTTTTCATGTCAGTGTTCAAGAGAGTCTGATAACCTTCACGACCCCCCCAAAAGACGAAATTTTCTCCTCCAAGATAATGTGTCACCTGTAAAATAGAGAATAATAATTAGTATCATGAAAACAAATCTGAGCGTTGAGGTTGATTATGAGGAGGAACAGTGGCTTGATCAGACAACCAATAATAAAACAATGGTCCACGGGAAGGGTCAATGAATGAATTTATAGATTACAAACTTCCAGTCAGAACATTATTTTTTTTAGATGTCTATTTGTAGGCCGCTGATCATAAGATTAGTTCTTTGGCAGTTAGGCTACTTTGATCTGGTAGATTTTGTGTTGGCTTCATTCTGTGGTGAGTCTCAATAGATTGATGGTTAACAAAAGACTATGGACTCTCTCTCTCTCTCTCTCTCTCTCTATATATATATATATATATATACATATATATATATATGAAGATGCTCCTGTGAGAGTTAACTCTCACGGTATTATGAGAGTAAGGGTAGGGGCCCTCACATTCATATCCAATGCCAATAGCCTAAATGTGAGGGCCCCCACCCCTTACTCTCATAATACCGTGAGAGCAGCTCTCACATGAGAGTCTCCCATATATATATATATATATATATATAGAAATTCTCAAAAAACGTTATTGAGAATTTCTATATATATATATATATATATATATAAAGCTTTAACATTCAAATAATCAGAATCTAGGAAACAGTAAATTTGAGGCTCAGGACATCCAGTTCCTTGTGCTCTACCATTAACACCCACCTCCATTGCTTTCTTAACTTGAGCTGCCGCATATGCATATACACCAACTTCAGAGCTGCAAATTCAAGCATTACTCTGAGTCATGTATGCTTTAATAGTTAAGAAAAATCTACAGAATTGTTGGGAAATGCAAATCAGATACCTAGTAGCAGCACCATGCATGTAACGAGGATGCAAGAATAATTGAGCTGTTCCCCACAAAGGTCGGATTTTAGATCCCTGTGAATAAATTAAAAGGACCGTTGGATAAATAGAAAATAAAAGCCAACATAAGGTTATCATTGTAAGAGCATGAAACTGAGTGAAACCATATTTGTTGTGTCGTTTACGATAGAAATCGGTGTTGAACTAAGCAGGTTTCGAAGTAAAATATCATTACCTGAAGCTCTTTTGCAAGGGCAACCACTTCATCCAAGTTTGCATTTGATTCCTGAAAGATAGTGGTATTATTCACTAAGTTAATAGAAGAAAAACCCAAAATTGGAAACATTATATGCATCAACAACTTCTTATGGAAGATCAGCCAAGATCAAATGTGACTCAAAACACATAAATGATATATTGGCAAAACAAGTGTCAGGTTTTCCATCTGAATCAGTTTGTGTTTGCTTGGTGCTGAGAAACACAGTATGTTATCAGTGCCTGAAATTCATCAGTCTAGTGTACTATTACAATTCATATACCAATACAATCCATATACCAATACGGAAAATTGATTGGCTTAGTCAATTTGTGAGAAATCTAATTACTATCATGAATTCCAACTAACTTAGTGGTGAAATCTGGGCTTCCTTCAAGAAGGAGTTTGACGCTTCAAAAGTCTTTGGTGTGTTTCATAATTGGGAAGCTTCCTTGTATTGTGGGGTGAAGAAGGTGGTGCAATGGGCTCCTCCCAATGTAGGGGTGTTGAAGTGTAATGTGGATGGAGCAGCTAAAGAAAAGCCTGGGCCAGCGGGTATTGGTAGGGTGCTTCGCGATAGTGGAGGGCTTGTGTTGGCAATGTTTTCCAAGCATGTTGGGACTATGGAGTCTAATGAAGCGGAAGTGATAGCTATCCTAGAAGCTGTTTGAATTTTTGCTTCTTCCTCATTTAATTCAATGTTAGAGGTGGAAAGCGATTCTCACAATGCTATTCCGTGGGTGTCCTCTTCGGCTGTTATTCCTTGGAGATTCCATTTTTACCTTAATGAGATTAGAGCTTTAGCATCCTCGTTTCAATTAAAGTTTCAACACGTTGGGAGGTCGGCTAATGGTTTTGCTGATTCGTTAGATAAGCAAGGGGTGGATAGGTCTTCTAATTTGGTGACTTTCATTGAGTGATGTTTCTTTGTCTTTTGCTTTTCCTTTTCGTGGTATAATTCTTTTATACCATTGTGCTCTTTTTGTCTGTTCATGTGGTTTCTTGTATCTAGGTTTCTCTTTTAATATAATTTATCGTTACTGATCAAAATATATATATATATATATATGTTGAGTCAATGAATGAAATTCATTAAATTGAGACCAATGTGTGGTAATGATTTGCTAAATTCAACTTGTGAGCAATCTTTTAATATTCCAAATTCCTATTCTTAGACATGATAAGTTCACAAGTTAAATCAATTTACTTATAACACCAATTAAATTTGTTTGCAGGCTAATCTTGCTTAAAGATTCACAAATTGAGGTCTTTGTGTTTTCCACAAACTGCAACCCTTTTCAAAACAAACATTAAATAAATTCAATACATATAGAAAGTAATATGTAGGAGAATCCAAAGGAACTGATGACAATCAAATAGGTGCTTTTCTGCATCTCTGTGCACTAAAGATAGCACAGAAAGCTAAAAAACAGATCAGAAAGAATATATCAGCCCCAATAATAACTAAATGTTTGGACCTCGCTGGCACACCTTTATGCCTTAATTGGGCACATGTTAATTTCCAGCATTGCATATAATAGATAAACATAAATGATAAAGAAAACAAAATAACTTTGAGAACTATCCAACTCACAGCCAGTGTTTTCCCATCAGGAGCAATGTCCCTATCATGAAAGCACCACCTATCAACTCCCAGCTTTTTCAAAAACTCAAAGTTGGCTCTCACTGTATCAGCAGAATCCAGAAAAAGGAAAACATTATCATTATTGCCCTACAACAACAATCAGGAAAAACAAGGAGAAATTTCATCCTACTTCTTCTTTTAGCCATGGCCAATGAATTACTGCCATCCTCCCAAGGCCAGAACTTGGTTGGTGCACCAAAAGGGTCGGCCCCAGTTCCACGAAATGTATGCCAAAATGCAATGCTGAATCTCATCCAGTCCTGCAACCACATCATGATCTCGCTAGTAATAAAAAACGAAGTAGTGGAATTCGAAAAATAACCAAAATCATCAAAGTTCTACCACATATAATACAGAAACTGACCTTCATTTTCTTTCCAAGAATCACTTCATTGGCATTATACCATTTAAACGAAAGTGGATTCTTGCTCGAAGGACCCTATGACAAAAAAGAAAAAAGAAAAAAATAACTAATCATATCAAAAAATTCCAAAATAACAAAGGAGAATCTAAGATGAAACATCAACAATGTGACATGATTAAAGGAACATTTGAATGTTCTATGGTTTTAAGTGGAACGGATAAACTTAACTTTTGCCACTAATAATTTTGATTGGAACCAAGCTGACGAAGACAAAAGGCAGATTTGCCATGATGGTATCAAATACCCGGAACAAAATGGGGTAAAGCATTAAACAAATTATAAAAAGAACCCGACAAGGTAATTTCCATTTGGGGACATCTAAGATGAAGATAGTATTTGGGCGTTCACAAATTTGAGCTACAATGGAAGCTTCACCCTCCAAATCACCAACAGTGAAAATATTAATTTCAATGCCCTTGAATTTGGTGGATTACATCAAATTCAATAATAAATGGTGTTTTTCCAGGTGGTTTATAGACACTTCAAGATGCTCTTTGTGGGAAAGTGCACTACCTGGACATTGATTTTTCCAAAATGGCCTTGTCGGGGAGACCCAATTTACAAAGAAAGCTTTTCAAACATATAATCCATAAGCTCTTCAAACTTCAAACACATCAAACATTAACTTCTTACCTCATATTTGATTTTGGGAATTTCGGGAAAGAACTCCCCTTCCCATCCATCAGAACCACCATTGCAATCTCCAGCCAGATTGGCAGGGCATGTTGGTGAAGTAGAAGCAATCTGCAAACAACCAAAGCAACCATCCACAACAAATAACTCAAAAGGAAAAAAGATATTGATAACCAAAGACAACAGATAATGTCACACTTACAGCAGTGAAGGACACCAAACCCGAATAAAGAAGCAGCAGTAAAATAGCCTTCATTGTCTATCTAATGCAAAAAAACCTCTGCCATCCAATCAGAGAACATATATATAAAACCCAAAGGGTGTCACAAAACATGTTATGAAATCTTTAGGCAATGTCATTGTTAAAGCAAAAAAATACCTCATTTTGAGATACCCTCACCAAAAAAATTGTCACAATGCTAAACAGAACTTTTGTGACCAACTAAAAAAATCAAAACAGAAACAAAAGTCCTAGCCTCCAAATATGCCCATCTTTTCAGGTGTCTACATCAGCTAATTATATAAGATGATAAACCAATACAAGTTTAACTCAAAAAAATATTAAAAAAAACAACCTTTTGAGAAAACCAAGAAAAGAACACCAAAAGGCCACCATCAGAAACCAGGGAAAAAAAAAAAAAAATTTAATCCCACTTCCTGCCCATGAAATCACAACTTATAGATATTCACCCTACTTCTCTAACTCAGATGATATATAAAAGTGCAAATCAAACTCAAACTCACAATCCCCAGAAAACCCACAAACAAATTCCATCCTAAAGCATCAGCATTAATGAAATAAACCCAAAAAAAAAAAAAAAAGTAGAGATATCAAAAGGGTGAGAAGAACAGAAACCCACATTAGAAAACAAAACATGCAGAGAAGTACAGTAAAAAAAATAAAAAAACTCTAAAAGTTACAGCGGCCCAAATTAAAAGCCATGCAGAGAGGATAGAGAAGATTAAAAAAATTTAAACCTGCAATTACCTATCAGTAAAGAGCAAGTAGAGAAATTGGGTGCGGTCAAATAAGAGAGAGAGAGAGAGAGAGAGAGAGAGAGAGTTGTTTGGGTAAAGTGGTAAGTACCCGTATCAACATCTATGCAAACTTTTAAATAAAGGAAACACAAAGAAGGAAGATACGTGGAGAAATCATATTGCATAGGGATGAACAGAATTGATTAGCATTTTGTGTCCTTGATTTTCTGGCCTTCCGAGATCAATCCAAATGCTGACGTACCGTGGAGGACAGAAACGTGAGCGGGAGTGGAAAACTCAGCTCACTGAGTTGACTCGTGACTCCATCCAATCGCCATATTTTCGGACCAAAGCCGCTTAAATTTCATGAAAGACTCGATTGATATACATGAAAAAGATGTTTTAAGGATGGATGGTTTCTTCTTCTTGTTGTTTACTTATTATTTTCCTAGTTTTGAACAGATGAATTTATTAATTTATATGATTATTATAATGAGTTGAGGTGAATCATTATATTAGTAATTTTATAAGTATTGAATATGTCTTTAAATAATTTTAGAATAATCTTAATTGAAAAATGACTCTCTCGGGTGACAAAGTTGATTGCCCCGCGTCTACGTTTTTTGAGTTAGGCACAGTGGCAGAACTAGAATTTTCTTAATAGGGCAAAAAAGGGTTGACCCATAAACAATTTATACTCATCTTACCAAAAAGTATAATAGGCTCACCATAATGATCCAAACAACTCAAATGAATGGAATTTCCTCCACTTAGCACCTTGTTCATGTTAGAATAAGCATTGCTTACCAAAACACCTAATGGGACATGGCTTATAATTCATCCAAGTGGACCATAAAACAAGGGGCCATCGTAATAGTCATAGATTCCGAATTTGACACCCATCCGAATGAATTGGACCATTTTATATTTAAATTTTATTTATATAAATCGAATTATACTTGTATATATATATATTAGTGTAAGTCAAAAAAAAAAAAAAAAAAGACATGTTCCTATATATGTGATATTCGTTTGATCTTTTTTGACCTTTTGGTAAAGTTTTGATATGTACTAGTTTTCCGTTGTAGTGGCAAGTACATTAGTATGTTATCATTGCATGCCTTCATGCATTCATATATATACAAGTGTCATAAGGTAGTTACTCTATCTCTCTCTAATTGTAGTGGGCCCCACAATTGTTGATCTTACGTAACAAACTCTCACAAATTTTTGGATTTAGTGACAAGTGGCTGTATGAATTTGTTTCAACTTCATCTACAAGTTAATAATGCATGTACAAGTTAAGAGTCCAATCACAATTAAACAAACACTTATCCTTATGCGTTACCAAAATACAATATCTTTTTACTCATTAAAGTGAACTTGTTTGAATAAAAAGGTTAAGTAGCTTCTAGTTAAGCCACTTCAATGGTAAGAGTTATTATTTGCAATTTCTACTTAAACGTCTATAATGACCCGCTAAATGAAAATCTTACACATCTTGCCTTTTATGCAAATGAGATACGCCTTAAGAAACCCACTTACTCAATCCATCCTTTGTTGTCATATACATGGGACCTGCTTTTCCACCAATGAGTCTCATAAGTGAATATATAGATTGGCTCTAATTATTTGATTAGTTTTTCTTTATTATTTCCATTCCCTTGACAGCAACAGTGTCATCAGAAATACTCCCAGGAAAATCTTGAACTCTCATTTCGCCTCTCTTTTTTTTCTGTGCATACCTGCAGTAGAGAGAAGAAGGAGACATTCGTGATATCACCATTGGATTTTTTTATCCAAAAAAGAGTACACGCCTTCTAGTGATATTTTAAGTATACCTTAGCCATATATTCAAAATTTAAACCAATTTTTTTCGTAAAAGCCTCTTTATATAATCTATGAATGTCGCCGTCTCTGTTTTTTTTTTTTGGGTAAAAGTCGTCATCTCTACTTAAAGGCTTCAAAGTTTAATATAATAAAGCATTTATAAAGCCATTAGATTTTGGGGCGTTTAAATAGATGGTCTCATAATCATCATAACATCTTGACCTATTTTATGGTCCTAATACATCCCGAGTGTTATCAATCCAGCTCTGAACTTGTGATTGATGCACATGAAGGTAGACCTTACAAAAAGGGTTCAAAAGTATTGGTTCACTGCTAAAGATTTTCATGGTGTCTAATCAGGATGCAACTTAGGTAAAATCTTGGTCAAATTTGGGCTAGGCTCGAGCTTGGCCACTGGACCCAAATTAGACTCAGCTACATTTCATTAGGTATATGCCCTAATATATTGGTGCTTTGGGCTTTGAAATATGAAGGGCTTTTTTTTTAAAGCTTAGAAGGGAGAATTAAGGTTGTGATTTCCACTAAATTAATTAATTTCCAACTTTCCTCTTCTCCCATTTCTCTCTGTTAGAGATAAAGAATTAAAGATAGAAGCTATGATATATATATATATATATATAGGAAAATGTTCATGTGCATCTATCCCTCACCATAGGGTGAGGGACACTTCCATAAATGGAGATTTTCAAATACAAAAGTGAATTTTCAAATACATAGGGTGATGTACACTTCCTTGTCTTCATGTGCAAAAGGGGAAAGTGTCATCTCACCCTATGGTGAGGAATAGATGCACATGAACATTTCCTATATATATATATATGTGTGTGTGTGTGTGTGTTAATAGAGGTATTAGTCATGGCTAATTATACGAAAATGTAGCCTTTTGTTCTTGGTATTGGAGCGATGGCTCGGTTTGATCTTCTGATCAGGTCGTCATCATCCTTTTAAAATGGCGTCATAGCCATGATCCAGTTGTGATCTTACTATCAAGTCTGGCCATTGTCCTTTTGAATGATTTCATGTATCAAAGACATGACCCAATTGTGATCTCGCAGTCAGGTCAGTCATCATCCTTTTGTTGGACCTTTTTGTGATATCAAAGCCATCACATCTTGCAATTCAGGGCATCATTGTGTCCTTTCTAAACAAAATTTCAAAATCAAGAGAGACTAACTCCGTTAGAAAATCATGACAGATTTGAATAATAGGCCACTGCGGCTAACTCCGAAAAAAGAAGGGTTGGAACTAATTACAAGAGAGACTATAAGCACCAACAAAAGATGATAATCATAAGGTGGGCTCACGTCGACCCCAGGACTGCACATGCATTTCACTCGTATGAGAACATTCTCCTCATATATGTATAATTCCTCATATCAATGATAACCCATCTTTTCTAACAAACAATTAACATAAGATAAACTCTTCCTAACTATAGTTTTAAAAGAAAGCACTAATTGAACCAAATGCTCCTCTTTTATTTGAATATGAATTGACATGATTCAAACAAGAAAAAAGCAACAACAACAAGAAGCACTTCTTCCTTATTATCCTTATACATAAACATCAGGGTAATCAAAGGTTATCCAAGACGTCAAATGCAGAAGAAGATGCTGATCATGTCCTTGGACTTCAACAAGGCGCGCAAAAGCTTTTTGTCGTTTGATTTAAAGCCTTAACTGGACCAAATTAGAGAGCAAGCACGCACAACACACCCATCACAACCCCAATGCATGTACCCCATGTAACTCTTACTCTCCAAGAACTAGAATGGATATCCGGTTCAGACGGCCCATCGGCGGCCGGCCCATCGGCACCGGGCCCATCTGCAATGGGGCCCTCTGGCTCAGGAGGTGATGACACCGGGGAATCAGACTCATCTGACGGTGCAGGTGCGTCGGATTCTGGTGCTGGTGAGGGGGCTCTCTTTGGGGAGTGACTTGGTGCTTTCTTGGGTGGAGGTGGCACCACCTCATCCTCAATGCCAGGAGGGATAATGACACTGCTGATTTGGAAGACAGAGATGTTATATGGCCTTGCAACAACTGGTTTAAGCAGATTGGAATTGAGACCTGATCCAGGAGATGCAGAACCCAGCATGATCCCACCGTCGAAATCACCATCATCATTCAACTTAGGAATAGTGATGTTGATGAACCCCTGTTGGTTTCTGGCTAAACCCGTGGACTGGAAGAGAGTTGTGAGGAGGGTCGACCTCTTCTTCCTCATTGAGATCTTCTTTAACTTCTCCATATCATAGTAGTCGAGCACGACGTGAACGCTTAGAATCCGTTTGGCGATGTCTTCTGGTTTGCCTGATACAGCAGATATGGCGCCATCATCGACCGCTAAGACAGTGATCGTCCGACGGTTATTGATGGCGGCAGCAAGCCGCGTCTGGGTGAGGAGGCTGTTGAATGTGGAGAATTCAGGGTATTGGTTGAGGATCCTTGTGATGTTGAAGGCTGTAGCCGAAGAGAAGAGGAGGAAGGAAAAGAGAACAAGAAATGGAGACATGAAGGAATGCATTTTATGTTATGTTATGTTGCGTTGTGTTGTGTTATGTGTTGAAGATGTTATTATGTTGAAGGGGGGTCTTGTTTGGGAGGGAAAGAACAAGGGAAGAGAAGAATATTTTGCACTGAGGGAGCTAAAAGCAAAGAGATATAAATAAGAGAGGAGAATGGGAAGTAACTGATTTTTTTTAATTTTGTCTTTGGGTAAAGTAACTGAATTGGAAAGATGAGTGGAGGAGACGTTCTCCCGCCAGATTCAGTTGAGGTATGTGGATTGGCCAACTTTTGACAGTTAAGACATTCACAAGACAAGACAAACATACTAGGCTTAGACTTCGTCTCTTGTCTTTTCTTTTCTCCGAGAGGGTGTGGGGGGTGTCTTTGACCCGACTAAAGGGAGTCATAAGATAATGATAACCTTACCATAACGCCAACTTACTCGAATTAAACTTGGTACACGTAGCACCAACTTTCAAATACCTAAATTCAACTTAGGGCAATTAGGTCAGATTACTCAAATTAAACTTGCGCGTATTTTCAGAATTTGCTCAATTGAAGGATCAATATTTTTCAGTGGAGTTGAAATCTTTGACATCTATCATATCAAAGCAAGGATAAAAGGCAGATACCAACAGACAAGAATTTTCAATGTACACCCCTTTCTTCTGACATTTTCCAAATATAGCTTCGACTTACAGTACGTAATAATAAAAACACCCCTCAGATTTTCTAGCATCTAAAAATAAACCCCTTGACCAGTGATACAAAGGATTCCGATACCCTTTCAATCGTTGCACACCCATGAGGTAGGTCAAATGACAGATTCTCTCTATTTATGTTTAGGGCACACTTTTCCAAACCCCATTTTCATAACTAGTCATGCATGAGAACTCTTTACTTTTGGGACAGATATCCTAGAAGACATTTTGTTACTCCCAATTTTGTCCCGTTAAATAGAAAAGATGGCAGCAAAAATCCCCCATTCTGAACAGCACCCTCGAAGAGAAAATGGCAACTACTGTAGAAGGGGTTATATTTAACATGGGTCTGGCAAAAGACGAACCTGCATGGCTCAACCAACTGAGAGCAGGATTAGGTGTCGGGGCCTCTTCACTGAATCAGGCTCGGGCCAGGATTTGAAACTCACATGGAATCTATGTTGGGTTCAGGTTTGAGCTTTGGGTGCCTAAATTCAACCAGGGTCACCGACTTATCTGTGAAAATTTGTTTATATTGTATAAACATAGAACAAACAATATTTCCTGAGTTTTTTTTATCTCTTTTCAGACCAAATCAAAACCAAAATAAGGGTACCCAACTCAGCCTAAATTGTGCTCACGTAGGGGAATTTACAATTTGGGATGGGTACAGTTCGCGTATGTAGAGGTTTCATCAGTGTCAGATTCCAATTTTTTGAGTTACCTTGAAAAAGAAAAAAAGAGGTCAAGCTTGGGCAAACATCCAACTCCAACATCCAACTCCAACCCCTAGTTCTAACCAAAAACAGATGAACTTGGTAATGTGACCAAATCATAACTCTGTAAGCCTGCCTCGTTTACAGAGTAAAATGGATAGGAGATACGTTTGAGCCTTCCCAACGTAACAGCCATCACTCACACCTTTTGATCCCTACATTATCATAGAAGCAAACCATTTCAGGTCACTGGAATTATTTCACAGTTCCGTCCACTGTAAATCCCCAATGATTTCAGTTTTGGAGTTCTGGACTGTCGTGTTCAAGATTGGTCTTTTATTTCTTCAGGGCGCACTTGCTGTAGTGTTAAAGGCTGAGATATTTCTTCTTCCTGCAAACTACAGTCTATACATAAAGATCTGAATTTGATTTTTCGGAGCTCAACATGCAAGCAAAGCAACACAATGGCAGAATGTGAGGGCATTTCCTGTCTTAAGAAATGCATCATAATTCATGACTTCGATGATCCATCTCAGCCACTTATTTTCACTGACAATGAGCTGTTGTAAAACAAAAGGGTAAGCCCCTTGAAATCAGTGATTAACAAACGAAAAGCCTTTAGCAAGGGCTGAATCACTGTTCAGACCAAGCAATAGTTACAATTCAATCAAAGGCAAAAAAACTAGTAGTTCTATTGTAAAACTTCATAAATAATGGTGAAACAGTTATCAGAAAACCTTTGACCTTTGGCTAGCAGTCACAGGATATATAATATTTGAGGTATGTTTTTGTTACTGTAAAAAAATGTGCATCTCCAAAATAAATAAATAAAGGAGCATGTTTTTGTAAAGTTCTCCATGAATTATGAAAATCATAAACCAGAAAAAACCCACTAATTGATTGGCAACTACATCTGTATGGCTTACTAGTGGAGTGCTCATCTCCCTGGTCGAGCTGGGCTGAGGCATACCCAGCCTCAGCCCAGACTGCATCAAACAAGTCAGACCAGAGCACATGTATTCAGTCAATCAAGCCCAAGCCAAATTAAAGCCTTGATAACCCTATGAATAAAAAATAAAATAGACTCATAAAATTCAAATAAAGCGATCTTAAATTCATACACTACTACACAAATAACCGTAAAATAGTAAAATTATCTTACTCATGTCTAGTTCAAGTTACATTTAAAGAGAAAAAATCACAGATAAAGAAATTTGGGTTCAAACCAAAATTGAAAGCACTAAACAAACTATATCTCTTGTCAGGTCTGGCCATGCCGGTCTGGAATTTCTATCACTTAATCCAAGCCCAAACCAAATATTGAATGGGCCCAAATACTATACCAGGGCCTCAAGCAAGCACTAAAACCCGACAGGAAGCAGGCCGGTCCCAGCTTGGGTCCGAGTTAGGCTGGTCTAGCTCATGACCACCCCCTACAGCAAAAACCAATCTCACTTACAAAAACCAAAGATGGAAAATTAAAAGAGGGAAAGAAAAAGAAACTTGCAAAAATGCATTGTAGCAGCCAAAACAATTGAGACAGTTAAAATATTAAACATAGATGTTGAATATTAGATATGCCATTAATACAAAAGAAAAATAAATCGATGACCAAAAATATAACTAAGATCAGTAAAAACAATCAATTAAAACAAGATTGTCGAGCAGAAAACCAAATCATTCTCATGAGCATTAGAACACAAGATTAATGACAAAATCCAGTTTGAGCAAATGACCAAATTGCTCTCAGAAGGAACCAGATCATTCTCATGAGCATTAGAAAACAAGATTAATGACAAAATCCAATTTGAGCAAATGACCAAACTGTTCTCAGGAGGATCAGTAATCACTAATCACAACTTGAAGCAAAGTGTTAATCGAGTAATGATGAAGATTACAGCCCCGATCAAAACAGAGACATTCCAGAGGCGTGTTCCCAATCAGATGCCATCACATCCTCTAGGCGGGTATTGCCATTGATCCCCGAATCATCCCACAATGCAAAATATACAGCCAAAATGAGCATAGGGTCCAGGTGAAGACACCCTTCATTCATTTAATTTCTTTACAATATCTTCAATCACTTCATCCATGTCAAGATCCTTCATCTTCTTGAAGGGACGGGGCATGTTCTGCAAACCAAGCAATGCAAATATTGGTGAAATTAAGGCCCTTCCGAAAATCAATACAGAAGTAATTAATTCATGCTGATCAGGAGTTGTAGAAACAATTTACAAGGTCCCTCACAGCAGCTGAGGGACATGGGTGTGTGAGTATAGTGCATTAGTTCGAATCTCCATGTAGCAAAATAAAAAATAAAAAGAATTTACAAGGAAAAATAATGGCAGGATGTACACTATTTTATAGAACACCAATGTTTTGTGGTGCAGACATGGTATTAAAACCCAGTGGAGTCCAAGTCAGTCCTCACAGAGACGGGATGAGGTCAACTCCGTCTCTTCATTCTCAATAAGGATTAAAAGTTCAGTCTCTCAACCCTCATCGGCATCAGCTCAAAGCCTCAAAACACTTAAGAGAAAGAAGAGCTTTAATAAAAAAAAAGAAAAAGAAAAAGAAAAATAATCACTTAACTTCGTCTCCTCTTTTCTTCTCTAACGGCAGTATCAATCTCACACATCCATTCCCCTCTTCTTCAAACCCTCGCCTCTCCCCACAAAACCCCTTCCCTCTAAAAATCATTGTTATGGCCCCCAAGAAAAAGGTACCATCTATAACCTTCCCATCATCAATTCAACCCGACCCACAATCTCAACCATCCATTTCTCTTCACCTGCAGGAGATGGTCTGCTGCTGCTGTCGTGTGCTTTCAAAACCCCATTTAGGAGAAAAGTGAGGGAGGGGTTATGCATAGGCAACAAGAGTTCTAATAAGAATCAGTCCAATAGAAGAGAATATTCAACTTTTTCAGGGTTTTAGGGACTTGGAGGTGACTTAATCCGACTTGGCTGAGTCGCACTCACCTCGTGGTGGACTTACACAATCCAAACCCAGCCGATGCATTAGGTTACTAATGCAAGAACTCTAGGCTTACACATTATTCAAGTTACTGCACTTGAGTGTTTTTTTCTTCCCCCAAAACAGGCCCCTTATGGGCCCCCTAGGGAGCCAGCATCACCTGTTTCAGGGTCCTGTCACTCCTCAAGAGGCTAATGTTTCAATCAGCCACAACATTTGACTACTTTCTTCCTTGCTAACCTCCTGTCACTCTGCCAACATTTCTATCCTTCGTGCAAGGCCCTTTTTGGTCTGCACATGCACATGCACATGCACTAACCATTATATCACATTATTTTCTTTCCTATTGGAGCAATCAGTGGTCTAATATGGCAACTCCTTACTATATCGCTTCTTACTCCAGACATCCATACGAGGATAAATATCTCAACCACACGTTTGTTTGTCTTCTGATCATTTACTTGGTGCCCAAAATATAGCTTCATATTGTTTCTGTGTTGCCCAAAATTTAGCCTCATACAAATGTACAATTCTAACTCGTGTTCTATAAAAATGTCTCACAAATTTTGATAGCGGTCAACAACCAACGGACTACCACTAGCTTGTCTCAAATTTGCCCAATTCTTATTCAAATGTAGTTGAAGGCACGCCGGATTTCACCGGTCCATGGGCTTGACATGGACATTCAACTCCCCACGAGCCTATGGCTCATCAGACCCAGGATCAAGCCCCCAGCTAAATTTCTTCTGTACAGCCTAGGCCTCTGAGTTCTTTTTTATATAACAATTTTAAATGCTCAAGCTTACAAGTCTTGGTAATATATTTCCCAAGAAATGCTTTTGAAAATAACTCAATAGAAACCAGAGAAAGGTGATTATACTCCTCTCCTTCTGGTGCAGACCTGGTTATGGCCAACCGACTGTAAGACAGCTGTAACAATCATTCAAACTCCCTTCCAAACCCCACAACCCCACTCCTCTCCTTCGGGTGCAGACCTGGTTATGGCCAACCGCCTGTAAGACAGCTGTAACAATCATTCAAACTCCCTCCCCCACCACAAACCCGTTCTCTCTCCTCAACAGTCTTCTGTAACAATCATTTGGATATTTTCCCTGTCAATCAGTCCATCATCTTCACCCTCTTCCTCCTCCGCACTACATCGATTTGATAAAACCTGAAAGTAGGATTTGGTATTCAGGCTTCTTCACTGAATCAGGCTTGGGCCACAATTTGAAACTCAAATGGAATCTAGGTCGGACTCAGATTTGAGCTTTGGGTGCCTAGATTCAACCAGGGAATCCAACTCATCTGTAAAAAGTATGTACATATTGTACATTATAGCACAGACTATATTTCCTGAATTTATAACCCTTCTAAAAGAAAATCATACCCAAAATAAGGGTACGCAATTTGACCCTATTCTGACTTGGCCTAAATTGCACTCAGGTAGGAAATTTACAATTTGGGAAGAGTTCAATTCAGGTAGTTAGAGGTTTAATTTGTGTCAGATTCCGATTTTGGGTTATCTTAAAAAAGCGGGAAAAAAAAAACTCAAGCTGAGCAAATATCCAACTCCAACCCCCAGTTCTAACCACAAACAGATGAAATGTGTTGGAACTTTGGAAATGTGCACTCATAACTCTGTAAGTCAGCCTCTTTGTCGGAATAAAATGGATTTGATATACATTTGAGCCTTCCCAACAGCCATCGCTCACACACTTTGATCCCTATATATTCAGTACAGCAAACCATTTCAGGTCACTTGAATTATTTCACAGTTTCGTCCATTGTGAGCCCCCAATGAGTTCGATTTTGGAATTCTGGACTGTCATGGTATTCAAGGTTGATCGTTTAGTGTTCTGGGCTCACTCACTGTAGTGTTTAAGGTTGATCTTTCCTCCTGCAAACTACAGTCCATACATAAAGATCTGATAAAAAAAAAAATTCGGAGCCATACATGCAAGAAACTCAATTGCAGACATCTAGCACTGTGAGGGCATTTTTTGTCTTACTAAGAAAAGCATAATTCACCACTCAGATGATATATCTCAGCCACTTATTTTCACCTAGAATGAGATGTTGTAAAACAAGGGATTAACAAAAAGCCTTTAGCAAGGGTTGAATCACTGTTCAGATCAAGTATCAATTATAATGATACCTTTGTTCCTACAGCAAAGATGACTAGTGTACTCACCAGCTGCAACTGACAAATGGCCGCTCTTTCAAGTGGGCATGAAGAATAATACGTCATCGATGGAGATCTTTAAGAAATTGTTGAAATGAATCCACTAGCAGACTATTTCTTTCCACCAAAGTATCTATGTGGATTGAAAATCTATCTACAAACTCGAACAAGCACCTCATGTTTGGTTTAACAAAATGCGGAATGGTGGCCATTATAAAAGCAGGATAGTCAAAATGATCATTTTACTTTCACCCCTCTCCCAAAGTTTTATCTTAATGATACGTTTCGGAGCAAAGATTCCATAAGAATAAAGGGTCTTAAGACCTATCCTTATGCAGATATTTCAAAATTAAGGATCTTAGGATTCTTGCCTATTGTTTTAGCCTTGAGGTTCAGCACCATAGTGCACGTTTTTCAATTCACTAACATAAATATTTTTTTTAAATGGATTCACCAACACAAATATATCAAAGACTTAATTGCCTTGGCTAATGTCTCTAACTCAAGAAATGAAAATAATCACTCAGAGTTGAATGTCAAGTACAATAAAGAGGAAGGAAGCCTAGTGACTAATCCAATCTTACCTATTTTTTTAGGCATAGAGGTTTAGTAGCAAAAGGATGTCTTTCCATTTACCAATGTAAATATTTTTGTTATAGGATACACAAACACAAATATATGGAAAACCTAAGTGCCTTGGCTAACCTCTCTAACTCAAGAATTGCAAATACTCCATTAGAGCTGAATGTCAAGTACAAAAAAGATGAAGGAAGCCTAGTGATTAATCCTACATCATAATTCAACCTTATTCTGGAAATTAGTAGGAAGTCTTATGTCTTGACCACAACATGACCATATGTATATCATGTTGTATACAACTTTAGTCAATTTGTCTCAAATCTTTGTCAACCTCATCTTACAGCAGCTCACCATATTATTCAATTATTAAGAGGATCACTAGGCCACAGATTAATTTGTTCCACTCTCCCATGTAAAAAAACAGAACACATTTCCAAATATTTGGTAAAAGTTGAATATCAATCAATGTTATCAATGTACAGTGAAGTCACTTGGTTATGACAACTTCTTGAGTTTGGCGTCAACGTTGCCGGCTCAACTCCATCACACACATGACAATTCAAGCTAATTCAGATTGCCCCAAACATGGTTTTCCACAAACACAAATTGAGATGCACTGTCATTGTATTCGCCAATTTGCTGAAGCAAGAATTACCACTCTCCCTCACATCTCTTTACAAATTCAATTAGCCAACCAATGCACCAGATCTATGACAAGATCTCATCAGAACTGTCTCATTGACAAATTGATGTTATGCATTCTTCCACATCAACTGAGGGAAGTGTACGAATGCTGCTCATGAGAACTATAATACTAAGGAAGAGACATAAGATATTATGATCCATTAGTAGAACCTATTGCAATTACCATGTCACCATATTGTTAATTACATCGTAGAAATTATGATGAGTTTAGATAAATTCTCCTTTAGTTATAATCCTACCAACTACCAAGTACCAAGTAAGGATAGGATTCTATCCTAGAGATATCAACTTCTGTACATTCATCTTATCACCAAGAGGCTATCTTATCACCAAGAGGCTATGTAATTGGGGCGTCAAACACAATGGAATTGAACTATTAAATTCTACATATCAACTTTTGTCTCTCTCCCTATTTTTCCTAAGCTTGTCAGCTTAAGAATTGAGAATGCTTAATTTCAATAAGCACTACATTTATTGAATAGAGATCACCACAGGACACCCAACTAGAGCAATGGTAGAATGTCTAGTTCACTACATTCAGAAACCACACAAATTTTAACATTGGAATTAAAAGAGTATGATGCAAATGCTCAAGTACCGTGTCACTCATGTCCCAAATGTACAAGTAAAGAAATTACTTTCAATCACAAGATAGCATCACCTAATTAGAAAAAAGTTATACCACTGAAGCAAGATATTGATAGAAGTTTACCAAAAGGGAGATAAAAGTATTGCCACTTCCAGTGCGTACTTCAAAGCATCCTTTTCTGGGCTGAAAATTACATATTCGATGTCAGGCTAAAGCGTGATGATGTAGTAATACAAGAAACAATAATACTTTAAAGATTTGTAGCTCCAACATTATGTGCATATCACAAAAAGGATAATGTAATGTAGTTCCAACATTGCTGCATCATCATTCAACTATGCAAAATCTAAAATGGTAGCTATCCATGACCAAATTACAGCAATCGATTTAAATATGAAAAGGTGTTCTTGATTATTCATAAATGTGTTTTTTAAGCATAAAAGAGTATATCACAGATCAGATCATGTTGACTAATTATCTTTAGGAATTGCAATGGTGGAAATTAAGAGAAAGATTGAAACCGTCAAACCTCTTTCCTAAAACATATGTAACGAAATGTTTACAAACCAATACTGTTAAAATTAAAGAAAAAGCTTTCAACAATACACTATTGGGCAAACAATAAAAATCAGTAATCCATGCATTTGATTTTAGTAGCACTTTCTAGAGCAATCTTGCTTTTGTGTCCTAAAGTAATAGGTGACCCACACGTTAAATATCATTTAAGCCTAAAAAAATATTTATTCATTAATACCATATTATGAAAACAAGAAAAGAAGACAAATGAGTTGAATTTGGAAACATGACAATGAAAATAAGATGACCAAATAAATATAAAAGGAAGGCACTAAGCAAGAGCTGATACCAAAAGCGGAGCTGAAATGCAAAACGTAATTGCAGAAAGGATATATATATATATATATAAGAGAGAAATATTGAGGGTAGAAATATAGACACGGACACAGAGATCAAGGGAGCCATCACATTACCATACAATGTATGGTTTTCAAAATTTTATGACCTTTCTCTGTTCTTTTTTTTTTTTTTTTTTTTTTTTCTCACCCCAAGGCCATTCCTCCGCTGGTTTGCCTCCAGTCTGGTTTTAAAACGCCATACACAGTATTTTTTGAGCTAAGGGAAACCCCACAGAATCTTTAGGGTGCACTTGTGCAACGAGAGGAATATGTGGTAGGAAGGAAAATTGTCTGGTTTTCCATGCACCCTCTTTTCCGATCATATGGTGTGATTTATTTTCCTTGTAAAAAAGGGAAAAATGAAATGATTTTCTTCGATAGAGAGTATTTCAGTTTCTTATGTGGGGGGGTAGGAATGCAAGATTCCTCAATATCACGGAAATGGAAATCTGCAAAGAACGGAATCCTCGTGCAGCATAAATGCACCTTTAATGACAATTCTTTTAACTTTTTTATGTATTAGTCTGCTTATTTAATATTTAACTAGCAATATTACCACAAGGGGTTTTACTTGAAAGCTCAACATTCATTAACAAAACAACACTAAGGTAATATACCATCATTTGAACACCTTTCAACAATAAAATGAAAGCAAGAAAAGCTCCACCTCGCATACCCCAGAACTGAAAATGATAACCAAAATAAGCATACCTTCTCCGGGTTGATTGTCACAGTAACACCAGGGACGCCCTTTTCCAAACCCTCCTTCACCTGCGATGCTCTTGTCTTGAACGAATTACACTGCTTGCTAGAGTACAACAAAGGGTAAATACAGAAAACAAGTAAGTCCCAGTACTGAAATGATATTGAGGATAACATTGTGCAGATAAATTGTCACAGAAAATGGTTCTGAAGGAGATGATATCATGTTGTTCTTTGTTAACATTAGCAGGGTTGTCATTTCCAAAGGTAGTAACCATTTTCTGCTATCTTACGCAAGAAGTAGAAAAACATCTCAGTATGGAAATTGTTCTGATAATAGAAAAGCCTTTAGTTTCCATTTTCCCTAGAACATAAGATCGCTTTACTTGACAAACGATTTCCACTGAAAACCAGTGAGACCATGGTCGCACCAATCAGTTCACGTGACCCGTCAGATAGGTGGTCGGAAATCTTCACAACCAAACGATGGGTCACACAAACGCCTCCTTTTCCAAGAACAATATCAAGAACAAGAACAAGACGGATATATATATATATATAGAGAGAGAGAGAGAGAGATCAAATGGGTAGGAAGCAACCTAAAACCTAAAACAAAGAACTGAAATCAAAGAAAACCGACCCTTCAATGGAGAGAGCAAAGAACAGGAAGACAAAGAAGAGGGAGAAAGAGATATCAAATGGGTAGCAAGCAACCTAAAACAGAGAACTGAAACCCAAGAAAACAGACACTTCAAATCGAAAAGGCAAAGGAGAAGAACAAGATTGAGAAAGAGAAGAGGGTAGAGAGAGAGAGAGAGAGATGAAATGGGCAGTAACCAACCTAAAACTGATAGCTGAAATCAAAGAAAACATACCCATCAATGGAAACAATGAAGCAGAACAAGACACGGATATCAAATGGGTATGAAGTAATCAAAACCCAAAACAGAAATCAAAGAAAACACACCCACTAACATAAAGAACAAGAGCAAAAGAACAAGAACTGAAAGAGAAGAAAGAGCTTCACCATGCTTCGATGATGATGATTTTGTCCTCCTCCACAGCCACAGGACCCTCTTCTTTTTCGTCCTTTTCGGGCTCTGGTTCATCTTGAAAAGCGCTCTTCTTCCCCTTGGACGGCTTGGGTTTCTTCTTGATAGGCTCCGGCTTCTGTTCTGCCTGCCCCGATGCCGCTCTTGCCGTGGCGCTTCGAGTCCTTCTTGGAGACGATTGAACAGCAACTGCTGCTGCCACTGTTGCTGCTGCTTTTGGCCTTGCCTGTTCTTCTGCAACTGCTTTTCTCTTCTTTCCCGCCATGAATGAACTTCAAGAGAGTAACAAACAGATTCTCCTTCTTCTTCTTCTTCTTCTTCTTCTGCTGCTCCTCTCCTCTCTCTCTCTCTCTCTCTCTCTCTCTCTCTCTGTCTTTGGTGGTGCTTTGAATAAAGGTATGGCTGAGATGAAGCGGGATTTTATGGAGAAAATGAAGTGTCCTCGGCCGTTGTAACTGACAGTTTTGTGCGTGCGCTGCTTTCTAACTCTTCATTTTCCCTCTCAGTTTTTGCTACTGTTGCATAGGAATCAGATGCTCTATGAGGGAAGGTGAAATATGCAATCAATGGTCCCACATTTATAATCAAATCAGACCATAGTTCCCTCCCTTTAAGCTAGAGGTCCTACTATCGACCTTAGATTATCCCCTCGTCATGAGTCAAAGGTTGAACCACTTGTGCTATCACCCAGGGGCCGACTTCTCTTTCGATCCGAAGAAATTAGTTTAGTCTATTGAAAACTTATTAGCAAAAATAAAAAAATAATTATAAATAAAATCAAAGCAGGGCCAACATTGGTGGATGAGCTTAACAAAAAGGGCCCCACCATTGAATGGTTTTGACTGCCTGGTGAGAGTTCTCTGTGGGCTGTTCTTAGAATTTGGAATGTAGAGGTGGAGAAGGTTGAACAGGGCTAACAAGGATGGATCCATTAATGGGTTGTCAGACTAGTACAGGCAAGCCCGCAGGCTTTTATTTTTATTTTTTACCCTTTTTACATTCTCCAATACTGTGTTGGAAAATGAAAAAAAAAGAAACTAGGCTACTTAGTACCACCAAAAATAGTTTATTCTTACATGCATAATTTTACAAAAGATATAATTTATTATTTCTTCTAAAGTTTATAATACTGACAATTATTATAATATATTTAGTGGGAGAAAGTAGTCTTAAATAAATTTATTTTTTTATTAATACATGGCTGATTTAATTAAGTCTTAATTGATCGTTATAATAGTCTAACATTTGTATTTGTAACTGGTTATAATCAACTGATAAAAGTTTCAAAATATATAATTAGACTTAAAGTGTTTGAAGAAATTATGGAGAGGCGAATCATTAGGACTAGGGATAAAATAATAATATTTTTGTATATATTAACATATTTGGTTTTTGTTTACTGAATATAAGGACACGGTTGTTAGTATTTTTGTAAAAAATAAAAAAATAACGCAAATATTGTGGTGGTCGCACGTTCCATTAGGACTAGTAATTTTGGCAACGTGTAAAATATGATAAAATGAAAAGGCAATGATGTATCACTAAATACTTAGTCTGTAGGGCTATTTTATAAGTTCTATAAATCTTATGTTGGGAGTTCGCTTATATTCGATTTAATCCATGTATATACATGTGGAGGTCGGATCCTCTCAAGCTTTTACTTAGGCACTGTTTATTTGCATTATAATTCATAACGCGAGTGGTTAAAAAATGAAAAATAAATGTGAATTTAAAAAATGAGCATCAAATGACCTTTATTCGAAATAAAATGAAAAGAATATCTAGAGTGCTGACGGGTATATCATTTTTCATCTTCTTTTGGTTTTATTTTCTCAATAGAAATTTTTATTTGATTCTCATTTTTAACTATAATTGGCATGAGCTTTATGTATTTCAATGCAAACAAATAGTCTCTTAGAGAAACCTTTAGTTCTTCCTTTTTTTCGGTAGCATGGAGAAATCTTTAGTTTTTTTTTTAGGGTAGTGTTAAAATAGAGAAATATTTAGTTGAAAGAGTGGAATTCCATAGTGTGGCCCGCCTAATAAAAAACCGAGCCGCTCAAAATGCACACTAAAACTTTATTCTAATAGAGTTTGTCCAACCACAAGATGAACTATTTGATTAAAGATGTCATTAATAAAATCTTATGAATATTTATGAAATGTTGTTATATAGCCCAATTTTATGGTGGGACCAATTCATGTTTAGGTAAAATCTAAGGACACCCCATTCAATGAGAGGATGTTTACTTTGAACCGCCAGAATTCCTAATAGGTGGGCCGCACCATGGAATTCACTCTTTTTAACTCAAGATTCTCATAGTCAAAGCCTCAAGGGGGAAAAACATTTAACTCTTGAAAAAATCCAAACTTTTTCCCCTTATATCCATGGCAATCAAGGGAGGTAAATAATTTACTAGTTTGAAGTTAGATGAGGATTGTGGCTGCTCAAAAGATTGTAAAAGTTAGTCTCAAGTCTTCGTACTTGCTATCTTTTTTACGTACTTATTATATTAAGGTGTAATGACAACAATGTTTGAGTTAGCATCAAATTATTTTATATATTATATTGGAAGGTTTTGAATTCAAATTGACCATGTCCTCTTAATTTTGATTAAGAGTAGTGCTACCTAGACAAACTTTTTTGACAGAATTTTGGACAAATCTTATGGTATGTCTTGAATATTATAGGTGATATTCAAGACATACCATAGGGTTTGTCCAAAAAGTTTGTCCAAATAGACTTTTTGTTTGATTAAAGCCCACATCTGTTTTCATTGTAAGATAAGTCAAGACTCTAATGTTCATCCTCTACTTAGGAGAAAATCAAGGATTATACACACTTCATCTAATGTTAAGTATCATTCTCAACAAATGCTCGATACAGTGATCTCCCATCATCCTATACTCAGGAGAATATCAAGAGTTGATTAACTCTATAAGGCTTAAAATTATTATTATATATTATAGCAAAAAGCAAGGGCGGACCTATATGTAGGCCTAGTGGGGCCATGGCGCCCCCCCCCCCCCCCCCATCATCCTATACTCAGGAGAATATCAAGAGTTGATTAACTCTATAAGGCTTAAAATTATTATTATATATTATAGCAAAAAGCAAGGGCGGACCTATATGTAGGCCTAGTGGGGCCATGGCCCCCCCCCCCCCCCCCCAAAAAAAAAAAAAAAAAAAAAAAAAAGAAGTTAAAACTTTCTTTTAATAATTTTCAATTGGCCCCCCCTAGTTCTATTTTCTGGGTCCACCCCCGGCGAAAGGTTTTGCATTCAAAATCTTACCAACTCCTTCTAATTTTGATGGGAGACTATAAAACATTGTGTCCTATGAGATAAGACTCTAATCCTTGAGATAATGACCCTTCTTATACACATTTCAACTAATGACATGTAATATTCTCATCAAATCCATGAGACAGTGATCGTCTTATCTTTAGGATAAAATTAAGGGTTAATCAACTGATTAACTCTAAAGGAAAATTTTTCTTCTGTGCATGCATTCCTATCCAGAGCATGCATTTGACCTCACCATATGCAAGACCCCTCTAAATTCATTGGATTCTGCATGGGGAATAGCACCAATGCACAGTGTGCAATAGAGAATTGTCCTCACTCTATAAACCATTTTAAAAACACACATTTATTATTTTAATTCATTTCATTTTAGTTTATTAATCAAATATAAGATAAAACTCTAATAACTTTTCTTTCAGTTTACTTAATACAGCAGTCCACAGCTTCCTTTCAATTAAAAACAGGTGTGGCCAATCTTTGATCTTCATGAGGTAATTAATTGTCTTGTTCATCTTCTTGCAACTTAAAGACTGTTTCCTTTGAATTATATCATACACATTAAGAAAACAAAAGGTGTGGCCAATCTTCAAGTCCGCACAATCTAGTGATTTTCATAAGGTAGTTTTTAAATTTCTATTATTTTAGTTTTGCACTTTGGCAAGAGAATTTAATTTTTATATAAAATATTCTTCTCCTTGTGTGATGACTTTTTTTCAATGATTTCAAGTTTTAAACTCATACACTCCTGAGATATACTATAAGCTTCATTGGTGGGTGTTAATATTTTATTCTGCATATTTTACTAATTTTTAATATTTATTTCTATAAATATTATGGGTGGACATGCCCACCATTAACAAGGGTTAGTGCTAGTACCAATGCACTGGCACAGGATGCATGCAAAGTGATTTGGATGGACAACAAATGAGCCTCCCCCACCAAAAAAAAAAAAAAAAAAAAAAACTCAAAAGGGATCCTTTACCTTATTAAAAAAAAAAAAAGGGGTAATGATGTTTTAGGGCACGTTTGGCAAAAGGCACGGCAAGAGAATCCTCGCCCTTTTATACGATTTCGAAGATTTTCCATATTTGGTTGCCCAAGGATTTTGAGAGAAATGACATCTGATATCCTCCAAACTGATTATTGGCAAAATCAGGCACCTCAACCCCCCCCCCCCCGACGGACTGAGAGAATCCATGGAAAGGAGGAAAAGCGGAGCTACAATACATAACAGTGTTTTGAGATGGTAATGAAAATCAGAGCCCTTTTGCTTTTAAAATGTACCTTATGGGTCCCAAAATCAAGATCAAAACTATTAATAATATTTAAACAATTCAAAACGGCCATCTCACAAAATTTCAGCCGTTGATTCATCTTAGATCTTGAGATATTTGCAAAACCGTCCAAACCATTAAATGACAATTTTTGATATTCTGTGGGCCAAAACTGGAATTAAAACCAGTTCATTCTTTCCCATTTTCTGGTTTCTGTAGCCCTCAAGATCATGATATGAACCGATAGTTATTTCTAGAATGTCAAACAAGGCTAGTTGACCAAATTTCAGCCGTTGATTCATCTTAAATCTTGAGATATTTGCAAAACCGTCCAAATCGTTATGTGACAATTTCTGAGATTCTGTAGGCCAAAATCGGAATTAAAACCAATCCATTCTTTTCGATTTTCTGGTTTCTGTGGGCCCCAAGATCATGATTTGAATCGATAGTTATTTCTGGAAGGTCAAACACAGCTAGTTGACCAAATTTCAACCGTTGATCTTTACCATATCTTGAGATCTTTGCAAAAAAGTTCAGGTACTAAAATATTAATTTCTTATTCTTATGGGCCCCTTTGTACGATTTGAACCGTACAGATTCTCTAGATGACCATAAACTACTTTGAGGTGAAAGTTAAGGTCTTGATTTTTCATGGATTTTGGAAATTTTTATAAAATTGTTTGTGACAATTGGATAATACATTTTACAATTTGTACGAATCTTCCCTCAATCCAAGCATGGAACTCTCATTGGGAATCATTATTGAGGATGTTTTGGTTCTTTGGAGATGAAGAGAATCCTCTACATTTACCAAACGTACCCGAGAGAATTGACAATGGTAGGATTGTGCTTAGAACTAAAAGGGATACAAAGTGAATCACAACAATATTAATATTACAATAATAAGATGTTGCATGACAGCGTGCCAGAGGAATGAATATGTACATGCATCAATAGTTAAAATTTTAAGATAAATTAGTTATAGCAACATATATATGTATACAAATTTTAAAATTCTTCAAGAATTTTGTGAAAAATGTCAAAAAAAATCTCAACCCATAAATCTAATTTGCTGTGCTTTTCAGTTTATATCACAGGCACAGCAGCTCCCTTTTACTCCTCTCGTACTTTATCTTATCATAACACAAACGGACGTCTTAAAAGGGTAAGTTGACCTTTGCTCCTCATTCAAACGTTTTTAGTGTTGGAATTCATGTGAATTTGGGCCCCACACAGGTATCCTGTGGGGTTTATTTGAAACTGAATCTTGATTTGGCCAGCAGATGGTTCGAAATCGTGGTCGCGGTAATCACATCAATAGCGGTGCTAATTCTCATTTTACCCCAAATTAAAAAAAAAAAAAAAACTAAAAAATACAGAATATTCTAAAATGCTAGAAAATAATATCTTTCTACGTTAGTAAACACTTTAAAACAAAATATCGGTCCCCCCTAAGTCATTACATCTTATATCGATGTCTTATCTAATACTTATAAACACTGCTATGAATTAAATAGGCTTACATGTATGTATATTAAAATAAGTCCAAATATTATAAATTTTTAGAGGATGCATTGCAACCATAATTTTAAATTACTCATTAGTGTTAAACACTTAAAGTCAAGAAAAAACTACTACTAGTAGTATAAATGTATAATATTCAATTATTCAATAATCAAGTAAATTTTGCCTAAAATTCAACTTTCTAATAACATTTACTACTACATCAAGATTGATTAATTAATTAATTAAAATATCATAGTATTAACATAAGGGTATTGTAATTGTGAAGGGAAGAAACCATTATGTGAGAATTCATAAAATCTTCCAAATCACTCGAGTTTCGGTGAAAAAATAAACTTAGAAATCTCTAACATAGTCTTAAGAAGATTCAGAAATGGTTTTAGAAAGAAAGAAATAAAAAAGAAAAGGAAAGAAAGTTTTTTTAAAAAATCACCGTCGACCAATATTTTGACCGTTATTTTCAAAATATCGACCGTTATGACCGTTATTTTCACACTTTTTTGACACCATAACCGTTATATTGTAAATATCATAATTATAGGCCGTTACATTATGAAACCGTAACGGCCTTTATTATAAACTCTCGGCTTGGTCAGGATCCGGATCGTTCAAGGACCTATATCCTACATCAATCTCTAGAAGAAATAAACACAGAACACAGAACAATGGCAGAAACAAAATTTTTTTGGAGTGATTAACAGATGATAATTCATACAGAACTGGAGGAAGATAAAAGCCAAAGAGGCCAACAATAGAGGCAAGGTCCTGGCCATTTGTGTACATGGTAAATTTACTTGAAGGTGGAAAACCTTGGAAGCTTGTCCCTCAAATAGTACAACCTAGCCCTCCGAACCTTCCTATGACCAACAACTTTGATCTCTTTGATATTGGGTGAGTACCTGCAACAGTCACTAATCCCATTAATTTGTATCTTAATACAAGTGTAACAACAGTAATATCAAAATAAGTACTAAAATGGCTGAACACTAACAACAGTCTTTGGGATCTCTGCTGGGGAAAAAAATTCTGTGTCCATGTAACAGGGTATCATCCGCCCAGAGTGGTCCCATCAGAAATACAGAACATCAAAACGCTATATAATATACAGTATGATGGTCTGATTGCAACCCAAGGGGGCCCACAGCCCGCACAAGGCCAACTGATTGGTCCAGCTTCTCTTTAAATTGGATGTATTCTTTTGGGTTCAGAGATCGAATACACTGATTTCTATAGTTTTCTTCATTGAGGTGGGTTGATTTCTCCATGGTGATCCTTCCATTGGGCTCTTGAAGCTTCAGCTTGGGGATTGAGATCTTCACAATCCTACCCCTCTACATCATTTGGTCCGAAGCAATTGAGAACATTGGGTTTTCCTTTGCTTTTAAATTAAATTTCTGTTTCTATTAAAGTTATATCAAGTTAACCGAATTAACCCTCGTTATTGCCTAACCCTTGCAGCCACAAATCCCTATTCAAATTACACTATACCCATCCCATATTAGACCCTAAATGTAACCATAGTTTACTGTTTACCCCATACCCCACAGTCCGCTCGGCCATTGCCAACCCCAAGAGACTGTCCCTAGCACTAGTCTACCCTGTGCATGCCATAATCAGTCCCCTAACTCTCTTCAAAGCCCCAAGCTCTGTCCTAAATTTCCATCTAAATAGAACCCCAAAAGCCCAACCTGTTCGACCAGGATTTGACCCAGATTATACTCTCAAGATACCCCTAGACCACTCTACCAAAAAAAAAAAAAAAAATTACCCCTAGACCTTTACTCATGCACATCCACAGCAGTTTGAGCAAAACCTAAACAGAGCACAAAATGAAGTCCCTTGCAGTCCTCATATAAGCTCTACAACAAAATCCAGGATTTGAGTCCCTATTTGACCCGGACCAAATTCGAACAGAAAATGAAGATACCCCTAGACCACTTCACCAAAAAGAAAAAACACCCCTAGACCTTTACTCATATGCACATCTACAGCAGTTTGAGCAAAACCTATACAGAACACAAAATGAAGTCCCTTGCAGTCCTCACATAAGCTCTACAACAAAATCCAGGATTTGAGTCCTTATTTGACCCGGACCAAATTTGAGCCCCCTAGCCCCTTATACAGGCACCAATCCCCATTCCAGTCTTGAGCATTCTCGCTGGATGAATATAACAGGCTGCACAGGCCATTTCAGTCCCAACCCACCCAATCTGAAAAACACAGCACATTACTAGTGCTGTCCCTATGCCTAAACAGTCCCTTTTCAGTCCCCATACACCAGCAGTTCCTTTGCTCATCCCCTTAAATCCAACCCTGCAGAAACACATAATTCCCCACACACGGCAAGTATTCTAGTTTTTTTAGCAGTCCTTTCAGACCCGCTTAACATCTCCCCTTAACTTTCTGAATGAGCTCTACTCAGCTTGAGCCTAGTGACTGTACCCTCTGAAAGAAAGTCCACTTGGGTCAAATTTTAGCGACACTTCTGCAAATGCACTGCTTCCAACAGCCAGCCAACATGTCCATTAGAAATGGCCAAGCTTATAGAGACCGATTTACTGATCAGGTTTGAGATCCTCATCCAATGCTCACTGAATTGACAACAAGCATGGAGAACATGACAGCTAGAGAAGAGGCACTTAAGTAAACATGCTATAGAAAGCCTGGGGATCAAGAATGGGTTGAATGTAATTCTGGTCCAAGAGATGAATAGGAACCTGATCGATCTGTTAACCACAATCAGAATAAAAATGGTCAGGACGATGAGTCCACGTGAAAGCTTTCCAGAATCGATCTACTAGATTCTCAAAAACGGCCAGAAAGAACGGAAAAACAATTGGGATGATATCACCAAGAAAGTTCACAGGAATGTTCTTCACTTTGCGGGAATGAAGGATGTCGAAGCTTTTATACATTGCATTACAGCCTTGAAGATCATTTCAATTGGTACAATGTGCAGATTCATCATTGAGCGACATGTCTGGTTCACCAGAATGAAGTTGCAAGGACAAACATTAAGAGCTCTTGGAGAGATAAGAATAATATCGACTACCTATCACTATATGGTACAAGATCAAAGACAAGATACAAGTATCTGTTGATATAAATTGTTATGACGTCCACTACCAGCTCGAGCTTTTGGTTTTACAGGTTATTAACAGTATTCTCTAGAAGATTATGGGGATATAATCTCTGAACATCTCATCACCTTGAAGCATGGGAATTTAACGGGAACGAAAAAAGTTCTGTGCTGAAAGTTTGATGTTGAAAGAATAGGTGACCATTGGATGCTTTGTGGATACAAGCCCGGCCCAAAAATGGATATATGGTGGAGCTGACCACATACAGGTAAATAAAGTGGAAGATGCATATCAGATGACTCTCCGAATCTAGCAACAGTTTAGGCATCTTCTCATCAGACACTCCGATTCTCATGCTGGGGAGTCCAACCAAAGGAGATAGAAGTGAATTGGAACGCAAGGGAAATAGATAGATGTGAATTGGAATGCAAGGGCTGTTGACATGTGGACCACAGATTTGCTGCCTCGTTTGATTGTCAAGGCCAACCTCTTCTACTACATGATGCCATTGCCACCTACAAAATCTTTCAAAGCCATCGGACAAAATCAAACACTAGTGAGTGGCAAAGGGAGAAGCGTGATGAAAAATGCACCACAGGAACCAGAAGGAAGCAGATTGATTCAGGTGCAGTTATGCTTCAGAATGTCCTAATGCATGGAACCTCATCACTGTGGAAACAAAGGGGGAAGCCAGAGATTGAAGAAATTAACAAAGAACCAGAAGACTAAATTTTAATATGTTCACGTGAAAGAGGAAGGCCTACATTAGTTGTTCGCCGACTACTCACCTCAATTGAAGAAGGCAGAAGAATGGTAACTAACCGACATCTTCCAAAGACAAGTGAAGTGCAATGGACGATTATGTAACACGATCACTATGCAGGCAGGCAATGAATGTTGTGCAAGAAATCATTGACAGGCTGAGCCTACCACCTTGGTTTCTAAACAAGCCAGTCTTATCCAGCTTGAGCATGTCAATGAATATTGTACTAAACTAAGCTAGACCTCAAGCTCAGGCTTGATTAGAAATCAAGTGCAACTAGGCCAAGTATGAGCTTGGTTGACAAATGACAAATGCAAGTAGATGTGACTTGTGACCATGGAGAGCTTTTAGATAATTTCCCAAGTTTTATTATACTTCCATGGCATGATTAAGCAATAGTGGCTTTATCATTACACTTCTATGATCTATCAGCGATATCAGATTGAATTTTCAAATCATGGTTCCCTAATTAAATATAAAAAACAAAAAAAAAAAAAAAAAAAAAAAAGAAAGGAAAAGGCAGTGTCAAACAAGTGAAGCTAAAGGTGCCTTGATAACATTCAAACAGTAGTTAAGGTGAAAAAACTTACACAGGAAACACAATCTCCACACCAATTCCTGCAACCATTCTCCGAATTCGAATTGTCGTGTGGATACCAGCATTCTGCTTTGACATGACTATACCTTTATAAACAGAAAGCCGGCGCTTGTTTTCAGGGACTTCCTGTAATCAATCCCATCTAAAATGACAATCCTTTCATTCTGTGAAAGAAAAGGATAAAGTATGATTCGAAACACTGCTCACCATTTTAACCTCAACAATATCTCCAGTTCTGATATCTGGTGTAGGGCGTTCTTTCTGTGATGCTTCAATTGCTTGCTTGTGTAATATCTACTTACCCAAAAAGACATATACATACTTCTAGTTAATATCCCGTCAGGAAAAAAAGAGAGGACATAAACAGACTTCTACCAAAAAACCCAAACTCACGCCAGAATTTTGTTTAGGCAACCTTAAAGTGATCCGAATCATTGCCTGGTAGCTTTTAGGCAATGATCCCTTAATTCCTTGACATCTGAGACCTTACCCAATAGTGAACAGTTAAAAAGAGGATATAGTCTCCACATGCCCAAGGAAATATCCGCCGCTCACATGACCGGGTTTAAACAGTAAGAGAGAATTTTGATGGGGCGCCCAAATGAATGATTTATATCACTGGAACAAATTTCACCTGCATTTTCAAAAGCAAGGCGGAAATGTAGATACATTACCCCCATTATATCTCCGAGCTTGACCAGAGGTTTTCTTGGAGGAGGCTTCTCTTCGGCAACATCGGAAGCCTCTGTATCGGATTCGACATTTTCTTCAGTGTTCTCTTCTGCATCTCCTTCAACAACTGCTTCCTCGGGGTTCGCTTCCGCCCTCGCGATAAAGGACTGTTTTTTCCATCGTGTGATAATGGGCACAATCTCTGGGAAAAATCTGCTATTATTAACACTGGATATCGCAATTCTGGTTGAACTGAGAGAAGAGGGAAGAGAGGAGACAGCAGAAAATCCTAGCTTTGAATGATGAGGAGATGCTGATTGAGGGATTAAAAAAAGAGCCTGAAACTCGGATAAGATTCTATAAGTCATCAGGAAAACAAATCAAGGCGTAGCAAATAAAGGAAGCTGAAAAAGAGAGAATGTTACCTGAGGAAGGAGCTTGGAACCCATAACTAGAAACCAGTGGCTGAGTTGTCTCCTCTAAAGGAATGAAGAGGGTTTGATTAATACAGTTAATGACAGTTTCTGTGAAATCATGAGTGGGAACAGAGCCTTGTCCAAAGAATAAAAAGTAAGAGCATGCAAACATAGCAATGCTGATAAATCTAAAAAGAAAAATCCCCAGTTTTTTATCTTTGTTTAAAAAAAAAAAAAAAAAAAAAAAACAGCACATGTAAAGGGCAACTTTAATTGGTCCAAGAGGCAGGTAAACTGTAATGAGTAGGCCTAATGAATTCATTCAACATTACTTTCTTAATAATTTTACCTGTCTTTTTTCCACTTCCCCTCCAATAATACAGCAATATTTTTAACTAAACTAATACTTTGAAATTATTACAATATTATCATGTATTGTCAGTTAATCTGATATCTCCCAATATATGACAATATTTCAAAATGACAACAAAAGTTCAATCTAAAGCAAAATAACCTGATATTATGATGATAAAACAGCCAAAATGAGCAAACAAAATATTTTAATATTTTTATTTAAACTCAATTTGATCTTCTGCCTCATTTTCCTAATACAATCCTAAGAAAAATCCAATTGTGAGAACACCCCAATATTTCCCAGAGACTACATACATCCCCCAAAATGAGATTTGCACAGTTCTAAGTTGGTATCATAAATTTCACTGATAATGTCAAATTTATCACAACAATACAGCAGCAATTTCATTGAACATGTAATTGCAATATTATCAAACTAGTATTCAATCTATCACCATGATTCCGATATCATCCCAACAAATACATGGGGAGATTCAATTTTAAGAGCAGTACGTTCTTCTAAAGAGGGATCTAGAAGATGGGAACTATTTTAAGTTGTGAAGAACATAGAGGCAGGGAAATCGAGCTTCTTGTTTCAGATCAAAGAGAAGTATTTAGGAAAAGATCATGGATTCAAGAGAGAGAGAGAGAGAGAGAGAGAGTGTAGAAACGTACCGGGATTGGGTCGTCTTCGTTTTGAAAGGAGCGAAGAGGGTTGGCTAGGGTTTATGGCTCCTTTGTATGTTTGTGTTGGTGAAAGATGATGAGGTTTATGTCCGAACGGATAAGAAAAGAGGAGTGATGGAGTCCAACCGGTTGGACTGCAATTTTGTGTGTCCGGATCCTCCGATGATCTGACTGGTAAAAATAGTGAGGTAAAATGTCACGGGGGGCTATTTTATTGAAAATCGCAGCCACTCTTTTTTATTTTTGGATGGTTCAGGCAAGAGTTAATCTCACCGTTGGATTGATAGATAAAAATATAATTAGTGAATAAATTATGATTGTGTTAACAACTTTTTTAATCATGGATATCATCTTGTCATAAAGCTTTTTTTTTTTTATCCATTGTCAATCATGTGGTATAACCAACTCTTCTTAGGGTTCCCTAGTGGTCTGTGGCGGAACCAAAAAAATCTACCTTGGAAGGGCGAATGTAAAAAAAATCTAAGATTTTCTATAAAATTTAGGGGCTTTTCACAATTTAAGGGGGGCCATGGCCACTGCCAACCCCTCCGTGTTTCCGCCCCTGCTAGTGGTGATCATGCCACCTTTCCTCGGCCAAAGTTTCTTTCCATCATACGAGGGTTCCTTCTTTTCCTGATGTCTCCTTCACTCACTCGATGGTTTCTTCTACTTGCATGGATTTGTCGTTTAAGTGGAATTTGGATTATATAGATATATCCATGGTGACAGTGGATGGATCAACTAATGTCTGTCACGTAATCATAAGGTAGAGCTGCCCCATGGTTATGTGGAAGACCATGGTTGCTCCACTAACGATCACTAGTTCAACCTCACCAAACCCAGACTCCTTTAAATGGGGTATAAAAAAAAAAAAAACTTTGATTAGGGTAAATTTTAGAGATACAACAAACCATAGAAAAGGCGTTCTTCTAATCCTTTGGGCGTGTTTGGATGTGTGGTGAAGTGAGGTGAGGTGAGGTAAAGCCTCCATTCAGATAAGAAAAGACAATGGGTCATATCAAAAGTACATAATTTCAAAATTCGCTCCATCTTTTTCAAAAAAAAAGTCAGAAAAGTAACATTTTTTCTCCACTAAAAGACAAAAAAGCTTAACTTTTCTATACAAAAAGTCAAAAAGATTCCATACCAAACAACTAAAAATAAAACACCATCATAACATCTTATATTTTATTCTCTCTTGATTTGACACTTCAACTCACCATACTTCATCTCACTATACATCAAAACAGGCTCTTGAGTATTTCTCGTGGAAGCCTCAAACGACTCAAAGTTCAGAGTCACCATTTACCGTCTCCTTCACTGGTTTATAGGAGGGATCCTTAATTAAATAGTGCGGCCACCTATTCATCAATCTCCCTGATGTCTATGTGGTTGCTTGATTAGAAAGCACACGGAGAGGCCCACCTTGGCACTTTACTAGATTAAAAAAGCCTCATTTTTTTCATACAAGAGTTCAAGTCAATACCACTTTAATTCAAAATCTCCTCCATCTTTTTTAAAAAAGTTTCAAAAAGCAACATCCTTTCTCTACTAAAAAATAAAAAAACTCTACTTTTCTATACAAAAAGTAAAATAGATTCCATACAAAGCAACTAAAAATAAAATATCATCAAAACCCCATTATATCTCATTCTCTCTAGATTTAATGTTTTACTACACTTTACATGTAAAATTATCAAACGGGGTTATCTTGGTCTTTTTTTTTAGTAGATTAGTAAGGAATCTTTTTAACTTTTTACGTAAAAAATATATTTTTTTCTTTTAGTGGTTTGAATGGTTGATTTTTGATATTAAAAAAAAAGATAGAATTTTGAATTTATGTACTTTTAATATAAGAGAGCTGCTAAATGCACACTGAAAATTGATCTCTGCACACCGAAATTCTTACACCAAAATACCCACGTAAGAAATTACCTAAAACGACATCTACCAAATTTTATGCAACCTCAACTTCTTTTTATACCCAGCCATCGTCGCCCCCTCCAGCAGCACTGCTGGAGGGGGAGATGGAGTGAGAGAAAGGGAGGGAGAAAGTGAGAGGGGACAGGGTGGCGGCGGCGGCTGGCGGGTGCAGGCGGGCAAGGAGAGGAAGAGAGAGGGAATGAAGAGAGAAGTCGATGGTGTAGAGGTTAGAGTATTTTGGGAAATTACATGGTGTATAGAGAGTAGCTATGATGGGTGTACGAGTAACAATTTGTATATATCAATTTTCGGTGTATATTTAGCCACTCTTTTAATATGACCCACGTATATTTTTAAATGGAGGTTTTACTTTACATTTATTTTACACTTTACCTTTATTTTACAAGTAGATTGCACAAACGGATCTGCTTTCAGATGCCATCACAACCCCACTTTTGTTCTCTATTCTCTTGATTATTCTAAAGACCCGCCCCGCCCCATTTATAAAAATTAAAAGTCGCTCCGGCCCAGCCGCAGACCCAGTTTCTAAAATCTAGACCCACAGCTTCAGGCCCAAACCCATGCTATAAAAACTCACCCCCATCCATCTTTGGCAAAAAACCTCCTTCGTCCTACCCTAGCTATAATTAGAAGAGACTGAACAACAAGAAGAGTAGGAGGAGGAGGAGAAGAAGAAGAAGAAGAAGGCGGCCACTCGTCAAGCCGGAAACCCGCTCTTCCTCACCGGAGGAGACATGTATGCCTCCATCTCTCTCTTTCCTTGTTTTTCTTTTCCACTGACTGCAACCCCCTCTCTTCTTGCTGGAATTGCAGATGTTTTCTTCTTCTGATTTCTGCCTGTTGGAGTTGGTTAGGGTTTTGATTTAGATTGGATGCTTAATTAGCGCATTGAATTGGGATTTCTTTGTTAGATTAGAACATTGATTTGGCGTTTGATTGGGTATTTTAATTTGGGGTTTAGTTATGGTTCTCATGTGTCAGTGTCAATGTCAATCATGATTAAAGCTTTGATTTTTATGAATGATTATTAAACCCCAAACCCTATACCTTGAATGACTATTAAAGCTTTGATTTTTATTTAGTTTTGCTAATGAATTAAGCTGTTCTATTTAGTCCAATTTAATCAGCGTTTTTGTTTTTGGCTTGTTTGTGTATGCTGTCAAAATGGAAAAGCTCAAGGAACTTTGGAATGATGTGGTATAACGGTGTTAAATAAATGGTTTAGATAGAGGTTTTTGCCTTCATGGACTTTTGCTATGAAGAAAAGGATGCCTGTTATTGCTAAAATTGCGCCCCTTAGAACATTGCTAGGCCCCAAATTCAAAAGTCTAAGTTAGTGCAGCAGCTACATGCTTGTTGAAAATGAGTGGATCATGTGATAGAAAAAAAAAAGTGGGCTATTGATGGATGGATCATCTGGCCAACAACTTAGATTTTGTAAGGTTACCATTAAAAAAAGAGAAAGAAAAACCTTAGATTTTGCACAGGTGGGGATGAAAATGGGTCTATAGCGCGGTCAGACCTGAATCTAAATAATAATTAGGAGAGATTTGTATCCAGGGCCCATACCAGGATTTAAAAATAAGGCTCAAACAAAGACCCTGTCCCAAATTGAGGCCCAATTATATACTCATGTAGTTTGTATTAGTAAAATGTATACTTAAAGAACGTGTAAAATATATGGCTGTGGCAGCAGTTTTAGGATCTCCAGGTATGAATCCTTGGATTTGAACTTGAACCTGAATTATATTCAGGTCCATGCAGTGATTTTCTTCTTTGTTCTGAATTTGGTGTTGGTATATTGCTTCTTTGGGTTCACTATTGGCGCTTTCTATTCGAATGAAATTTCCAAATTCCAATATGGTGAGCTGGGATTCGATTTGAAAGTGAGGCTTGTAGGTTATTTTTGTCTTTTTTTATTATTTAAATTTAGGACTAGGTCAGTGGTACCATACTTGTGGGACAACCTACCCACAGAGGGATTGATCCCTAGGTGGCTGTGGCTCGTGTGAGATGAGACACCTTTACTACCGGTGTTTCTCGGTTTATAGGTTCTTTTGGTTATTGATCTCAGGCTGCAGTCCCAGACTGACCTTCATTTGTACAACACCCTTAAAAGATGCTATGTTTATCTTCTAACTATCCTTGTGGCTTTTTTATTTTTTCAGATACAGCACCATGAACTCCCTTTCGTTGTCTGCTCCCTTTGCACCTTCTTTTCTACGATCTTCTTCCTATTCCATTTCTCATAAACTGCACAGGCATCCAGTCAAATCTTCTCTTCTCCCAATCAATGCCTGCATTTCATCCTCTGCCACAGGGGCACGTGGTTTCCGTCCAAAACCCACCACAGAAGTTCCAAATCTAGAGTTAGGATTTGAATTTGAACCCTATACCTCTTTTCACCCGTCGTCCTCTGCTCCTCAGACACCTGCAACTGCCATGAAAGGCGCTGAAGCTGATGTCATGGGATTGCTTTTGAGGGAGAGGATAGTGTTCTTGGGTGGCAATATTGATGATTTTGTCGCAGATGCAATTATAAGCCAGCTTCTGCTGTTGGATTTCCAAGACCACACCAAAGATATCAGGCTCTTCATCAATTCACCTGGAGGGTCGCTAAGGTATGATATGTGTTATGCTCATTGCTGGAAACTGTTTTTATTTTATTTTATTTTTTTAAACCAGATTCTATCACAGAATGCAGACGTGCTTACATTTTTTTTTCCATTTAGATGATTGTGTTTCTACTTCGGTGGTTGTCATTTTCTACCATGACTAATATTAGATGTACTATGCTTAGATTACACCCAAGATATATCACTATGGTCAAACACCCTTAGATAGACCCTAAATAATTTAAGTTGACAAATGTTTGTGGGTGGGCAAAAACTGTGCACCATGCTACATGAGCATTGCTTGGCCTGGATACATTGATTATTTATATACACACAAAAATGATCAAATGCACACCTTTTGTTTTTTGGTGTTGCGGTGCACACCCCATAGTTGGGGCTTACCTGATCATCCATCCAAATGGGCAATTTCACAAATCTCATGATTGCAAAATCTTTGACTAAGGCATTGGATTTGGGCCAAAAGCAATATCATAGACATGGGGCTTGTTGAATGCCTTAATAAGGATTATTGTATTTAGAAGACACAATTAAGATTGATTATTATGGTTATATCAACTGATAATCCTGTCTTTCTTTCTGTTTTATTTACTTTGTGCACATGTGATAATGTTTGATAAAGCAAGAGATATAAGAGATGAAAATTTCAAGGTAATCAATCACGATGTGATGGTTGTGAAAAGGATCCTATTACCTTAATTAAAGATGGATTTAAGTGGGATTGCTGATGAATGTAATGTATGGAAGGAAGGATGTCGCTATGATTCCATTTCAAAAAAAAGATGTCGCTATGATGATACTTAACTGCCATGATTCTCATTATTAGTTTCATTTAATCAGTGTGAAAGATTAGCATAAAATAAGATTGATTAGTTGTATTTAAGGTAAGCGATCACTAGCTAAGAAACATGAAATGATGCATGTGACCAAATTAGAGAATGTTATACTTATTAGGGAGTGTGGCGCACATGACTGCTCGCTCAATCTATGGGCCCATTTGATTGATTAGGATTCTTATTAGCTAATCTATGTGGGTTACAAAACCACAATGAAGGAAAGACTCCATGATGGAAAGGGAACTGTTAAGAGAATCAATATAAAAGGTTTTAAGGGTTACAATTCCTCACCTCGAAACCAGTGATTCCCATCGTTTGATCACGTCTAAAGGAGAGGAGTGTTATAAATCTCCAATTAGCGGTAGCCTTTTGTTCGAGGAATTTGCAGAGATTAAGCGTTCATCATAGAATCAGTGTGCATTTATTTCAGTTGTGTTATTCAAATTGCCCAACTCACAGTTGATCCTATTAATGTAAAACTTTATCACAACCTGACGCAACTAAGATCCGCGATCGAACAATAGATCAATATCCCGAAGGATTGATCGAATCCAAGATGGATTCCAGCCACTAGGGCACAAACGAAACCATAAAACAATCCATAACTCATAGTAAACTCAAGCAATTGATTTGATTGATTGGAATAAGCATATCTAAATACAATGAAAGGCTCTTCTATATATAAGAGCAATATTCTTGCTATTAAGGAAAGCTGTTAATCCTAATTAACAATAAAATTAGAAACAATTCCTAATCAAATAATCTTGGGATAAAAATAGTATGCCACAGTATCTTTCCAGCCAATTGGGCCTGTGGCTGAACCCAATGGACTTGGTTGGATGGCTGGGTCCATTATGTGGGCCCAGGTCTTCTTATGGACTTCCGTACTGCATCACAACCCCAGCATGAATTATGAGAAGATATCTGGAGGAACATAATTCATATAGCTGACCCCAACGTAGTTGGGACAAGGTTTTGACGGTGATGATACAATTCAGGTAAGACCTGGAACATGTATGAATTTGATTTGTACAGAAAGTCAGAAATACATGCTGCATTCATTGTGGCATTCATTGTGTCAGAATCCAAACACATTGAGGCCTTTTCTGACTGTCTATTGTCGGTATTCTCCTGGCAATTGGTGTTCTCCTTAGCTATTGCTTCTTTAGATATATAGGATTTTGGTCTGTAGAAATTTTAGCAAAATTGTTGTTCAGTCCACAAGCTAACATGTCAGAGAAGGCTTTTGGATCGCAAAGTGACAGAAAAATGTGGCTTTAAATAAGATTGAGTGGAAAGTAGAACTCAAAAAGCCGACCCTAGATGGGTTGAGGCTGTTGATTCTGATGATGACAGGGCCATGCGAACTGAGGACCTGTATGGCTGTGTCTCTTGTCGGTGCTTTCCTTTCTGCTACCATCCATCCCCATGGGATTGATATTTTCCCCCCACGTGCCTAGAGCTGCTCCTAAGCTCGAGGTTGTAAACTTGAAGTACTGAACACCGAACAGTGGTTGCATGGCAGGCAGTGTTCTGTCCAGGTCATGGTTAATCTTGAACATGGGTTACAAACTTGCAGAAGTATATTTAAACAGAATTACATGCTAGTGCTACCCTCTTTTGCTAGGTAACAAATTGACAGAGGGCTTTTGAGGAAGTGCAACTCATATTGTAACTAGGTTTTACATAGGTCGCTATGTTATTTGAACTGCCCTTTCAAGTACGGCCATATGAGGATCCTTGAGATGGTTTTATCTGTATGAGGAAAGTGGAGGGGGTGTTGGTATTTTCATAATTCCATATCATTTACAGAGAAAAGTGAAGGGTTGGAGTGGGTGGAAGTTGGCCATTTCAGGAAAAAGGGATCACAGATAGGAAGTAATGGATCAAGTGATGGGTTGAAAACTGAAAAGGTTGAAGATCATGGGCAAATGTGTACAGTCAGTTGTGAATTCCATCAAAGTTTCCCACTTGGTGAGATTTACTTTCAAGGAAAAAGGGCGGAAAATTGTTTATGATCGAAGGTGGGAAAGTTAAGAGTCACTTCCATGTATTTATCATGACCCTTCACTCTTAACCTTGTAGATTAATGCCATCTTCACAAGTAAACCATAGGCAAAGACACACGTCCCCTTCACAGAACTCTGTCCACATACAATATGTGCTTTCGTATTATCAAATCTCAAATATTGTTTGCTCAAATTACACAAATATCACGCATGCAAATTTATCATTTCCATGTGATTTTATTATCTGTTTGTTGCCACTAGTATGGCATTCATTATTTTTTGGTTGAATGTGAATCTATGTTTATGTTTTTCTAGTGCTACAATGGCTATTTTCGACGTGGTTCAGCTCGTGAGAGCGGATGTCTCCACCATTGCGCTTGGGATTGCTGCATCAACATCATCAATAATCCTTGGCAGTGGCACAAAGGGTAAAAGGCTTGCGATGCCCAACACAAGAATTATGCTTCATCAACCTCTCGGAGGTGCCAGTGGGCAAGTAATAGATGTGGAAATTCAGGCCAAAGAAATCATGCACAACAAAAACAATGTTACTAGTATCATCTCTGCTTTCACCGGCCGCACATTTGAACAAGTCCAGAAAGACATTGACAGAGATCGATACATGTCTCCGATTGAAGCGGTTGAATATGGAATAATTGATGGGGTTATTGATAGTGATACCATTATTCCTCTCATGCCCGTGCCAGAGAAAGTAAAACCAAAGCTGAATTATGAAGAAATAAATAAAGATCCAAGGAAATTCTTGACACCAGACATCCCTGATGATGAAATATACTAGTTGGTGGGGTGGGTTCTTTGGAATTTGGAAACAAGTAATATGTTTTCAGTGTTTCTCTTCAGATTTTCTCATTGCCTTCTCTTTGTAGGATTTAAGCTATGATGAGCCTCAGTATCCAGATGTGAGATTTCAGGATCCTCACTTGTACAATAAATATTTTATTTATTAATTTTCGGCAGAAAACAGTTTTTATTGACTTAAATGTTGTGATAATAATTTTTTAGGATGTTTACTTGCAATTTCAGTTGGTGCTGCTCCTTGTTCCCCTCTGCTGAAATTGTCCCTTATCAGCAAAACAGGAGAGGTTGATTTATGCTTATTAGTGTAAATGATGGTAGTAACTATGAACTTCAATCTTGATCGAAAAATATGAACTTTTATCTGGACACTGGGAGCCACCTTTTTAGAAAAGATATACCCATGTGACATCTCCACATGGTAAGGGATTAAACTTTTGGGCTGAGCTTGTAGTAGCCAGTTGTTGCCTCAGATAGCATCTGAATCCTCTATTCTTCTGTGGTTCTCCACATGGTAAGGGATTAAACTTTTGGGCTGAGCTTGTAGTAGCCAGTTGGCTCAGAGAGCATCTGAATCCTCCTCTCTTCTTCAGTTGTTCGATATCTTTCTATTGTGCCTATCAAGTACATGAGGGCTCTGAAATCTAGCAAATCATGAAAATCAAAATTACGTCCATTGGATCTTAATTAACATCTGATCTAAGTTCTGAAAATGGATGTTTTCAAATGCAATGTGGTCCTATCCTCAAGGGTCATTCCCTCTGGCCTTGAAAGAAAGTACTCTTCCTGTTAAAGTAGGCATTTAACTCAAAACATTGAAGCCAAAGCAAGAAGATGGACTATGAGTAGATCAAGTTTTAGTTTCTATTTCTACAAGTTTTTTTGTGAGCTTAATCAGATGATCATCAATATCTAAAGGACCTGTAGTATCTAATAGGGCTAGTGGGCCTCATAGAGTTTATCACACGCCCTAATTCGAAAAAGGAGCAGAGTATCCATTGCTCAAGTTCAATTATGAGTTTTATAGTTACAGATGTCTAAGAGTAAATGATGTTTGTTGCATTCATTACAAGTGTAAGCACATACGTTTTTAAAGTAAACATCTACATCACGTATTAAACACAGTGTGAACGAGTATACAAATGCTCTTCCAAAATTCTTTTCATACACTACGCAAACACTTTTCTATCAAGCAAAGTGTCTAGCTCTAGAAAATGCTTATTTTTCAAGAGATAAGGTGAGAATTGTAGAAAACTAATCCCAAAGGTCAGTTTTTATTTTTTCACTTATGTTTTGATTAGTCACAACAAGTGGGAAAAGTAGCGTTACAACAGCCAAAAAAATTTACTGTCTACTTTCTAAGCCTCCATGAAATATACTTCCTAAAAAGAAGTAAACCGATTGCTTTATTGATTGTTAATTTTCTATCTTATTTCTAATTACTTTACCTCAAAAAGATACATACAATAAATGGTTTACGGAAATGTATTCATCTCATTTATATATTTATGCAGTCGTTATTTTTTTTTCACTGATTTAACATTTACTTTAAATTACTTTCTTGATAAATTGTTAACCTTAGAGTAAATGTCATATCTAAGTTCTATCAGCTGATAAAGGCCATACTTCTTTTGGCCGTTCATTTTGAGCGTTTGAAGTATACGGGTTTTCAAAGCCTTCAAACATTTGATAGGTCCAACTGTCTGCAATGTGTTCTAATTTAAGAGGCACTATTTGTGCCTGTCATTGAAGCTACATGCAAAGTCAGATTTCCTTATTTGTATAAAATATAGAGGAATTGAATACAATGCATTAATGATCAGATGAACTCCACTAAATGATTATTAAAGAGGCGAAGCGTGAAGAATATGAGGTGAGGAGTGAAAGAATATATAGTAGCGATATAGATGAGACATTGAGTTTCCTAAGTTTTGAACTAGTAGGGTGATAACTGTTAGCTTCCTTTCCTCCAATTTTCATAAGAGAGTTAGTTTTCTTATGGTCATGTTTAGATGTCTGCCAGAATTTCTTCATTTTAATGGCCAATAGATTTGATTTTCCTCGATTTCAACTCCTTATGAAAGGCAGGAATACATGATTACTTTCTACCATAGAAATAGAAATCTCTATAATGCGAAATCCTCTCATTATACAAATAAATCCTTAATGAAATTAACTATACAGAGACTAGCATGAAGGTCTGATTCACATTACGGTCCGATTCACATTACTCACTGGAGTTAGTTTTCTTATGATCTTTTTTTTGCTATCTGAGGGTTCCCAACCCTTTGGGCTTCACTAATCCGTCTGGGCCCAGAGGGAAGTCGCGTAAACACCCCTGTGGCTCTTTGGTAGTAGCACTAGTGGACTCAACCTTCGATTCCTGAAGAAGGGAGAACTAGGGGTCGAAATCAAGACCTTGAACTCCGAAAGAGAAAGGAACCGTGGTCTTGATCACTCAGCCAACCTCTTGGGATTCTCTAGTAACTTATTCATCTGTTGAGCTTGAGGAGTAAACACGGCGGCAAAGTCAACTCAGAGAGTTGGCAAGCTGTGCCACATACCTCTCAGCAAGTACACGATAAGATAGAGAGAACTGCCTTTGTAGCCTGAAAATACAGATCATGTGAAAATTGAAACTTCTTGACTTACATACACAGACATCAAATTTCTAGATGCATGTACTTGCTCTCTATAGTCACTCTAGAAACATGGGCATTATTCACATTGGGAAGCAGTGCTTTCGTACCTCTCTAGCTCTCCCTATATATGAATACATGCTGCGACAAGTGCCCACGACCATATAATGCATATTAAGCAATTTATATATATGCCCAAACTTCTATAGGATCTAAGCTCATTAATTCAAAATACACTTAAAAGAGCAAACATCTTATGGAAGTTTGGCTAATTTATATGTGTATGGACTTCGATTTGAGTTTGATTCCAGGCCCTTTATTTGGGTCAGGTTTGAGTTTGGGTCTTTAGTTAAGATTAGGATACGGCCCAGCAATAGCACAGTCCAAGTTGGGGCATGGGTCCCATTTAGTAATTCGAATTCGGTCCAGAAACTCTTATTGACCCCATCGAAATCAGATCCATTATCGTCCCTGACCCTTTCATGTTTTCATTCCAAATGGATGCATCCCTCTCTCAAATTGTCCTCCCAGTTAGGGGTCTGTATTTAGAATTTAGGCCCGTTTAATATTTAAGCTGAAACCCGATCCGACCCGACCCTTCCCTGCCTGAATGAGAGTTACTTGTAGTTTAGAGACTGATTTGCCAAAGCAAGTGATAGAAAGCTCGAAAAAGTGATAAAAAAGTCCGGCCCAACCCTGGCTGATTAACAAATGGGTGGGCTCGGGCCTGACATGTTGAGGCATGGGATGGCTCAGGCCAGGCACTTATGGGCCCTGTCAGGCTTGGCTAAAAAAGGGCTTGTACTTCTAACCTTAGGCCAGGCCTAGATATGCCTCAGCCGGCCCAACCAGGCCCACCAACATCGATCCCTACTCTCCCAGTGTGACCTATGTGATGATCTTCCTCTTTTGTTAGCATGTTGTTAAAGTGAATGTCTTTATACACTTCTTAGCAAACAAAAAGGCAGTGAAGATGCATAGGCTTGCATGGATTAATATAGAGGCTTGACCATGCTTCTTGTACCTTATTTTTATATCTTATTATGGTGTGTGGCCTGTCACTAACTAACAGACATGGTACAGCTGCGTCCTCTTATTTTTAATAAATGATCTTTTGTGATTAACAGGAGAAAGAACTTGATGATTTAAGAATGATTACTTCATGGCCTTTTGTGCTTAACATGATTGAAGAGCTATCACTTGAGTTGGCCAGACTTACTAGACAATCATAAGATATTTGTAGATAGAATGTAAAATATGGTTTGCTTATATCTTTACATGTGGAAGAAGTGCTATAGCTAAAAACTGAGAGAGAGAGAGAGAGAGAGAGAGAGAGAGAGAGAGAGAGTAGTGAGCCATTTTGGGCTAGGCCCAAAAGCTTTACAATTCCAACTCATTTAGTTGTCAGGCCTCATGTTTTATGGACCCAAAAGGTATGCCCTGGTCCACCCATTTGCAGGCCAGGCCTGCAAGCATACAAACGCCTAGGGGCAGACCATTTGAATATTATATCAGAAATTGATGCCCGAGTACAGTCCATGGGCCTAAAAACACAGTTTCAACCTAGCCCATTATTGTATTTTTTTTTGGCTTCCTGTTATTGGTAACATGAGTTAACCCACAGCCTCAAAAGTTGCAAAAGTGAGAACTTTCACTGTGCCACGGCTCCAGTTAGAGAGCACTTACTTTTGTGCATCAAAGTTATAAATATAAGAAATACTAACTATTAAACAAACCCAAATTGATGATAAATTAAAGAGTGAAACCAAATAATGGAGGTCACCTATCAAAAACTCAAGCAGTTCAAAATAAACGTCTTCCTAATATATTAGGCATTATTGAATTTTATTCTAATAGGAGTTGGTCGCATTGAAAGATTATCAAAAAAAATATTTAAAATATCATTAATCACATTATTTTTATATCAAATGATCGTCTTAAGATGGCACCATCTCCTATTCGAGTAAAGTTTAGGATACCTTATACATTGGAAGGACGTTTATTCTAAGCAGCCTGAACTTTTTAGGCAACTCATTGTAATTTGTAAAGTTCCACTCCTTTCACCTGAGGATTTCTCTTAAGTCAAAGCGTGATGGATCTGAGCTCTAATGATGCTCATGAAGATGATCATTGAAGCAATTTATCAAGGCCTGCACCAAATTTAAGCTGGATTTGTTCATCAGGTGTGGCCCCAATCTGAGAACCATGGACGGTTGAGCTTCTACTGGTCTATTTTCAATGAACATCTTTGTCCTTCCTGATCAAATGGACTGGCCTGATTTTCAAGGTAGATGCTCTCTTTGTGGGCCCCACCTGATGTACAACTTGGATGGAAGCAAGATACATAAAAGCCTGACCTTTTTATCTTTTTATATCTATGTATCTTCTTAATTAGCTGCTCTGATGACTTGCAAGAATGTGTGTGCAAAAACACCTTGAAAGGAACCTTTACTTACCCAAAATAAATTATCTGTCATGGTCCACTTGCTTTATCCAACTTATCAAAGTATCTCAAGAATCAACACACTCAATATATATGCTTAAGAACTAACAACGGAGCACATGATCATTGAAAAGTAGCAATGAATAAACACAAATATAATATGTATTTAGACCCCCAAACATTGGACTGATTATTATTAAATACATTATTATTATTATATAATACGTAATACATTATTTATGTACATACATAGGTAGGAAAAAAGACCTACTTAGGTAGGAATTTGGTTGCGGGGACCAATCGAATGCATGTGAAAAAAAGGGCAAAAACGTCGGTCAATTGGCAGGGAATAGTGAGTATCAAGAGGGTTGAGGGACATATGATAGCATTCGCACACACGGGAGACAGCCCATACGAGTGGAAAGATCAAGTGCATGCACGAAAGACGAAAAGCCCACACAAATGGAAAATGGTTTGCACGCATGGAAAGGGGCCCACACAAGTAGAAAAGGATAGCATATACTATGAATTGTACTGTGGGCAGCTGGTTAAAATACGGAGTTGTTAATCATTTGAGAAACCCCTAGCTGGTTCTCGAACTAGGCCCTCTAAGTTAAATGGCTTAAAAGACATATTATTTTGAAGTTTCAATCCAACAATGAAGACCTCTTTGAGGCTGATAGACAGACGCTCCTCCAATAATGATTAAAAAGATAGACCATTTGCAAAGACAAAAGTGAGTTCATTTTCAAAGGAATTTATGGCTATGTGAATCTTTTTCAAGAGCCCAAAGTGTATTGCAATCCCCTAAACCCTCAAAAGAGGTAGTAATAGGGGGAAAAAACTATAGCACTTGGTCCATGGCTTAAATTGATCAAAAGGAATGATTCAATCTTTGTGTTTTTGGATGCGGTTTTTAAAAACTCCTACTAAGAGTGCAGGAGATTGCAATGGACCTAAGGTCACTCCCCCTACAAAGCTCAAGCATTGAGTAAAACATGGATAGAGCTAAGATTTCTCTCGCATCTACGTCTTAGTCTTGTCGGATATGCTCTTGAAGTCATCCAAGTTATAAATAGAGAGTGTTGAGGTCGACGTCCACACTCGTTCCTAAACAGTCATAATTGTGGTCGAGCCCTCGCCCTCACCATAAAACTATTGTTGTGTCGTTTTTTTATCACCAATTTGTTTTGGAATAAGTGGTAGCGTTGTAAGATCCTACAGAGAGGATAAGTGGATGATCAAGATGCGACATTTTGGAATCTACTAGTTCTCTGGATCCGAGTAAATTTGATTTTGTTCCTAGAATTAAAATGGGACTGCTCATGAGTTAGCTAAAGTAAAGCTCTCTGATAGTTTTGACGTTGGATAGTTGGGAGACTTTTCGGATTTGTTATCGGTTTAGATTAATCCTTTGTACTTTGTAGGCATCTTGATTTTTCTCTAACATAGTTTTCTTTTGTTTATTGTTCTTTTAAGACAACAGTGGAGTAAAGTCCAATGGCTATGCTTTTTCTGCACAGCCCCTGGGTCCATAAGATCTTCAATCCCCTGATCACTAATAATAATATGATTGTCATATAATAAGGTGGGCCCACAGAAAAATGCCTACCAAAATCAGGTAAGCTCCATGCTTGATGAATCACTCTCTCTGGGGTACTCTAGTGTGGTCCACAATGGACTTAGATCCGGACCCCATCATTAATCAGGACCATAAAATGGTCCATAGGCAGATTTCTCAGGCCGGCTCTATTGCTAACAGGGTAATGGGAGAGTTCAAATAGGACTATGTACTATGTACTCTAAGTTGTTTCAACAAATTACTTTGTGAATGGGTCCCTATCTGCAACTTGATTGGACTATACACCCAACCATCTAATCTAACTAATATGTCCTTTGATGCTCAACTGTGAACACTCTGTGTTCTTTTGTTGATTCCCTGTCATCTTAATTCAAAGTTGGGTAAATATCACTTGGTTAGTTGGTCAGACCTCACCCACCAAAAGCCAAAAGACTGATATCTACATCCATTAATGCCCACAAAATCAATAATGATGTAATGAATGCACTTAAGCATCATCGGTCGCAAGGGCTAGGATGAGGTGCATGCATTAGTATGTGTTAAAAAGCGTCCCGCTGGCTAGTTATGGTCAATGAGTGGTTAGTTGAATTAATCAAAACTCATTAGATGGCCAATGTGACTGGGTCAACAATCACAGCCAACTTCTTCATGACTCATCCTCCCATTCGATCCACCTAGACCGATGATGTACTTATCCCTATCGGCTGTGATGAACTTTCTGACCGCCGCCTAGAAGGAAGAAGAAAACGACTCCACTCGTTCTTAATTATACTAAACTTAGTTAATTAAGATAAACCCTAACAATAGACTTGGAAAATGAGATTCCACTAAACTTCCATGTACAAATTCCTTTCCCTTTGTTATATTTTAGGGCAGGTTAGTTGAAGTGGTCCACACCACATTCCATTGGGGGCATCATCGACTCTAGCTTATAAAGACAAATGCTCTTCCAAACTCCAATCATAGTTTAGGGTGGAGTTTGACCTAATTGATACTTTCATACGACCTTTCTTATCATGTGATAATACTTTTGGGACCAAGCACTTTTTTATTTTCATGTGTCATCACCTTAATACTTTGATTGGGCACGGTGCATTGCAGATGGTAATCTAATTTTCTTAAAATTTGATTTACTAAAGTGATGGTTGGATAATTATTTTCTATCAAAAGAGAGACTATTTGATAGCCGTTTGTAAAACTTGATCTTTAGTACCTTCGATTTTAGTCTTGAGAAGGCATTGCTTATAATTCCTTTAAATTCAATACTAAATAAACTAACAAAAGAAACCCCAAGTCAAAATATCTGATTTTTTGGTAGAAAGAATTTCTTGTGTGATTAAATGGACCCTTGGTTTGAAATAAGAATAATTCATGACCACATGATACCAGGAAATTATTAGATAGTCTCCTGCAAAAAGTATAAAGCACACCACATTAGCTGATGAAAGGTGAATGAAATCTTTCATTTTTATTTTTTTTTTTTTGAGTGACCTAGAGGAGAGACTAGGAACCCATGTATGAAATCTTTCATATTGGAAAATGCCCATATTCTAGAATCTAGATAGCTGATAAATATTCTATCTTAGCCCTATATTTGTTGACCAAAAACCAACGCCTTCCATTTTTCACTGAGGATTATTTTTCTAGTCAGCCTCATCTACAGTGTGGCCCATCAAATCAATGGTTTGGAACACCAACTAATGGGTCCCATCTACATAACTATGGATGCATCAATCTCTAGTACTTGTACATTTTTATTATAGATGCCTCAAACAGCCACATGTGAAACTCAATACATTCACACAACTTAAACCACAGGATTTGTGGCAGGGTAGGATTTAATTCCTTCTTGGATTAGGAAATCAAAATAAAGACATTGATGATTGATCCCTCTTATTTCTCTCATGTTTTTGTATAATGAGGAGATCCCCACGTAACTTATAATTCCAAAGAGACGCCTACTTATAATACAACTGACAAGAATCCTTAAATAACAGCAACCCCTTCCCATATTTGGATCTTCGTACTTAGGGTTTGTTTTATTTCATGTAATTGAATATCTAGGATTTACAATCTATAAGTGGGTACAAATAAGAACAAAGGTGAATATCCAAAATTGACCATCAAGTAATCTCTCCTTCAATGGAAATCGAATAAGGAGGAGATGGAAAATGAATGCCTAGCCATCAGCCCATCACCCTAGTAAGTCAATGCCTAAGAAAGTCAAGGTCCCATTTGCATTAATACTTTATATCCTTTATCCCTCACCTTATATCTTCTACTCATCACGTCTTTGATAATCCTTTGTTGGAGCTCATTTTACCATAAGTCCTATGAATTCATGCACGCAAACAGGCCCAATATGTGCCATACAATTTACGCTTACACATAACTCAAGCCATCCAAGCACGTAAACATTCAAGGTATGATAACCAAAAGGTGACCTGTAATTATGCTTTTCTTTTTTAATTATTGACTTTGAACAACCAAAATAATCCACCATTGCCAACGTTCTCATGGTTGAGTGGTATTGGCATGACGGCACCTTCGTTATATGGCACACATGCTTAGGTATTGAACCCTCGGCCTTCAAATTTAAAGCATTGCTCCAGTAGTACAACATAGGAAAAAAAAAAATGGACATGCCATCAGTTACATGATTTTATTCATAGATACTTTCTCTTGGGCTAGACAAGTCACAAGAGAATGGAAAATGACCCAACTATTAGATGATGACCAAACACAAAATACTAAGTAAACATGTCATTATAGCAGAAAGCGAAAATGAAAGATATTTGGTTTTTTCAAAGATAATAGGCCCCATATATCTTTGGCTGCTTTTGTTGAGGAGATAAGGTTTTCTATTTTGTGATGTTTATTTCATCAATTAAAAGATGGTGAAATAGAACGATCAATCTATAGGACTTCTTGGGTATAAAAAAAGAAAAAGAAGAAACCCCACAAAGTAGTAGTCCATAGGTCTACAATATTTCACAACGAATCAAGGGGATACTAAGATGAGCAGAATGACACACAATCAAGATAAATGAAACTGATATGGCAACTAGTAACTGGTTTAAAATGTGTGAGACCCACATTTGCTTAATCAACTAGCTTATATTATTAATCCCGAGTACATACAGCAATAGTTCAGTATTAGGAAACAGTTCTTCACAACAGTGAAGCAAAACAATAAAACAGAATTATAGAAAGTAATCTAAAACTAAATTGAAATACACTTACTGTTTAAAGGCAGGAAAAACAATATTCAGGAAATTGCAGAAGAATGTTGATCAAGGCTAGTGTTTTAACACTATGTCCTTAAGACAAATTTCGCCCCCGCAATGGTGTTAACGAGCTTCAGCAGCGTTTGTCTCCCATGATACAATGACCGGTCTCACAGCAGTTGCAGCACTACAAACTATGTGATTGACGAACAAACAGTGCAACATGATTTTCTCTCTGGACTCAGATGACTCGAATAATGTAATGCAGCAGTAGTGTATTGGATGAGCAAAAATGATGAACAAGATGCATATTTATAGCTTGCATCAAGTCCTTTCATAGGGGTTGCATCTGTTCAGAAGAACAGTGACTATTCAGATGAACAGATGCACCTCTTCTTTGGACACACCTCTTGGGGTTGGACACACCCTTTCAACTGCGAAAAGACATATCACTAAGGACACATCCCATTTAAAAAAGAAAAATTTTATAAAATAAAATTTCTCCAAAAAAATAAATGGCCAGTGGGCCAAGCCAGGCCTAACGCGTGAAGCCCGGGCTTCGGCCCAACTAGCGTGTGAAGCCCAAGCCCAAGCCCGGCCAGGTTCGGTGCGGGGATGGGCGGCGCGCGGGTGTGGTGGTGACCCCATCTTGGTCTAGGTCCTCCCTCCTCCACAAAAGTGGGATGCCCTTTGGGGCTCATCTTATACTACCAAAGTAAGCATATTTATACCCAATAAATGTTTTGCTCCCAATCAATGTGGGAAGCAAGTTCACCACTTCTTTGTGTTTCCATATTTAATATGTTCAAGTAGTGGTGTTTATGAGACAATTTCTCATTCACTCCTTAATGGATTAGAGCAACTCAATACATGTCTTTAATCTACTCATGGAGTAGATTACATACCCATATATTCCCACCTAAAATGATAAATGGGTCCCACTTAGTTTTTGACTCAAAATTTATAAAAAATAGTAGTTCTCTGGGCCATTTTCCAACATATATCACATTACCCCTTTGTACAGAACTTTAATTTAGCTCAAACTAGCTGTAATATGCATAATCATGACTGTTTCATGCAAATTCCTCTTCCTGTAGTAAAACTTGGGCTACCTCATATACAAAGGGAAGCATGTGAAGCAAGCAAGTTCAGTGATATGAAAGTGGTCTCCACAAGTTTTTGTTGTTGCTGGCACCATTGAAAAGACTTGATATTATTTTGCCTATTGCCACTAACCGTACCTCTTGCAATTTATTCCTTAATATGGTCATAACTTATATTTATTTGTTTTTTTTGCATGAGACCAAAGCCTTTTAAGTCCTTGTATGAAGGAATTATTAATGAGAGCTAGGAATGTGAATAAAAGGTATAGTGACCAAATTTCACTCAGTCTAGAGTAAATTATAGGAGTCGCGGCGGACCCAAAGACTTGAATCCTCTTCCCACACTACCACCCACTCTGGAATGTCGTGGGATCCCATACTTTCGTACACCAATCTAAATGGGTATTTGGAGTCCTAAGTATGAAAGTTACTACTTGTCAATCCATTGATAGCTCAACGATGAAACACCCCTCTTTATATATACTAGGATTTGATACCGTAGCCACATTACTGATGGTTAGGGCCTTGAATAGAGGGTGTGAGTTGTACCAAAGAAAAAATAAAATAAAATGTGCAGTATGCCCAAAGTACTCAAACTAAAAATTGGTTCCAAATATTGAACCCCTACCCCAACTATTTTACTTCGGGTTCCTTCTAGTATTTAGAAACCCATTTTTATCCCTGCACACTCCCATTATTAAAAAGGTTGCATGTATTGGGTCATGCGCCGCAACAACTTTATGAGAAATTTATAATGTTTGCTGCCAATTGCGTTTGTTACCTCAGCACATTTCATATGGCAGGCATTGGTCTCTGTCCTTTATTTATTTATTTTTTTCATCTTTCCTTTTGATTTTGTGGGGAGAATAGATAAGACTCTCCAGGACCACTGAAGGTGGGGATAACATGCTGCCCTTGTAATGTGCTTCATAGGGCTAACTGTACATATACATTCTTTCACCAAAACAAAAAAAAGAAAAAGAAAAACTGTACATATACATTTCTTTTAGGACAAAGAGATGAGAGAGAGAAGTAAAGAGAGTTTAAAAAAAAAAAAAAAACCACTCTTGTTGTCTTCTCCCTTTTCACATTGGGATCCCTTTCTTACCTACTTATGGAAATGAATTTCTACGGAGTTGTAGAATCATCGTATTACACAACTAAGCTGATCTTTGGAACATTGTCATTGTTAAAATTATGTCTCCTAATTAAGTTTTAGAAGATTTAACTGAAAAAATCACTTTATTCGCACGTGTTACGCAATTAAACACTTTAGTAATTGGTGCACCAATTAGAGCAATTGGGCCCAATTTTCATTTTTTTAAACATATTTGGCACATCATCGGCGCCGACCTTATTTACACTGCATAAGGTTGGCGCCGACTTTATTTACACTAAAAGTTATAATTTTTTCCGAAAAAAATTCTAAGTCAGGGTCGGTGATGACCCTAGCAGTGTAAAATAAGGTCACCACTGAGGCATATTTCTTATTTTTTTGACCAAAAGTTGTAACTTTTTTTAGGCATTTTTGGAAAAAAATTCTAAGTCGGGGTCAGTGATGGCCTTAGCAGTGTAAAATAAGGTTATCACCGACGCATGTTTTTTATTTTTTTAACCAAAAGTTGTAACCATTTTAGGCATTTTCGGAAAAAAATTCTAAGTCAGGGTCGGTGATGACCTTAGCAGTGTAAAATAAGGTCATTACCGACGCAAGTTTCTTATTTTTTTGACCAAAAGTTATAACTTTTTTCAAGCATTCTCTGGAAAAGATTCTAAGTCAAGGTCAGTGATGACTATAGCAGTCTAAAATAAGTGATACAGCATCGGTGATGACGCTATATAAATTTAAAAAGAAAGAATCCTAAGAAAGGGAACCAATACATTTACTTCAAAAGGCCCTCATGTGCTTCAAAATATTTTAAATACAAACAAAAACATTTTTTGCATTCAATTGACATTCAATCAATCCATCAACATCCCATATATATTTACTTAAATTGCTTGCACATCTCCTAAATTTAAAGTTACAAATTGACAACATCCACAACATAACCATACTTTAATTATAAGTTACATTAGGATCAATATCCAAAAACACATATAACACAATAAATGTAGGGTGATGTTCACTGTAAGTCAGGAGGTAAGACCGAGAGCAGATGGATGTTAAGATAAAGCACTCAAACATAACCACTCATGCGAAAAATAACAGTTTGAATAACATTGCCATAGATTGAAAGGAAATTCAATTGATTAGTGGTTGTACATTTGAGGTACTAGCCTCGTTGCGGGGTAATTCATTCTTGCTTGTATTCTCTTTAGACATCTGTGTACATCCAAATTATACATGGTATCATTGAATGTAATGAAGGCAAGCATACATAAAAAATGTTCACAAAACAGAAATAATGAACACTAAAAATTTCATGCTTATATGGAATAGTGAACACTAAAAATGTACATTTCATAACAATCCAATATTAGAGATAAATTACGCCCACTTGAAGTAAGAGATAAATAGTTTTGTCTAACACCACAATAGTTAAAGTTCATGTAGGGTGAATTATTGACTTTGCAAGGATGTATTATTGGTTATTTGCAACCAACTACATTTTTTAATATTGTTAATATTACTTATTAATTGCATTGTATAAAAAAACATGCACTAAAAAATTGGTGCATCTCCAATTTTTACCCTCTTTGTAATTTTCGTGTTATAAATTTAGTTGGTTGCTTACCCGTGCTCAGCACGGATTTCTCTTTGCTAGTAAAGTATGAGACTAATATCATTCTAGTTAAATTACCCTAACATTTTTATTTTATAAACTTTATCTTTGTATATGAACCATTTCTTTGATAAATGGTCTGATTAAAAATAGTTTCATTATTGATCCCATGGTGGTTCTCTGATAACAATTTCAGACGTGGTTCAACCAAAATGTGGTTTCATAAAGAAACTAGTGACCATTTTTGGAACACGAAATGACCTAGTTTTTTGTCACTTGACTAAGACATGTTTTTCATATGGATCTCATGCATTTGGGCTGCATCAATGAGGCAGGTTTTGGCAACAGACAAAAAGACCAATCAAATAAAAGGAAACTAATCAAACCATAATCTTAATTTAATTACAGATCAAACTGAACACCAAAAAACAAAATGAATCTATTCTCTTAAAGCTTTGTAACTAAAATCAACTCAATCTGTTTCATAAAACAAGAAAAATGAGCAAGGAGAACAAATTCATTTTAATTACCAAAGACGGTAACTGCTCTGGAATCATCGTCCTTCTCAACTCAGAAAACCCCAAATTCAGAATCCTACAAACTCTAGTCTATTCAAACAAATAATCTATAAATCCCACAACGACGTTGAAGCCCATGTACCATGCACTTCGATATCGTATGCGGGATGGTAGGAGAACCACAAGGAAGGAAAATACAAAAACATATATAAAGACTAAAAAAATGGAAGGAGATAAATACATCTGCAATCAAGATAGAAAAAATAGATGCAATTAAGATGGAAAAACCGATTGGAAGCAAAGAGATGCAGTTGAGGAGGAAGTTTGAAGCCTAGTGTAAGTGGAAATGACAGCAACCACGCAGGAGCACTCGTCCAAGGTCGGTCTTGGCGGTAGTCTGGGAGAGAGAAGAAAAGAATGAGAAGAAATATGATTTCGAGCCCTAATAGGATTCGCGGACAGGGTTGGCACTGACCTTATGCAATGTAAATATGCCAAATAGGTAAAAAAAAAAAAAAAAAATTGGGCCCAATTGCTCTAATTGGTGAACCACTTGCTAGAGTATTTAATGGCGTAACACGTGTGGATAAAGTGATTTTTTCGGTTAAATCTTTTAAGTTTTAACACCCATCTTTCCATTCAGTGTAATTAGTTACTTCTTGAAATTTTATGGAATTCGTCCTTTGATCGAGAAGTACATGTTGTGCTCCTTGATATGTATTGTTATGTTGTTTTCTATCGTCTTTAAACTATTGGAGCATGTGGTTGTCAATATAGTATTAGAGTGAAAGGTCAAGTTGTGATGTGCTTTCATGCATTCACGATATTATGGAATGTGCATTCTCCCTCCCCATTGGGAAATATAAAAAAAATTCAAATCAACCCATTGTCTCTACAGTAATTGCTTCCTTATTCCACATGTCTATGAACCCAACATGCCTATCCATCCCGTTCAAACACCTGTTTCTATTGATGCAGCAATGACTCTGATCCTTCATCAGATGTTGAATACTTCTTCTCAAGATTAACAGCAGTTAGTTCTAATTATTGTTTCAAGAAACCCATATCAGTGGATCGATTAACACTATCCATCTATAATGAAGTGAGCAACATCAGTAATTTCTATGAAACAATAACCTGATCATCCCTGTGACAGTTTGGCAATGCATTGTGGTAGCGTATTAGAATTTATGAAATGAAGCATTTTTCAATCCTTTCTCCTGAAGAGACAAATAACTCAATGTCCCACAGATAACATCAGCTCCCTGCCTCCATCACTTCCGCAGCATGCGGTACTAAAGCCACCTGTTCCATTTGTCCTGAATCTGAATCATGTTTACCAATAAGATCAAGTTCCAGCTCATGCTTTATGTTATTATCCAAGTTGCCTGAAAAATGATCAATACCCTTCAAGGTCATCCATGCAAATGATGACAGAAGTTGCGTCTGATATAATCTATATACGATGAATTATGATCTGAAACTTGATATCGGTGCTTACCATTAATACAAGAATATACTAAGAAATCTGATTCTCAATTAATGGAGGTATACAGAAGTCCAAAAGATTAGATCTATAAGTTAAAAGACTTTTTTTTTTTACAAATTAGTTACTCAATCTATAGAAATTTAAGATAACGAGCTTCCAGATCTTAGAATTTATTAATTCAAAAAATAAATTAAATAGTTTGGTTTATAAATATCGGCTTACGTTAATCAAACCTTATTAAAGGTATTTGATGTGCCTCACAAGTGAAAACTTATCATGTAACTCACTTGAGCATACCCTTTTTGGCTGAGGGTATGTGAAGCACTTTCACACATCTATACATGTTTGAAAATTTTACAGTATAAATGGCTATATTTATATATCATTTTCACATTTCATTTACCAACAGCGTACATATATCAATCTGTATAACCAAACATAGTTATATTTAATTTTTATATATATAAAAATTATTTACTAATGTAAATGAGTCCAAACAAATAACCCTGTATAAGTTAAAAATCACAAACAGTACCGAAGGTTTGAATGAGCAACTGTGGGCTCATTGCTCGAGATAAGAATGATCATGTGATGGGATATCGAGAGTCCTTGTCTTGCTTTTTTTTTTTAGTTTTTGTTTTTTGTATCCATGTAGTGCAACCTTTTCTTCTTGCACATGTATCTATTGTATAGAATTATCTCCATTGGCATTCACAACGCCTACATTTCCTTGTGCATGACGAAGAAACGCCCCCTTAATCCTCGCCATCTTTCCCTCTCAATATTAACACAGCGAGACACAGATACATGGAGCCTTCTTTAGTCACACATCTCAACAAATTCAATGAATGTATTTACAGAGAATGCAAACCATGTGTGTTTTGACTTTAAAAGAGTTGACCTGGTGGGACCCACAATGGATGCATCCAGTGCGATTCAGTTCAAAGGGTTGGGACAATATTTGGAACGATTCAATGGAAGAGAGTCAATCAACCTCTTATATTCTTTTGAGTGCTAAAGAGGCACTACACCGGTCAAGTTACGAAACAGTTTGGTCTCAAGAAAGTTGATACGATTGATTTATGACTTGGTCAAAGTCATGAAACAATTTGGACCCAAACGGCCGCGGTTTTATTGAATACAGTTATGAAGTTTTTCACAACCAAAACAAAATCAACCCAAATATTCCTCCCCCACTTCCCTTGTAAAGATCAAATATTACAAATTTTAAAGAATCTCATCCATATCTAACAGCTTATGCTTCATTTCTCACCTCTTTAAGATAAAATGCATGCTATATATAACCACCAGCTAGATGGATAAACATGCAAACCTCTAACCTGCTCTTTGCCTCTTCTCTGTTACCAGGTATAACATTACACTGTTACAGGCTTACAGCTCCAGAGATTTTGAGAACGTTGATTTGGTGGACCCCACCCAGCTTGATAGATCACACCCCCATGATCTGTCAAAACCATAAATTAAAGTCATCTAATCTAATCTAAACAGAAATTACGTATCCATCCATTTACAGGCCAGAGATTGAAGAGGGCCTGGATAATCCACCCATCAATAGTGGGCCCTACTATGCATCAAACACCACATGAACAAAATCATGGGCCTGAAATAAAAAGGCTCAGAGAAAAACACTTTGGTCTGTCACTGGGCTGAATTAAACCGTGCACGATTACGGCCCCTCTGTTAGATTGATTATGTGCGCAAAATCAATGGGGCTGAATCATGATGTGTTACCCACTGATCGATCCAACGGTGGGCCATTATTCAATTTGAGTGAAATTTGGCCCAATGATAAACACCGAGGGGAGAGGTGCAGTTGTGCGGTTCAGATTATAGTTGGATCATTCCTAGTTTTTATAACCCCTACGACAAACACAAGTACATCCATGAGCATGGATAAGTGGGTCCCACTTCTGGATCTAATGAAGCCCATCGTTTACAGATTCAACGCAGAAATCCAGAGTGAATCACGGGCCCCACTTGGCAGAGCACAAACTTTGATGTATAATGGTTTGCAAATCGATAGTTAATAAAAAGAAAGTAAAATGAAAAAAGAAAAAAAAGGCAACGGTCGATATTCAAGCAGAAAAGAGACCCACATATCATCTGATTGATGGCATGTTACAATCTGGGCAATTTTTTGTGGGGCCCATATCTCAGATGCCCCACCAGATCGACCGTTTGAAATTACCAGTGGGCCCCACATGTACAACAAACTCATAACGCCCGGGTATCCTCTGTTTCATGTAAAGTAAAAAAAATAAAATAAAACAACTTATACCATATATAAATCAATCTCTCTCTCTCTCTCTCTCTCTGTTAAGGACCGAAGAAGTCTCTTCTCCTCCCTGCAAGAGGCAGTGGAGAGCCCAAAAGGGGAGGACCCAGTCAGCTATGGAATCCTTCCTCTGTGAGAAATCCTAGCCTCTCTTGTTGGGTTTTGTAGATTCCTCTCTCTAGCTCCATCTCCATGTGTATGTATGTATATTAATGTCTGTGTAACATATGTTGTGGTCTTGTTGTTTTTGTGTGCTTTTTGAACAACGCTGCAGGAGAAGAAAGGGGTTGTCCTGAGTGGTAATGTGGTGGGCAAAAGAAGAGGTTTTTGGACATGGGTTCTTCTTTTGAGGGTGAGTCCATTTGCCCCCTTTTTAGTTTCTCTGGTCTTTTGAGTTCTGTGGCAATATTTTGTTGTCTCTCCTCTCTGTTTGATATGCTGTGGGGTTTTGTTGTTTTTACCCATTTGTGGAGGTTTTTGTTCATTTGGGGGTGTCTCTGAAATCATTGATTTGTGTGGTATGGGATTGTTGGGGTCATTCTGTGTTATTGTTTTTGGTAGAAAATGTGATTACATTTTTCTATTTTTGCCTTTTGGTTATTTTGTTTCTATTTTTTTATATAAAAATTCTTTCTTTATTTTATTCTATGTATTCATTTATTTTTACTATGTGGTTTTTGTTAGTGGGCTTCCAGATGTGGTGATATTGAACTCTTTTAAGAGGATTTTTGTATTTTATTTACTTAACTAATCTCATCTAATTTAGCAAAACTATAGATGGTGTTGCTGGTTTTTCATTTTTGTATGGATATGCAGCTCCTTCTTTATTTTTCAGTACTTTATTTATTTATATTTTCTGGGTTTGTTTAGCTTTATTTGTGATGGTTGCAATAACTATTGGTGGTGTTCAATCATGAAAATACTAAAGGGGGAGTAGAAAAGAATCCGTATTGATGTTGGTGGGGTTGGTATCTAATGAAAGTCAACTATCAGTTTATTCATTTATACAGTTTGAATCTTTGTGAAATTTTCAATTATTACTTTGTCAATGGCATAGAGAAGAATACCCGTTTGCAGTCTCTGATGTGCAATGCAGCTCAATTTCAATAGCTATGTTTGCATTCTGGATTTTCTTTTTTGATTTTTTTTTTCTGTGATTTTCTTTTCATCGTAGGTTTGTTTGTATGATGCTTCTCAGCTTTTAAATTGAGAAATCAAATTGTTTTATGTATGCATACACAACAAAATGTTGATAAAATCCTTTATTTTATGTTTTTGTAGACTCTTGATTATTATTGTATCCAGATTTGGTTGGAAATGCGAGCAAGATCTGTATTGTGGGGCCCACTTCTTGCGGTGGTGGGCCTTGGATCAACCCCTCCCCCTGGTGAACAGTGATTGGGCCCAAATATCATTCAGATTGGAGTTATATTCACTATTGGACTGAACTTTAATCTCGCATTTTATCTTGTGATGAAGAAGAATGCTTCAATCCAACATCAAATATCACCCAACCAAAGTGATATCTGAGCTGGGGGTGTTCTAATTCAGTGTTCTGACTGACTTGATGGGATGTGGGTCTTTAAGTTCTGACATGCTCACTTCCATCAGTGCTTAGTCTTAGCGTAGTTTGTAATAATATTCCTCTTTACTAAGTTTGATCTATGGGTCTTCATTTTTTACCAAATCAAGGTGCATGTTACATGATTTCCAGTTCTTTACAATGTTTTGATTGGTTTCAATATGCCCAATTCTTCAATTCTAAATAGAAATGAGACAGAATGTTATAAATCAGCTAAGTTCGATTGATATCAATATACAATTCATTTGGGTTCTTCGCCAGAATAAAGGAAAGGAAAAACTGGGGCTTAGCTCATGGACAAAAGGTTTTAATGAAAGGCAATAATGTTAAAGAAAAGGTGGAAAGAGTATTTTAACAAACTTTTCAATGAAGATTTTCTAGGAGGCTTAGACACGAGAGATGCTTGTTAGTAGGACATGTCTTTTACCACAAAATTAGAGTAGCAAAAGTGAAGAAAGCATTGACAAGAATGAAGACATGAAAGGCTATGTGGCTAAATGACATTTTGATAGAGGCCTGGAAATGCTAAGGAGAAATTGAAGGGATTTCGGTTAACTAGGTTCTTAAATAAGATATTAAGGACAAAGAAAATGTCAGATGAATGGAGAAGAAGTATTGTACTACCAAATCACAAGATAATAAGAGATATACAAAGTTGCAGCAATTATCGCAGGATCAAGCTTATGAAACTATGAGGAGAGTAGTGGAGCAACAACTTAGACAAAAGACCAAGATATTTGAAAATCAACTTGGTTTCATGCCTGTAAGGTAAATAATGGAAGCTATCTTCTCATTTAGACTTTGCACTGATTATGTATGAATTAACTGCTCATATTCAAGGGGAGGTGCCGTGGCGTATGTTGTTTGCACATGATATAGTGTTCGTGAATGAATCGAGAGATGATGAGAGACTTTAAAATATAAGGGCTTTAAAGTTAAGTCATGCAAGTTCAAAATAAATGATTGCAACTTTAGTGAGGATGTGCAAGAGATGTAACTCTTGTGAGAATTGAAGCTCAAGAGATACCACAAAGAGAGTCTTTCCAATACTTTGGCTTTATAATTAGTAAGGATGGGAGATTGAGGAAGATGTCAAATATAGGAGAGGAGAGGATAGTTGAAGTGGAGACCTGCTTCTAGACTCTTTTGTGGTTGGCGCATACTGACAAAATTGAAGGGGAAATTTTAGAAGACAACAATTAGATTAGCCAACTATGGCATATGGAGTTTAATGTTGGCCAATCAAGAAGCAAAATATGCAAAAAAATGAGTGTAGCGGAGATGAGAATGTTGAGATGGATGTGTGGTAAAACTAGGAAAGATCAAGCGCTCTCAGGAGCGAGCATTCATGCATAGCATCAATAGGTGATAAATTAAGACAAACTCGTTTGAAATGTTTTGGACATGTTCTTTTTGGCTTGCCTGGATATCTTTATCCCTTTTGTATTAAGAAAAGCACTCCAATTATATTTTAGAATCCCTCTTCTTTGGGTAGAACCCTTACTCGTGTTGGCTTGAAAGTGCCTTTGTTTGGTTAGATCCTTCCACCAATCGAGCTTCATCAGTTACCCCTATTTCCAATTACATGCACAACACTCCGCATTCTCAATCTGTTGGTTAGGGATGGTTATTGTCAATGCATCTATCTTCACAACTAAACAGAATTGACATGTATTGTTATGCATCAACTCAAGTAATGTGGAATATCAGTATACATTATATGGTTTGTTTGGCTGTATTTTCTTACAACTTAATCCAATCCATCCCCTATAATTTATACAATCTACCTTTGCATTTCAGGACTTTGGCATACCAATGAAACAAATATTTATGTTATATATATGGGGCCAGCTCTCCTAAGCTCAAGCTTAAGATAAGGTAAGCTCAAAAGTGTGGTGAGGCCTACTTGGGGACCCACATGAGGATGGGGATGGGGGGGATTTCAAGGACTCCCTGGGATCCTCTTCTCTACAAAAGATTAACCCCAACCGTGATTTCTATCATCTCCATATGGGCCCAAAAGTTTAATGGTCAATAGTCCATTTAGATGGATACATAGTCGATCCAACGGTCCAGTAAATTCGGATTTGACCGAAAGTTAGTGGACATGTGCAATTTAGGAGGGTCATGTGTTTGGTTTATTTGGATGGACCAAAAATGGGCCCCACAAGCATGAGCTTACGAAATTTTCTCCTAAGCTTGAGCTTAGGAGAGCCTTGCTCATATATATATATATGAGAATTGGATTTTTACCAACCATTGTCTCTAAAATCAAGATAAATCCAATAAAAACTAGATTTTTCAATTCCATCATTCCAAAAACAGAGATAATCGACTTTGATTTGTGGGACCAGCACTCTTTTAGCTTAAGATAAAATAAGCTGCAGCTTAGGAGAGCCCTGCTCATATATATATATATATATGTATATATATATATATATATAATATGAATATGTATGTATGGAAGCACACAAAACTTTTAGTTTGTGTCAATATTAGCTGGTATACAACTTGATTTTTACATGTAACTTCCTTGTATTTATAAACATTCACATATAATATTTCCATCATATTCTCTAGTGTGTTCTTGTTGTTGTTTTTCCCCTTCTTTTCTGGCAATGCATCATGTTCTTGCAAGAAACTATAAATGATTAAACGGTCACCATTCTTCCTATCACCTCACTAACTGATAAGGCAGGTCTGTTTCACTTTCTTATGGAACTTTCCTATAATTCTTATGTGACAGCCATGTACATAATGTTCAATGTTCTTGCAAGAAACTATAAATGATTAAACGGTCTTCCTTCTTCCTATCACCTCACTAACTGATGAGGCAGGCCTGTTTCGCTTTCTTATGGAACTTTCCTATAATTCTTTTGTGAGGCAAATGTTCATAATGTGTCTTCGTTACATTATGTACTGCGTGTTGTGCAACTAAGAATGTTTATTTTAGTTCAGGATTCGTGCTTGATCCATCCAAATGCAGTAAACTGAGTATGGATGAAAAGAGAGAACTTGTGTATGAAATATCAAAATGGTCGAATGGTGCCCCTGAAATGCTACAGTCATGGAGCCGCCGGGATCTTTTACAGGTCCTGTGTGCAGAGTTGGGAAAGGAGAGAAAATTTAGCAATTTACCAAAGTTAAAATTGATAGAACATCTTCTTAAAATTGTGTCTGAGAAGAAAATGGAGCAACATACAGATGGTGCGGATTCAGAGTCGCATCCATCATCTTCTAATACCCAAGGCTTATCAAAGAGACAGAGGAAGTCTGACCATCCATCTCGATTGGCCATTGTGACAGATCATCATCAGTGCACAGATGATGGTGAAGGCCATGAAAGTGTCATATATTGCCAAAACTCGGCTTGTCGGGCCACTATACGCCCAGAAGATGCATTTTGCAAGAGGTGCTCGTGTTGCATCTGTTTCCAATATGATGATAACAAGGATCCTAGCCTTTGGTTGGTTTGCAACTCAGAGCCTCCTAATCAAGGTGCGTCATGTGGGTTGTCATGTCATCTTGAGTGTGCCCTCAGGCATGAAAAGGCTGGAATTTCAAAGGGTGGACACTGCCTTGGATTGGATGGGGGCTTTTATTGCATATCTTGTGGAAAAGTGAATGACTTGCTCAGGTAAACCATTTTACATTATTTATTTTTCTTTTAGTTGCTTTTCTGGATTACAAATTACTGTAAAGTTTCAGTTTTCATTCTGTAGATTTTCTACCCTGTATAAATATCTATCAAACTAATGCTATGCTTTTTATTTATGATTATCATTATATGCTTCCCTTTCCCTTTTGTCCATTTTGGATTATTTGGTGATTTAAGGAATCTTGTGCAAGGGGCTTAAGTTGTGTAATAGATCAAATGATGCTCTAGTTGTAGACACTTTGCTTTTAGAAGGGTTCTTAATCTTTGATTTGCGTGGAGTTGAGTTGTTTCTTTTGGAAATTTGAGAAAATGCTTTTTTGTTTTTGTTTGTCACTTATAGCATTTGAAGTATGCTTTACTTTGATGAATTGTGCAATTTCTATTGTGGTGACTTGAAGCTATGGAAGATGCTTTGTGGACGAATATGGCCACCATTTGTTGCTTCAGGCTTCCACTCACTTGATTGTTTTTTTGAACCATCAGTGTAAACTGCAAGGAATTATTGATAATGTAAATACAGCATTTAATCGTGTTGATATGAATTTATTCTACCTGTAATTATATTGTATATGCACCATTGTTCATGGAAGGCATTCCTTTCTTTGCATTTTTACAATGTATACCTCTTACATTGTTCGTCTTATGCACATTTAATCCCTTATCATCAATGGAACTTTTGTTACCACAAAAAGAAAAACAAATTGAATTGAAAGCATGATGTTGCAAACTGGCAATAGACATGAACAATAGTTAATGGTGCTATATACAACAAGATGAAAACCTTCAGCAACATATGTAGCATGCTTCTCCCCTCATTAGTAACTGGCCTGTGTTGTTCTCTCTGTACTGCTAACTTGAAATTTTGGCATAAATAATTTTGAATTGCATATCTGGGTTATTCATTAAAGATGCAGTGGACAAAATAATGTCTTAGCGATTTTTGTTCGTTTTCTCATCATGGTGAATATAACTTCCCTAACCTCGATAATTTTATATCCAGCCACAATTTCTTCTTTCTTTCTTTCTTTCCTTTTCAAACCATTTCTCTGAATATTTTGAATACAAGGGAACTCTGCAAATGCTCCATTCAAAATTTCATGTAATACAAGAATTATGCTTCTCTAGCGAAAAGCATGAAGATAAGAATGTGATTACAATTTACAATGTAAATAACTAAGTTCTTTGGCTTGTATATATATTTGATAGAGGGGCTTACACATTTTATCTTTGCCAGACAAGAAATGTACACCATGCAAATCTGAATAACCATTTTCTTCAGCTTTTACATATTTCATCTTTTCTAGAGAAACTAAATAAACATGAAGGCATGTGGGGTTTTGCCACATCACTGCACAAGAAATGTACACCATGCAAATCTGAATAACCATTTTCTTCGGCTTTTACATATTTCATCTTTGCCAGACAAACTAAATAAACATGAAGGTATGTGGGGTTTCCTACATTTTTACACTCAAAATCCTTGCATTGTCTCCATCTATGGAGTTGCTTGTGATGGATTTTAGTCTATAATGTATACTTTGACCCTGACCTTTCCTCTCGAACCACCTGTAGATATGGGCAGTTTGATCAGCTATCCATCCACTTGATGTTACCACCATCTCCAAAGACACATTTTGTTTCTATGATCTTAAGATGCATCTTTACCCCATGGCCCATGCTTGTTTGTTGCTAACGTAGTTGAATCCTCTTCATAGTGTTCATGCATCGTGTTGATAGAACTGCTTTGTCAACATTGTAGCACATGCTTGAATTGGCAGAGTTACACTACAGTTATTTTTGTTTGATGGCAATTGGCTAGCATGGATGAAAGCATCAATGGATATGCGTCAGAGAATTAAAATTGGTGTCCCATAGATATGCTTCTTTTGAGAATTTAAATGTGAAGGTAACTATATAAAAGGAAATGCAATGGCAGTGAATCATAGATCTATATTTCAGCGTAATTAAAAATTAGTTTCCTCTTTGTTTGCAAAGCATTCTAAGAAATGTATTCCCGAAAGTGTTAAAAATTTGAAGAATCAAAGGTGAAAGTCCATAAATGACCATCAATTACTCCCCTTTGATGGAAAATGAATTAAGTGGAAAATGAAAATGAATACCAAGCCATTATCCTAGTAAATGAAATCTTAGGAAAGTTAGGGTCCCATCTACATCTTCTTCCTATATCCTTCACCTCTCACCTTGTTTATAATCCTTTTTTGGAACCCATTGTCCCGTGATATCCCATGTACTCACTTTCTTGCAAAAGAAATTAAAAGTTTAGATGGTATGCACCATAGAAATGCTTATCTACAAGCCCATGTCTTGTTTTAAGCATGGCTTGTTATGCTTGTTCTAACAGTTGTCCCAAGAACTTTAAATGAAGGATGTTATTCTTTTACCAACAAGTACTGCTTTGGTTAATATATTGTTTGTGTATTTAATGCTATAGCTTTTTTTATATATGCAGTTATTTGTATTGATCAAAGTGATGTTATAACAGCCCTCTGGGTAATAGTGCTTTTGACTTCCTGAGTCCTGAGCTATAGTTTTGGCAAGCTTTCTAAGTCAGCCTTAAGTTCAGAACAGCCTGTGGGCCTTTAAAACTTTATTAGGGTACATAGACCATTACATCACTACAGTTTCTGTCAAACCTACTATATAGTATTTCTTATGATTCCTAGGTTGGAAATCACGTGAAGTATCAAAGCGACTCTGTAGGTCCACAGGTCCTGGTTTCCAATAGTGTCCAATAAATACTATAGTACTCTATACATTGGAATTTTGTTGAATTAGATTCATTTTTAAACAAATATACTGCCTGTATGGGTATTGTTTCACTCATTCACTCTTTCCGTAGATGGTACATTGTGCTTAACATCCATTTTGCCGTTATTTTTTTGCTCTCCAGTGCCAGTATGATACATTTCACATCCACAGCCCATTTGCTTGAAAATTGGTTCGCTTTTTTAGCTGCCCAGCTGTTCTATAACAGCTGCTATAAGAGGCCGGAACATCAAAATAAGCCCTTGTTTTAAGTTTTTTTTTTTTTTTTTCCTTATAATAATACAGATGCTGGCGGAAGCAGCTACTGATTGCAAAGGATGCCAGACGTGTGGACATATTTGGTTATCGGCTTTCTCTAATCCATAAGCTTGTCCATGGAACTCAGAAATACCAAAAGCTTTATGAGATTGTGAACAAGGCAGTGAAGAGTCTTGAGGCAGAAGTCGGAACTTTAGATAGTTTGCCCATAATGATGGCACGTGGCATTGTTAGCAGACTCTCATCTGGTGCAGAGATTCAAAAATTGTGTGCTGCTGCAGTAGAGTTGTTAGATTCTATCCTTTCTACTGCTTCACAGTCATCGTTGGGTTGTAATATTCAAGGTATACATCTCTTCTGAACTGGTCTTATGACATATATATGTCCGGCAACTGATAAACCTGCACTCCAAATAAGTGGAACAATCAGTACTAAGAGGGCCTAAAACCCAGGAAGAAGGGAAAATGGCATAAGTGCATTATGCCCCTCCCTAAACAGGCAAAAACAAACATCAATTACGAATAACAAATCAAACAAAAAAACCAACACTCTCTACCCCTGTTTGGGGAAACTATCTGCTGCATCATTATCTTAACAACCAATGGGATGAAACTCAACCTTGATAGACAAACCTAAGCACTTATCTCATCAAGGTAAAATTGAAATTACCGGGGACCTCTATTTCAAGTAGTTATCAAAAAGATGCATTGGTGGAGTCACTCTCCAGATCAATGAACCATGAAACAAGGGCAGGTTTGATCTCAACGCTTCTAAAATAGCCAGGACCTCAGCTTCATTAGTATCTTTGACTCCACCTGATTTTGATAAGGAAAGCAATATCTGGCCTTTATTGTCTCAAAGAATACCACCTATACCAGTTGGGCCTAACTTCTCTTTAGCACGCCATCAACATTGAACTTCAAGAATCCCTAACGAGAAGGAAACCAATGCTCTATGCCTCTACCTTGATAGCTTTAGAAGAGCCAAACTTCACACCGTCCCCAATTGTGGATAGTGTCGTCCAAAGATAAATTAAGACAGTCCTTTCTACATAGAGCCCATTTGCTTGCCCTCATGGTGACAGCTGAAATGATAGCCTCAGAAGGCAAAGCTGAATTTTTAAAAATTCTACAATTTCTTTATTCCAAATTGAGCAGAGTATGGCAAATGGTCTGAAATTCCAAAGCAACCGACCACAACTAAAGGAACTGCACATCCTTCAAACACTTACATATCCGCTTAAGATAGCGGACAACACATTAATTAGTAAGAAAAATGCCATTATTACAATATGCCTGTCCTTAAGATATGGAAAGCTGAGGGCCCATATGTCTCTTTGCAAAGCAGCAATGGTTTGGCATGCTTTACTGTGCAACCTAAAGTGCAGCTGATGCAAATTTGGGGAACAACGAAATCCTGAGCAATTCTGTTACAGTTTTCCATGCCAGGCCATGCCTTGCTATCCTAAAAGCATAGCAAAATGGTCTCCATTCTGCTAAATAAGTTGCGGAACTATGATTTTTAAGTGCATCAGAAAGGAATCAGGGTTCCAGAGTTGCAATGAAATTGAAGACCACATCAGGTGCGGCACTGTTTATGCAGCATTTTCACTTAATGTTGTTTTCAATATATGCACCATCACAAATGTGCAATCATACCATTAACAAACCCAGATGGGAATCTTTACACATTGCAACCTGTTTTATCCATGGATGACAAATTTGCAACCATAATTCTTTTATTTCCATGTTCCATACCCCTTCTTTATCTTATGGTCTTTTAAATATTGAAAATGGATGCGTGTCCTTCCATAATCTTCTACCATGTTTCATGTGCTCAACATTTGCAGAAGCCAGTTCAGTATCTCCCAGCATGATCAGCATTATAAATGTCTCTTCAACATCTCTGACTGTGGTCTTGTGTTCTGAGAGCGCATTATCAGAAGAACTTGTCGGCTACAACTTATGGCATCGCAAGACCGACACAGTTGACTACCCTGCTGAACCCACATGTGCTTTGTCCTGGCCTAACAGAAGGTTTTTTGTCTCCAATCTTACTCCAGCTACCGAGTACATCTTCAAAATCATTTCTGTCGGCAGCACAAGGGAGTTGGGAAAGTGTGAAGTTAGCTTTAGGACCAGCAGCATTGGGGAAGAAATTGCAAAGAGCTCAGAAGCAGCAGCAGGAGGTTCAAAGGGACCTCCATTTGCGAGTCCAAAAACAAACTGCAGTGGCATGTCTAATCCTTCGTCAGAGGGTGACGAATCTAATTCTACAGGCAATTGTTCTAGTTATCGTGAAAAAACCTCGATGCCTGATTTGGGGAAGGTAACTAATCATACCCACAAAGAAACGTCCTATTCTGAGAATGCCGGCATGGACATGTGTTGCAGAACAACAGATGCCACAGAGCAGGAAGAAATGCTAGGAGATTCAGTTTCTGCATTGGATGAAGAAAATGTAATGGGTGAGGTTGGTTCAGAACCAAATTCTACAATTCCATCCGAGTCCCAGAGAGATTCTACCAACTCAACCAATGACAAACAAGTATCTAATGTTCCAAAACCCGAGAAGAAGAAACAGCTGGGTGCTCCATTGCTTGAGGAGATTAGCATCGAAAATGAATCAAATGTTCCTGTTGGAAATGGAAACAAGAGGGAGATTGTACCATTTGGGTGCTCAGAATCTGTCCTTCCCATCACTCCAAGCAAGCTGGAAAATGGGAAAGATGGGCCAGGAAGGGGTGGTAGAGCAGAATTGGTCGGTGGGGAACCACCGGAGAAATGGCCCCTGAAACCAGTGGAGCCCCAAGCTGGGAGCTCGTCAAAGAAAAGGAGTGCAGGGAGATGCGAAGATGCTAGTATTGGAGACGGGTCTTTGGAGAGGAACTATGAATACTGCGTGAAGGTGATAAGGTGGCTAGAGTGCGAAGGGCATATCCAGAAGAGCTTTCGAGTGAAGTTCCTTACTTGGTTTAGCCTGCGAGCAACCCCACAGGAGCGACGGGTTGTGAGTGTTTATGTTGACACCCTGATTGATGACCCATCGAGCCTTGCAGGCCAACTTGTTGACACTTTCTCGGAAGGTATATGCAATAAAAGGCCGCTGCCGGGGCCATCAGGGGTCTGCATGAAGCTCTGGCATTGAGGTGAGGTCTGCGGCTGCACCCCTTCTTGTGACTTATTGTTGTCTGGTATTCTTTGGGAGGAGATTGCACATTCTTCATTGAACATCCCAAATCAATTTGATTTGTGGATATAGATTAGTATGGCAATTGTCATTGAAACTACCAATTTATAGATCAGTAGCTTCCATTTTACAGTGCACTTCTTCACAGGTCACCCTAGTGAGCTGACTCCTGTGTGTAGTATCCCAGTCCCCAAACCATCCAAATCATGGGTTTCAATGCGGATTTGGGCACAAAATTCAGGTACTGTGGTTCTTATTGGCTGGCTATTTGAGCGAGCCCATCCTGTTGATGGCCCTCTAATCATCTGCTTTTGCCCATTGAATTTGGACTGACCATTTTCTTCTCTAATGTATGTTTGATTGTTATAGGATGAAGGGCACTGCATTTTTTCAGCAAAGTTTCATGTTTCAAGTTGGTGTTTGGATGAGTTGCTTCATGGTAATGGTAGTATACAGTTACAATGAGATTGGTACTAGTCCTGTATATGCTCTCTGATTCACCTGATAGACTGGACCCGACCTGTGAAATCCTTGTATGGACCATCTTATGGCCCTGATTGATACTGCTGGCGACCTGGGTTTCATATGGGCTGTAGGCTATTAATTGTTTACCTGAGTAACACTTGAATGCCATCATGATGCCTAGGATATGTTCACCTTAGAGCAGACTGCATATAAGCCAGCTCATAGGGCCCGTTTAGATGCAAGTTTACCAATAGGAGTGGAGTAGATTGAAAGGGCTCCTCATGGACAAGGGGATCCAAATAATTAGCCTTGCCAGATTATCTTCACATTTGATTTAACAGTCTTAAAGTTATGATATTTTAATCATACATTTTCTTGAGATTCAATTCAACGGTGAGAGAAGGTTCGGTTAGTGTAAAATTGGGCCGGACGCCAGATCAAGGGATGAAAGGACTATCAAAATGGGTTGTATTGATGAAAGGTGGGTGCAAGTCCATCGGAGCGATAAAATATGTAATAACATAATGTATGACAAATTGACAATAGCGTTTGACACTGGCCATAGTGGAAGGTGCTCACTATTGTAATGTTGAGGTTTTGGGTTCAAAAGTCATTTTATGAATGAAAAAAAAAAGCAATATATACTAATACTAATACTAATAATAATAATTTAATAAATAATACATTTGAAACAGCTTCAATTGACTTTATGCAAGTTGATGGCCCACCAAGAAAAAGAAATAGGCCAAAGGGAATGTAAATGAAAATATCAAGGCTAAATTTGAAGATGTGCAATTCATCTAGAGATTTGGCCTAGATAAAGTGGAATGAAAAAATAAAAAATCATGTAGCACATAGTTGGCGTGGGACACAGCTTTGATGATGATAACGACGACGACAACCACGACAAGTGAAGCTATTAAATGGTACCTAAGTATACTCTCAAACAACTCAAGAAATATATTTTAAAAACCTTTATATATTTTTTAATATGTGAATGTGATGGCAGCCTGGATCTGAATCCTCGGACTGGAACATAAATAAATCTGGATCTGGATCCAAATTTTCCAGCTCCTATGTGATTGGATCCGAATTACATATCCGAATTTCTCCCAGATCCAAAAATAGGCTCTACACCCGCTTCATGTGAATTGATATTCGAATACCCACTTGCAACCCTAAAAACCATACCTGACCCTTAACGAGCCGGGTTTGAGTTGGGTCAGTAGGTGTAGTTGGATTGTGCCACTCCTGTAATCGAGCAACCAACAAATAAAATCACCTACAGAATTTATGGTCATAATCATACAGCACAATTTCAATTTGTGCACGCTCTCCAGTTAACCCACAACCACAAGAGAAGGCCAGTCTAGAGAGAAAAAAAAAAAAAAAAACCAACGGTTGAGAGCGCAATATAACTCCAAATCCCTGAAAACTAGCATCAAACAACAACATACCAAGTGCTGAAAAAGAATGAGAGAGCACAGAAACTAGCTGAGTATTTTAACTCCACAAAACAATGTCCAAGAATTGCGGCTTCTGGTATACAACATAATGTAATATAATAGTTTCAAACACTCAAGATTCAAGACAGTCCCACTACAGCAAAGACTTAAATAAGCCACACCCTTGTCAGCCATTGCGGCATGATGGTCGAATCACAGCTATCATGTACAGCTCCCTGTGACTGCATGGAGATATCTTCCCATGCCCTTGCAAAAAATCAAGCTGTCACAGAAGGATGATTTCATCAAAGGGAACTCTCTCATAATCCTCTCTCCATTGTTGACACTGCAAAATACCTGCATGCCCATTTTTATAAAATATTAAACAAAAAGTTCATTCATTCTTTAGAATAAAAGACGACTTTGGAAAAAAAAAAGAAAAAAGAGAGGCACAATTTACCTTCCCACCATATATTATACATCCTATACTTTGTTCTTCAATTCTTTTGGTTTCTCGCCTTCCTTTCCCTGCAATGGATTGACTTCAGCACCTCAAAAAAAAATAAAAATAACATGTTTGGTAGTTCTGCAGCTAAGTGCGTTAGTAATCAGGGATGTGCATGGGGAAATACGATAAGTTGGACTTCTCTTCTTCTTCTTCTTTTATCATCTTGTAAAGACTGGAAATGGAAGAAGAAGAATATAGAAGGAGAAAGAGTGTATTATTACTCTTATTCCAACCCAGAGAACTGATTACCCAACAATACAATGAATAGGCCAGAGTATCCCCTCCCTTACTTATACACAACCATCCAATGTCTAACTGCCTTGACAACCTCTAACTGCCTTAACAGAATTAGAAACAGAAATCTACTGTCTTAACAGAGTTACAACAGAATTACAAGAGGAATTAGTATTCTCTAACAGACTCCAACTAATTTGTTCATAACATTCCCTACTCCTTCAAAAGCCTTGACATCAAGGCTGGAATTCTGGAAATTTAGAGTGGAATTCATCATAGTCTATCCACGTAGCATCTTCAGGAAATGTCCTCGACCACTGAACCAACCATTGCACTACTGCCTTGTTGTTTCTTTTGATCATTCTCCTTTCTAGTACAGCTACAGGTTCCATTTGTAGTGTTCCGTCATCACTGACTGGAGGAAGAGTTGGAGCAGCGGTGACTTGCTGTCCTAACTTTTTCTTCAGCAATGAAACATGAAAAACAGGATGTAGTTTGGCTGAACTAGGCAACTCCAACTTGTAAGCTACTTTGCCCACCCTTTGGATGACTTGAAAAGGCCCATAGAAACGTGGGGACAGCTTCATGTTTCTCTGTAGAGCCAAGGAAGACTGTCTGTAAGGCTGCAGTCTCAAATATACCCAATCACCAACTTCAAATTCCCTTTCACTTCTTGATTTGTCCGCGTAAAGTTTCATTCTGTTTTGAGCTTCTTGCAAGTTTTCCTTCAGCATTCTTGAAATGGAACTCCTTTCCCTTGCCCAATTCTCCACTTCTGCTACTTGTGATCTGCCAATATTCATGAAGTTATGATCTGGTGGGGGCTGTCCATAGACTGCATAGAAGGGAGTTGTTTTGATTGAAGAATGATAAGAAGAGTTGTACCACCATTCTGCTAGAGATAACCAAGTCGACCACTGTCTAGGACAATCACCACACATACATCTTAAGTAATTTTCCAGACACTTGTTTACTATTTCCGTCTGCCCATCTGACTGCGGATGGTATGCTGTACTAAGGCATTGCTCAATTCCCAGATTTCTGAGCAATTCTTGCCAAAACAGACTTGTAAACACCACGTCTCTGTCTGAAACTATAGTGCTTGGAAGCCCATGAAGTTTATAGATATTATCTAGGAATAGTTGAGCCACCTCCTTAGCAGTATAAGGGTGAGAGAGTGATGCAAAATGAGCATATTTTGTTAACCTGTCCACTACTACAAAAACAGTGGTCTTTCCATGTGATTTAGGAAGGCCCTCAATGAAATCCATAGAGATATCAGTCCATATCTTCTCAGGAATTGGCAAAGGTTGGAGTAGACCAGGTGGGTGAATATTTTCTCCCTTGAATCTCTGACAGACTGAGCACTCTGAAACAAATAGCTGAACATCTTTCTTCAACCCCTTCCAATAAAAAGTTCTTTTGATCCGTCTATTAGTTTTGTCTATGCCTGAATGTCCCCCTAGAGATGAATTGTGATACGCTGCCAGAATTTGTTTCTTAAGATCAGGTGAGTTACCTACCACCAGACTCCCTTTGTATGTTAATGTACCATTCTCCCACTTAAATCCTTGATGAGAGTTAGGATCTTGCTCTAACTCTGTTATCAGCTTTTGTACTGCCAAATCAGTCTGCCAACTGAGTTTTACAGTTGGGAGCCAATGAGATTCTACTGTAAACAAAGCATTTACAGCAGCTTGCTCCACAAACAGATCTTCTCTCCTTGATAATGCATCAGCTGCCTTATTTTCTGTTCCATGCTTGTAGGTGATCTCAAAATCATAGCCAAGCAATTTTGCGATCCATTTCTGCTGGAAGGGGGTGGCAACTCTTTGCTCTAGTAGATACTTCAAGCTTTGATGATCAGTTCTGATAATGAATCTCCTCCCAAGCAAGTAATGCCTCCATTTTAAAACTGCTAGGACTACAGCCATTAGCTCCTTTTCATAGGTAGATAAACTCATATACTTCCTGGATACCCCTTTGCTCCAAAATGCAATTGGATGTCCTTCTTGCATTAATACTGCACCTACTCCCTTATCTGAAGCATCTGTCTCTATTATGAAAACCTTGCTGTAATCAGGAATAGCTAGGACTGGTAATGTCATCATAGCCTCCCTTAAAGCATGAAAAGCTGCTGTAGCGTCATCTGTCCAGTTGAAAGAATCCTTCTTCAACAGTTGGTTTAATGGAGCTGAGATTTGTCCATAATTTCTTACAAACCTCCTATAATATCCAGTTAAACCAAGGAATCCTCTTAACTGTTTGAGACTTTTAGGAATTGGCCAGTTAGCCATGGTCTCAAGCTTGTTAGCCTCTGCAGATACACCTTTGTTGGAGACTAAGTGACCAAGGTAATCAACCTCTTGTTTGGCAAAGACACACTTGGATTTTTTTGCATACAGGCTGTGCTTATGTAAAAGTTGCAAGGTCAATTCCAAATGGTGCAAATGATCATGCAATGATTTACTAAAAATCAGTATATCATCAAAGAAGACTAGGATAAATTTCCTCAAATACTCCTTAAAGACCTCATTCATGAGACTTTGAAAAGTAGAAGGTGCATTTGTCAGCCCAAAGGGCATGACTAGGAATTCATAGTGTCCTTCATGAGTCCTAAAAGCTGTTTTTTGTACATCAGAGGCATGGATTCTAATCTGATGATACCCAGCCCTCAGGTCAAGCTTAGAAAAGAAAGAAGCACCACAGAGCTCATCTAGTAGCTCATCAATTGTAGGTATAGGAAATTTATCCTTGACAGTGATATTATTTAGAGCTCTGTAATCCACACACATACGCCAAGTTCCTTCCTTCTTTTTGACTAGCAAAACAGGTGCTGAATAAGGACTGACACTAGGTTGGATGACCCCTGACTGAAGCATCTCTGTCACTTGTTTTTCTATCTCAGTCTTTTGGAAATAAGGGTATCTATAAGGCCTGATGTTTGGAGGTTCTGTACCTGGTTTTAATGGAATGTGATGGTCCTGACTTCTTGTAGGAGGCAAGCCTTTGGGTTCTTGGAATACTGATGCATATTTGGACAGCAACTGTTCAACTTCAGTTATTGTAATTACTGCTGGAGTGGCCTCTTGTATGAGATAAATGTGAGTTACAAATCCTTGGGGTTTTTTCTGCAGTAGTTTCTTCATGTGTTCAGCATCTACCAGCTTAGATTCTCCTTGCTTTCCACCCCTTAGAACATGTCTCCTATTGTTTAGTGTGAAATCCATACTAAGATTTTTGAAATCCCATTTCACAGCACCCAGAGTAGCTAACCATTGAATTCCCAGCACCATATCACACCCCTTGAGTTCTAAAATCCTCATGTCAGTTTGGAAGATCGCCCCTTGCATTTCCCATTTGAACCCCTTGCAAGCTGCCCTGCTGGTCATCTTGGTTCCATCAGCAACAAAGACTGTTAAAGGATCAGTATCAACAGTCTCTATACTTGCTCTCTTAACCACTTCTTGGTTCAAGAAATTATGGGTACTACCAGTATCAATTAGGATCACCACTTTTTGTTTCTTGACCCATCCATGTATTCTCATGGTCCTGTAAGAGACAGAACCAGTTATTGCATTAATAGAAATTTGCAAATCACCTTCTTGCTGTAGTTCACCTTCTGGTTCCAGGATAGGTTCCACATTTTCCTCCTCCTGTATAGGTTCTTGATCTGAGTCCTCTTGGTCTCCATCCAGAACATACAGCTGTTTTCTCTTACATTGGTGCCCTTTTGTGAATTTTTCATTACACTTGAAACATAGTCCCTTTGCTTTCTTTTCCTCCAGTTCCTTTGGTAATTCCCTGCGAATGGCAGGAAAAGAATTTGGCCTGAATGGCCCAGATGACAGATTTTCTCCATTTCTTGACGGCAATCTAGTCTTCTGGGTAATAGCTTCAATGCTAAGCTCCTGTAACTTGGCCAAGCCAATGGCTTGCATGGTAGTTGTAGGCTTAAACATCAACACATTGGCCCTTATTTCTTTCTTCAACCCACTAATGAAACAACTGGTGAAGAAATGTTCAGGTAGGCCTTGGGTTTTGTTAGCAAGGATCTCGAATTGTTCCTGGTACTCCCTGACAGTAGCTGTCTGTCTCAACTTTGTCAAGTCACCCACAGCATCTTCATATATATCAGAACCAAAACGAGAGACTAACCCATTTTTTAACAGTTCCCAATTTACCAAAAACATGGGTTTTCTCAAACCATTGATACCATTGCAGGGCCCTGTCTTCTAAATGCAAGATTGCCAATTTCACCTTATTCTTATCTTCAACACAGTTATACTCAAAAAATCTTTCACACTTGTAAACCCAACCAGACGGATTTTCACCAAAAAATTTAGGAAAATCAATCTTAGCATACCTTGTTCCAAACCCAGAGAGTGGATGAGATTGAGAAGACTCTGTTCCCAGGTGGTTTTCAGAATTTCCAGGTGTGGATTCGCGTTGCTTACCATACACATGAGCTGCCATTTGATCATACTTGAAGGTGACTGCTGCCATGAATTCCTTGATCTCTACCAGGTTGTTCTTGATCTCCGCTGCTTCTTTTGCTGAACTGATTTGTTGCTCTCTCAAGATCCGAAAGGAATCTTCAAGCTTCTTCAAATCGTGACTTCTAGTTCCATCCGCCATTGCTGTTTGATCTCGTCACAGGCCGAGGAAGGCCCGCTCTGATACCAATGTAAAGACTGGAAATGGAAGAAGAAGAATATAGAAGGAGAAAGAGTGTATTATTACTCTTATTCCAACCCAGAGAACTGATTACCCAACAATACAATGAATAGGCCAGAGTATCCCCTCCCTTACTTATACACAACCATCCAATGTCTAACTGCCTTGACAACCTCTAACTGCCTTAACAGAATTAGAAACAGAAATCTACTGTCTTAACAGAGTTACAACAGAATTACAAGAGGAATTAGTATTCTCTAACAGACTCCAACTAATTTGTTCATAACACATCTCTCAGCCCGAAACCTCAAATATTTCTGATAAAAAATAGTGATGTCTGATGGGGAAGTAAGAAAACTGCATCTGGAATACATAGCTTTTTTAAGAAATATCCCTTCTGCCAAAATATTTAAACCAATTACAGAGCATGTACACCCAATAACCCCAGAATCACCATCAATGTGTACATCTATACAGATTCATTCCCTATGATTCACCAAAGCCTGAAAGCTTGATATTGTGGTTTAATAGAAAAGTAGAACATATCATGGGTGAGCTCATTCAGCACGCACAACTACACAAAGAAGAGAGAGAGAGAGAGAGAGAGAGAGAGAGAGAGAGAGAGAGATGACTCTCATGGTCCCACATTAATAAGAAAGGAAATTTGGTTTTAGCTTGCCTCTTCGTATGAGTAGAATGCATTAAACAGGTCCAAATTGATAGGATAAGGCAAAGCTGACGATGATGATGGTGGTTATAGAAAGTGTGCTTCTAATTAACCAGAAAAAAGGTCAAGTAAATAATAAGCTAGACAATTGGAGCAAAGGTTGAGTCAAATGGTTCAAAAATAGGCAAAAAGGAAGACAATATATGGACTGCAGGTTTTGTGAATCTGAGAGTGGGGAGGATGTCCTAGTCAAGATTGAAACCTACTTAAAGGCTACAATAAGTAGATTCTAATATCCAGGAACAGTTTCAAAGCAAAACAAAGGGTTTGAAAGAGTTATATCACAAATGAGGTCAGTGTAGGGCGGGAAATGTGAATACAAGTGGACTCTAGTGAAATCTTTTTCTATTCCTTCCTTCCTTTCTTTTTAATGAGTATATATGTTGTAAGATTGTCCACTTTGACTTGAGCAACATTTTTCATAAGATGACATTAACTTGCACTCACATATGGAGCTGGGTAAAGAAACAACAAAGAAGACACATCATGGTTGATTTGCATATGAAAAGATGGATGTGTGTAGCTTAGAGAGAGAGAGAGAGAGAGAGAGAGAGAGAGAGAGAGAGAGAGAGAGAGAGAGAAGAATGCTATTTGATACGGTAGAGGCATGTACATAGACTATTAGAAACAACCATATTATGAAGAATTAAAATGTTGCAAGCATAGATAACTATGAGATAGAGGAAGACCAATGAAGACATTGAATAAAGTAGTTAGAATGAAATGTAAGATTCTAAACTGGCCCCAAATAGAAATGAAATCAAAAGCAGAACTGCCAAAGTCAACCTCCCAAATTGATGCAGCCCAAGAGGGGTGGCCCAAAATGGGCTTCTTGGATCATGCCATGTCAAGGCCATTGGGCCAAAGCCCATGGGGCAAATCAAGGCCAATTTGGTCTAGTCTTACACCAAAGGAGGCCTATTGGACCCAGCAAAGAGCCCCACGACAGGTGGTCCCGATGTGTTAGGGATGGAAGATACACCAATCTAATGGTATGCTCAAATGGATAAGACACCACTCACTATAAAGGCATGTTGTGGATGGATAATACACATTGAATCCCATGAAAAGGAAAAACCTACCCTCAAAGCTCAAGCCAAACCAATGTGGAAAAAATAGTTTATGGTGTCATATTCATAAATGAACAATCTCAGGCCAAAGGCATGCAATCTTTGCCATAAAAGAAAACCATGTCTGAGAAGATGCTAAAGTGATGATATATGATCAAGACTGGAGTGAAATTAAGCAGGTCTTAAACCCAATCCTAAAGAATGAGGAATGAAATTTGTCATACATAGTTACAAGTAAACTTAATTCCTTAAAGCTTTCTACGCTTAGGAGGCTAGATGATATAAAGCTCCAAAGACGATTATGATGGTAATATGACATTGATAAAGATGATGACAAATTATAAAAAGGATGCATTACTAGAAGACACCAAATCAAATCATGCATTAAACTGTAAAGGATAGCTGATTGCTAAGAGATTATCCAAAAGCAGCAACATAATCACTCTTGGGTTCAAAGAACAGTCAAAACAGTTATTCCTATCTGACCTAACTACAACTCTTATGGCAGAAAAAACAAAGGCAGCAAAAACACATTACAGATTTTAAAACTGGGGCAGCAAAATAAAGCAAAACCAACAAAATCCATCCATCAGACCTGGGATACAAAATCTGGATCCAAGCATAAAACAAAACCCTTAGGGCTTGGTTACATACCTTGTATTTGAATTCCTAGAAAAGATTCAGGAAGAAGTAATAAAGAGTTGAGGAACAAAAGGTCTGTTTAAAAATATGAGGATGGGACTATCACTTTCTTAGGGTTTATTTTTCTAGGGCGACGGGTGGGTAATCATTTCCTATCAAAGGATTGATTATTCAATGACCCGTTGTGGATCTTCACCTTTAATCCTTCACTTGCCATGCCCTTAATAGAAAAGGTACCGATGTAGTGAGATCCAAGAAGAAGAGGGCCCACTAATGGGCCCCACCAAGGATGATTTGCTTTCTTTAAATAGTTTATTAATTTTAGTAATTTGATGTAATCTTTGATAAAGAGAGATTTTAGTGATTTGATTCACTTAGAGATTTTAGTGAGTGATTTTAGGAATTACTCATAATGGTAGATTCTTTATTTAGGCCATAGGGAGGGATGCTTGCTTGCAAGGTATGCTATAACTTTTGATAAGATTTCAGAATTGCTCTTGTGAGTTCCCCTTTGGGGTATTTCCCTTAAGTGATTTTAGGGTTTTGAGTCTTAGGGCTCGATCTCACCGTCGGAGGTGTAGATCTTCATTGTGGCCTTTAGGGCTACGGCACGACTGCTTAGAAATCCCAGGAATTTGACACCAATTAACCAAACAGGCCCCAAATGTGAAATTGGATGTACATTAAATCACTAACGTTTTTTCTAACCTATTGGCATAATTGATGGTTAACCATCCTGAAAATGAATTAAAACAGTGCTGAGATTCGGAATTTCTTAATCCAATTCATCAGCACCCATAAGAAATACTGATTTTACTCACAATCTCCAACCTCATCGACCTTGAGCACAGGGAAACATAAAAAGATCCGATTTTTCCAGAAGAAAAACCCAAATCAAATCCAATCTGGGACACATCCAAACAAACCCAAAAAAAAAAAAAAAAAAAGCCCAAACTGAAGATCAGAAAGAACTCACAATTTCATTGCTCTCGTAGTAATCGTTCAACGCCCACTGATACTTGGACTGATTCAATCCGAACCAATCTGCCAAATACTCATCCACGCTCGAATGAACTGCCAAACCCACCACCAAAAAATCCCATTAGATCACAAAACAAGTAAGACCCAGATCAAAAAATGAGAAAAGAAGCCATGGATTGGATAAAGTTACAATCTTGGACTCTCGTAACGGCGTTCCAGAAGAACCCAAATGGGAAGGAGTTGGGGGTCGGCTTTTGGGCAAATTGCTGAGGGGGAGGCCGGACAGGAGGGGGAATCTTGGGAGATTCAGTCTGGGGAGGGATTTTAGGAGAATCTGAGGTGGGACTTTGAGGGGGTTTTGGAGTGGAGGGAGGAGTGAGGAAGACAGTGTATCTTCCTGCTTTCCCTATAACTGGAGGTGGGGGTGTGGTGGGTTCTTTTGCTGTGGTTGAAGCTGCCATGAGAGAGAGAGAGAGAGAGAGAGAGAGAGTCTTTCTCTTGTGACTTGTGAGTTGTGAGTAGTGTGAAAGAGAGAAGTGGAGAGTGTGTTTTGAGACTGGTTTTGCCTTTGCCATTGCCTTTTCTTATATAAACAAATGTTTTCATATCTTTTGGTTTCAAAACTACTTGTGTCCTTTTCTAAGATCTTTGTGTTTGACGCTCTCTTTTTATTCAAAGATATGCAATTTGCCCTCAGAGTTCTAGGATTTATCTAAGGTGATATTTGAATTGTGTTGGGGTGCACATGGTCCCAGCTGGCTTCTATTGGGCTAGATTTTTGGCCCATGGGAATGGGATGTACCTAGCTTACTTCTTAATTGGGCTGGGCATGTGCATATATATATATATATATATATATAGTTGAAGGCCTGGCTGGGCCTGATATAGTTAATGCAAAATTAAGCATAGGCAATGTGTATTTTTGCAAATGGCCTCAACCTAGGCCCATTTTCAGGACCAGCTTTGGGTATTGCCAAAAAACCACCCTAAGGACTAAGGTTTGTGTGTATTTTAGAAAAAAAAAAAAAAAACTTACTATTAAAAAATCTAAATATCCAAATATTTGCTTGGAACCAAATTTTTTATTTATTTATTTTAAACCTTCAGTGCCTTACTTTTTTTCTTTTTCTTTTTTTTTTTTTGTGTGTGCGCGCACATGTCTTTTTCAATGGGAAGAAATTTACCTTTTACCTTGTTACAGTTGGGCCCTCAAGTGAATAACAAAATGCACTTATTTCAAAAGAAACCGTGTTAGTTGGCGATGCTGCTGCTGATAATAATAATATTGTCTTAGCTCAAAGAGCTCAACTCTAACCAAAAATTTCTGTCACGCCATGCTTTATGAGGAATGTTAAGACCATATTTCGCTTGAAGATGGGCCAACATCATAATTGCCTAGGCAGGGTTTCTTATGTCAGAATTGTTTAAAAAATTAGTGCAAACCCTCGGTGATTTCAGATTTTTTTTTTCATGTTAAATTGTAATCTAAGGGCAGTGCACCTGAAATCAAAGTACTTTCTCCTTGGAATTCCATTTGCCGGACCTATATAAATGAATTGAATTCATGAATAAGAACGGCTCGTTAGTTCAGTAATAAGGAGTGGCATTTTACATTAGGAGGTCCAGACTTTGATGAGTCCAAAAATTTGCTTTGAGCCCTACTATTTTAATCCCTTGCCCAGAAAGGAGGACCCAAAAAATAGAAGCATCCTTGTAGTTCTAAAGAAAACCAAGGGCAGTCTCAATGGTAGCAGACAAAGAAGGTAGAGTTTAGTAAGACAAAGGTTCTTCCCCCCCTTCATGGGAATCTACTGTAAAAGGTATTCACTCCCACCACTCTTTCATGTAGTAAAATGCAATATGCTTAGGTGGGCCTCACTTGTAACAACTCTCTGACATTTCAGGAACTGAGCATTTCTGCCTTCTCTCTGAAAGCGTTTCTTCAACCTTATTGCCATGGGCACCTGTAGGGGTGCTCAGGAGGCAGGCCAGCCTGAGCCTAACCCGATAGTGACCTGCATTGGGCTCTAATTTAGACCTGTGGCTGTACCTGGGCCTAAGTGCTGGCTCAATTATTATATGGACCAGACTTAAGCCTATATATCCTTAAGGCCAGCATGGACTCAGCGTATGTGTGTATATATATATATATATATATATATGAAAAATATTCAAATGCATATATCCCTCACCATAGGGTGAGAGACACTCCCCTTCTTGGAAAGTTATATATATATACACACACACTAGAGTGTGTGGGTTGGATCCATACCTAGAGCATTAGGCCTGATAACTAAATGGGGAGTCTTGGATAAGATTCAGCCCGTCTCGACCAGGGCCATCAGCACCCATAACTATCCATGTAAAAATTCAGCTCCATCGTATTATCCTAGCGCTTAATTTAATGACCTTGAAGTTTAATGCCATTTTGACCATAATTTTTTTAAAAAAATTTGATCTGATGAGTGAAGGTCTAATGAGCGTAAAATTGGACATGTGTGAAAGAGGTTGCCGTCGCACTGATCAAAGGTGGGATTTTGCATAGATTGATTCTTATCTTCCCACAGAATCGTTTCCTCTTTCTCTATTTGTCCAGTGGGCTATTATTTTGTGATTAATATATAATTTACTTCTTGTCCAGAAAAAAAATTGTATGTTGAAGTTCAAACAGGCCATCATTGATCTAACCATGCCAAGCAATGCCAATTTATTCACTCCATTGTCTAAACAAGGTAAAAAAATATATGAAATATAACACCACAAATGACCCAAACAAGCTAGGAAAGATTTCACAAATGATCAATGAGGAGTTCAGACTGTAACTAAGGTGGTTAGAAACACTATACATGGGGATGTAAGTGTGAGTTTTGATGAGGGTATCAAAGACCAATTGGGTGGACACTTAGCTATATGCAGGCATCCTTAATTCCATGCAAAATAGAGAATCAAAATTGAAAGCAAGAGAGAGAGGAGAAGGAATAAAAAGTAACAACATTTTACATCCAGCACCACTTACCTGAGAGGTTCTGCTGCATGTGGTGAGTACCTACATAATGTCAAAACATGAACATGCAGCAATGATAAAATAAACTCAGATACAAAGCAACTCATTAATGTTAGGAAGCAACTCGTTACAGGCCTGTTTGTTTCATGCAAATTGAATTCTTATGATTTCTAAGAGTTGCTACTTCTATTAGTGGTTAAAAAAGAACAACCAATGGTTAGCATCCTAGGGTGACCATCAAAGAACCTCGCTCTTAAAGGAAATTGAATCAAGGAAGACAGGAAACGAATATCCAGCCATCACCCTAGTAATTCAAATCCTAGGAATGTCAAGGTCTCAGCTAGATCGCTAACTTATATATACTTCAGCCCTTACTTCTTTAATAATCCTTCAGTGAAGTTCTTTGACCATGATTTCCTATGCATAATAAATTTCTATGCAAAGAAAAAGAATCTATAGTTCCACACAAAAAGTCAATGTATTCATTATCATTCAGGCAACTCATTAGGATAATAAAACGAAGTCAGCCTCTCCCTTTGCACAACCCCTATCCTGCTGTAGAAATAAAAACGATGAGCAAGATCCTCGGCAGGTTCTTGGCGCAAATTAACGGAAATGTGGTGTACCAACTACCAATAGAAGCCAAGCATAAGGATTTACAAAGCGAAAAAAAACAAAAACTGATAGGATCACACAGGTTATGAATTCTGGAAGTTTGTGACTATCAATGTATCACTGCTGTCAGTCATGTTTGCGTGATCAGGTTTCTACCATCGGTTCAGGACTTGATGACTCCATTGTGATTGAGAGAGCTTGGGTGGACTGGTGTACGGAGTTGAACAGAACGTGCTTGATCACCTGCAAAGAAAAGGAAAAGTAACCCAAAAAATAAATCGAAATGCCAATGGGGGAAACATGAATGTGATCCCCAAAAAAAGAATAAAAAAACAGTTTGTAGCTCACCTGTGACATGAGGCCATGCACCTGCTCTACAGTTATTTTTGAGCTATCCCGAGTGATCTTTGCAAGTTGAGATTCCTCCTACATTCCCCAAATCGATGCACAGGTCGGGTACAGCATTAGTGAAAAAGAAACAAAAGAGAAGGTCAACAGTATAAGGATGCAGCATTGAGGGTAATCACATAGTGAGCAAATTTTGCACTTGCTAAAAGTAACTAGACTAGCAGATTCATAACTTGGTATCTGGGACAATACTACTACTGCAAACATGAAGTGATTGTCTATATCAAGATCCAAATTGATCATATGTATGAATTTTAGTGTAAAAGTGCATCCCTAGGCTGGGGAAAAGCTAATCCAAACCTAGCCATTTATTAAACGGACCCAATCTTCAAGCCAGATGCATCCTACATGCCTGAAGATGAGGCCCTGCCCAGCCCATCAATGAAACATTTAAGTCAGTTCATAAATTTCTGGGGCTGAGCTGGATCATCAAGTTGCATCATAGACCGGGATCCGCTCATTAACTATTGGGCTAAAACCTTTATGCCTAAGCCCATTCAGACCATGGGCCCACAAACGCCAGTCCGTGACTAGCCCAAAGCATACAACTTAGTTCCATTTTCATGAGTATAAGATAGCAAATGTCATTGTTTGCATAAGATAATTTTTATGCAAGTCCCATAAGCATACAGTAAAGGGCTGGCTTAAGCTGGAGGGAATAAAAAGGGATCACATGAGAGCATAAATTGGAAGTCCTTTTCAAGCCTGATTAGGTTTATCAACTCCAATGTGTTGAGAAATTTCATCCATTCTTCACTAGAATGAAAAAAGCCTTTGGGAAGTTTTCACCAAGGAACCGTTCAAAAAATGAAAAAATTCACCGAGGCAGTCAAGGTGCAAGGAGCAAAAGGATAGTTGGAGCCTGGGGCACAAGTTAGAAGGCAAGGGATGGGCCCAATCAAGGTGCGAGCTTAATAAATAGAAAAATAGCTTTAGAAACCGTTAGAAGAATAAACATTATAATTTAAAAGGGTAGCAGCCAATAATGATCCCACATAAAGCAAATCCATCATTTATGTGGTTCATTTGGTTCGCTGAAAACTACAAGGGTCTCTGTATATGCCTAAAAATTCAAAATAGCAGGAATTCTATGGAAGTTCTCAGCTAACAACCATCAAAACCTGCAAATGCAATATATAATACAAAAGGTGATTGTGAGTGACTAGAAAATGAAACATAGGATATCAGCATATAGACACAAATAATATATAAGGGCCCTGGCAAGCATTGTAGGGATTGAAATTATTTTCACAAAGGTTTTCCTGTGTCTGGATAACCTTAGTTAAAGACAAGTCATAGGATAGTCCACAAGAATTAAGATGCGACCTTTTGGCGAGACTGTTGTTCTGGGCTCTAGTTAGTTGCAACGTAAATTTGAGAAACAAAACTAGCATTGGATCATTCATTACAGACATTATCTCAACATCTTTATAATTTTTTAAGGTTAATTTCTGTCAATCTTTACGGCTGTAAAACATAGCAACAGAGAATGAAATTACAACAACACTGCGAGAGGAGCTGCGGTGCCTGGTGGATGGGGTTAAGCTTCAGCTATGAACTAGTCTTCTTTCTTTTCTATTTCCCTCTGTTCCCTATACCCTCTCTCCCTTTTCCCTCTTTTCTCCTCTCTTTTCCCTCTTTTTCCTTCTCTCTTAATAATATAAATGAACAAACAGGAAGTAAAAATACATAAATGTCCGTTAAATTGCCCTATTTTACACATTATATAAGGGGTGCTTGGGCGCATCATGTGCCTAGGCACAAAGGCCTGGGTTAGGCACACAACCCTTCAAAGTGCGCAAAGGGTACAGTAAATGGCTGTGCCAACAACGTCATGACTACCATGACTTTCACGTCTATCCTAGTAGAGTGACATTAATTAAATGATATCTGGATGCAGCTTCCTAAGTTATCCATGGAGATTAGAGAAGTTAGAAAGTCCAAGGCAAGTTCCAAATTATGGTAGTTAAACAATATTGTGTCTAACTTGAACAAATATGTCACAAAGTGGTACCCATGAAAGTGGGAAGTAATTTAAACAGATTAAATTCACATATGAAGTGTACTTCAATTCGGATGATTCTTTTATCAGTGGTTATACGTTGCACCGAAATATTTATGTAAACCAGCCTTCTTAGACACTGTACGATAAAAAACAAAAAAACAGCAAAACCAAAGAAGCATATTATTTCAGCCAAAACAAAGAAGGATATTATTTCTTACTATTGCTGGCTAAAGCTCGGACAATGTCTAACTACAAATACCTGATGCAGCAAACAAGCAATCTACACATACCTCTTTCTTCTTTTGTGGGAAAACAAGAAAAGAACCCATGCGTGAATGAGAAAGTTGATTTTCAGCTTGCTCCAGTTTTTCAGCTGCATGAGGAAATAGTATTAGCTCATTATATTTAGCATCATACAAACTCACCACCGGTCCACCGATAAAAGCAACAAGCTAATCAAAATTGCAACAAGCTAATCAAAGTCGATTGGGTGCTTCTTTTCACCATATCTTTCGAAAGGCTAATGGCATGGCAGATACTCTTGCAAAAGAGGGAGCTTTCCGTACTTCTGTTCTTTTTTATGTTTAGTTGATTGTTTTGGTCTGTTGGGGGTTTCAAAGCAACAAAAAGAAGAATGCTTTCCCCATGAAAAGTTTCAAGGCATACATATATCTTGATAAACAACAAAATAACTAACAGGATTTTTAATATCTAAACTGCATGGAGTCGAATTTTTGATTCAGTCAATATTTGGCAGAGTTTAGAAGTCAACATGACCCAGCATCCTATCAAGCCAAGTGGCCAAACCGAGTTTTGAACTATTCTTCCAACCCTTTCATGCAACTAATTCATAGTTCACCTTGAATCACTTGAGCATCCATCAAAGGACAAGAAATCAGTACTGACGTAAAAGAGAAGGAAAAACAAGTCAACAGATGAAATTATTGCTTCTTTCTTCTGTTTTCAAACTAAACATTGACACTGCAAGGTGGAACTTATTTGATTGCTCGCAAAGAACACAGGAATGCAGCAGAAGGGACTAAATGTGTTTAGATAATTGACAAAAGCTAGTGCTAAATATAATGAAAAGCAAAACACAATCGCCTCCCTAGCAACTCCAGGACATTACTCACCTAAATCTGAAATTTGACCAGCAACATAGTCTCTATTTGCCAGCAATGGTGAAGAAGAAAGTGTATTTACCCAATACTTGTTCCAGAGGAGGTCCAAGAGGTGAGAATCAAGAGAAGACTTGAAATATGTAATATCCAGTGCATAATACTGCAGCCAAAAATTAAAAAATAAAAAAAAATACATGCGGTAAAAAATCTGAAATGTTATAGCAGGGGTTAGATTGTGAAACCTTAACACTAGGATGTAAGTTAAGAGTTTATTTTCAAAAATAAATGGACAAATCAAATATCATTGTCAGCCACCAAAAAAAAAAAAAAAAAATCAATCAAGTAAACTTATAATGCATTGATATTTGATATATTTCCATGGTGGTCACAACTCACACTTAAAAAACTTGACACAGCATTTTCAATATTTTTTTTCGGTTTTCTCTAAATTCTTTTTTTTAATGGTAGTTTTCTCTTAATTCCAGTTAATACATTTTGCATTTTTAATAGAAATGCCTTCCATTGAGAGTATGACATAGTACTTCAGTGCTGTTTGGTCACATATAAAAGGAAATCTTGGGTTATCATGAATCTAAAGTCATTTATGTACTCCAGTCATCATAAATCTTGTTTATGTAGATTGCACCCCCCCTTTGTTTCTATTTAATTTTCGTGGTTAATAAAAAATAAATAAAAGAACAATCCAAAACATTGATAGACAGGTTCCTAATGACAAGGATTTGGGCTGACCCGAGTTTAATAATAAATGAAAAGAACTTGATTCAAACTGAACAGTGTTTAATCACTCTTATCTTTTTTGTTGATAAGATAAATTATACAAAACCTCGTCCAAGACTCTCTCTCAATAAGGTTGAAGGTGTTTTCTATGACAAACATGTCTAAGTGAATCATGATACTCATCCTGGTGCACGTAAGAAAAATTTGTGTAATGCCTCATACAAGACTCCCTCCCTTGCTTGATAAGGTTCAGGCTGTTATATATGACAATCCTATATCTAAGTTGATCATGATACATATCATGGTGCCTATAAGCAATGTAGTTGATAATAACAAGTAGTAACTTATTGTACATTTTACATCAAATAGGATTTGGCGTGAATCCCGTTTCTACCTTTTTCCTGTCTTCTAAAACAGCTAAAAATTATGATTTTGCAAATTATATGATTCTAAAAGGAAAGGAAACCATTCAACATGTCCTGCTACACAAAGTGACATCAACGGGAGATATTTTGATCCTACAATTTAAAACAAGCAGTAGTGTCAAGTGTGGGGTTAAATCCAAACCTGTTTGCAGTGAACACCAAAATCTTCAATCTTGTTAAGAGGAATTGTCTGATATTCTGACACAGGCTCGTCAGGAGGCTTAAAACCTGATGGGTACGCCCTAAATGCTCCAATGTCAACCTTCCCGGCTGAGACTGTCCTTGTTGGATCAATAACAACTGCCAAAAATGGCTCCTGATACTGCTGGTTCAACATCTGAGTTGAGACATCAATTCCTGAAAGCCAGCATCCATACCCAGGGTGCGAGTGGTACCATCCAACCACATTCTCTAACCTGCCAGCCTGATTACCGAGTCACAACAACAACATCAACAACATGGGCAGTTTCAGATGGTTACGGAAGGCATTCAGAACAGTAACAGAGTGCGTGGGACTGAATGGTGATAATAGTACTCAAATCAATATCTGATCATCAAAACAGAGCAATTAGTATTGACTGCAAACCTGCTTGTAGGCTTGAGTGTACTCGACCATGTATTCATTGGCATCACTCTGGGCATTAACGCGCGTCTCTGTGCCCTCTACGGGGAGCGCAAAAGCATCCATGACAATGAATGCATCACCGTCAATCTTGCCCTGCATGAGGCCCATCACCTCAATTGTGCCCCCGGAGCGGGCATGGACCACCATTTTCAGCAGCGCGAGGGCCGATACCTTGACACGCTTAAAGTAATTTGGGTCTTTGGACCAGGGTTTCTCCTTTAGCACCGTTGCCTGCGCAGCTTCATCGTATGCATAGATAGAGTCCAATTCGGTATCTGCTGCTGCAGGTTCCATGTTCACTATGTTGTTCTCAAGCTCCCATGTCCTCCGGGAAACAGCTGCTGATGAAGATGCATCCATCCTCTTCTCTCTTCTCCTTCTTTCTGTCATTGCAACTACAAAGGGTATGTAACCAAACACAGACCTGAAATCTCTACTTGAATTGGTTGTCAAAGAACAAAATTGACTTGAAGACTCAGCTGAGTATTCACAATTGACAGAAATTTCAAAGATTTGATTAAAGTGCAAATGTAAAACAATCCCTCAACAACTTCCCCTCAATTTTTTTGGATTTCTTGAGGAATCATGTATTACACATGCCAATAGAATTGCATAAATCACAGAACAAATACTACTCGAAGAAGGAAGTGCTATATGGTATTCATGAGATTGCATTAATCTCACTATCAAATTCCATGCCAAGAAAGGAAGCGTTATGCCATGTGTGACTGTGAGCTTCAATCTGTGTGGGGCTCACCTATGATCTCATCTCCCTCCTAACACTCATTACCCCAAAATCCCCATTGATAGGCAACGCATCCAATTTGAATCCATCCAAACTATATCCACCTTAGGATATTTACACTTCAAGATTTTTATTTCTTTTCCACCCTTGATGTTGGGGCCTTAATGCTGGATAACAAAAAAAAAAAAAAAAAAAGTTGGGGCCTTAATGTCTCCACCATAGCCAATCAAGCAGATTTAGCTCCACCCATCTTATCACACCACGAAGGTTTGCACCGCCAACCGTATGAACGGCATGCACCCAAGTGGAGTGGGTCCCACCTGGGCATTGCTCACAATGAAGTTGAGAACTGTGGCTCAATCCAATGATTGTCATTTTGCATATATCCTCATCATATCTCATCTCATTCTTTGTGTTGCATTCTTATCCATCTCATGTAAATCTCTATCTTCATCCATCTCATTCTCATCTACATTTCTTTTTCTTATCTTTTATCTAGTGGTATCAAGTAGAAACCCTATAAATAAGAGAAGGATCTAGTGAAATGCAAATTGCCTTTCTTGTCTTTTATTTTATTTTATTTCTTTATTTTTGGAGACATTTCCATGAAAATACCTCAGAGACTGTGAAATTCCTCCAGAGTGCCTACTTTTTGCATATTGCCCATAGATAGACTCGTGGACATCACTCAGACGAAAATGCCCTTTCATTTCCATATGGGAAAAGGATCCCATATGGGAAGTCTCAAGACCTTTGTATTAAATGCGTCTTGACTAATATAAACTGATATGATGAGTATCATTTGACACATTGGGCTGCTGATTTGGGAAAAAAAAAAATAGATTCCAATATTGGAATGTAGAACTTTTCTTACGGAAAATCTTCCAAGCTCTCCTCATATAGAAAAATTAAATCTTCAATATGGGTTGAAAATTTTCCAATATGGGAAAATGTTAGGCTTTTCAATATGGAAGAATTGTCCCATGCGGGAATAATGGAAATGCAATATGGGAAATTCCAGGTTTCCAATACGAAAATTATCATAAAGTCTTTCAAAATAATAAAAAAACTCACCTCAAAGAATGTCTACGTTTCTTCCTCAAAGCAACTTTCCTTTCTCAAATACCACTTACCAGAGGTTTTGGGTTCTCATGACCCGAAATATCTTTCAAGAGGCATCCTGTATCTTTTCATGCATGTATAAGGTATTTCGATTTTATTTCTTTATTTAAAATTTTTTCATGCATGTCTTCTTCCTTTCTTTGTCAATTGTATCCCCACCCATCTCTCTTCCATATTTTGTATGATTTTCTCCAAAGTCAAAGTACAATATTGAGATTGAAATGGTGAATGCTCCATGGTAAATACTATTTTGTGCAGATGAGACTGTCACTCTTTGTTGTGAGAAGTTAACAAATTTGGTCAGTGTTTGGAGTGAGAACCCTTGCAACACTCCAATTGCAATCACATTTTTTTACCACTATATTGCTTGGTTTTTTATATTGTACATGTAGGCCATGTTTGGAATCTCTACTCTTCTTCTGACAGATCCAGTAAAAACAGAGCCATTAAAAAAAGAGCCATAGAAAGAAGAGGCTAAATAAAAGAACATGTTTGGTAATGCACAAATCTATTTTAAATAGACCGTTTGGTATTCCCTATTGCTTGCCTCTTTTTAGAAGGATTTGCCTCTTATTAGAAGGGTATTTATGTCATTATCTAATACTTGTTCTTATGTGTAATTGTTCCATTCGGTCAGAGTTGGAACTCAATGTTAGGTTGACCATGGTGTCAAGCACTTGATCAGCTCCAAGGAAATAACAGAGAAGTCCACAGCAGCGTTGCTGGTGGAACAAAGAGGTATCTGTACAGATAACAGAGAAGTCCACAGCAGCATTGCTGGTGGAACAAAGAGGTATCTGTACAGAAATAGATAAAAATATCTCCAGAGGTTTTATTTGTTAAAACTGATCCCATCAAGCTTAAGATCCATCCGTCAAGGGAATTAAATTTGGAAAGGTAAGTATGGATGGAAAGGCACTCGAATTTAAAGGACAAGGTAATGTGTTCTATCAAAGAATCCTTAGCTGGAGATTAGCATAACCCATACATGTAAGACAGCAACAGCAAATGGGGGACCTGAAACAGTCTCTGGAACAATAAAAGACCTGAAATGCAAAATATATGTGCATTTTTGCACATGGCTGTCCTCAAGCTTAAATTCAACTTTGGCTATTAAGCATCAATACAAGAAGGTTGCTGTTCTAGATTTTCTCAATATATATTGGCTTGATACACACAGATGCCTATTCCGGGCTGATTGTAGCGTTGCCATTAGTTGGACTTGATATGTGACTATAAACACAATGCAACCTAATAATCAAAGCAAAGAAGTACTTCTATTCATACCATTCAATATAAGTATATAACATTCGTCCCACAAACCCAAGTATGATATTAGAAACAACAACAACAACAAAAAAAAGAAGTCATTTTATTCATACTATTCAATACAACATTCATCCCACAAACCCAAGTATAATACTAGAAACAGCAACAACAGAGATGAGAAAAAGGGGGTGACTGTGTATGAAAAATCCGAAATTTAATGTACCCCAAAAACCGTTTGAGCACAAAAACAAACAAGACATCCAAACACGCAGAAAGAAAGATGATAAGAGACAATGGTTCTGTGTTTGGTCACTCATCCGAGCCAAACAACACCCTGCCCACTCCAAACCCTTTCCATCCAAAACCCTAGACCCTACCCATTCTTGCCCTTTCCACCCACAGACCCCAATAGCACCAAACCATTTCCAAATCAACAACAACAACAACAACAACAACCAAAAAAAAAAAACTACCAAAAATTATGAGCCCTAGAACCAGTCCTCCCAACATTCATAGACTCAATCAAAAGCCATCCCAAAACATTCTCTCTGATTGAAAAATGAAAAAGAAAAAAGAGAATTCAAGAAGTTCGATGAATAACAGCACGATCTTTCTTCCCTTTCTGCTCTCTTTGATCGCTTCTTCCTCTTCTCGTCGTCTGGACTCCCTGGTCTCCCGTGTTGAAACGAAAAAAAAAAAAGAATGAAACGAAAGGGGTTTTGTTTAAAGGACAGATGGTGTCAATAAATGACCGTCTGAGGGCAGTTTTGTCATAAAAAAAGAACCCCCGCCTCTATATTTGAAAGAGCCAAAAGCTCTATTTTCCAATTGCCAGCTTTTTGAGTATTTGGATTTTAGAGGATTTGCCTCTAAATGTCTAAAACGGAGAGAAACCAGAATCTGATACAAACGCTCTAATTTTCTTAATCTTTACCCGATTTAGATATTTAGAGAACTAGAGGCATAAAATAGAGGGTCCAAACATGGGCTAAATGTCTTCTTACATGGAGGCATTTTCAGAAAACCCAAGTTTTTCCCATATCAGAAATGACTTCTTCCGCATGGAAAATCCTGAAGGAATTTGCAAATTGGAGATCCAATTTCCCATATAGGAAGTGTTCAAAAGATTTTCAACATGGAAAGATTTTATATTCCGACATGGGAATCTTACTTTTTTTTCCCAAACTACCAGGTCAGCATGTAAAACAAGACCCATCATATCAGTCCAATGGTATTTAATACAAGAGACTTGAGAGATTTCCATATAAGAGCCCTTTCCTGTATTAAAGATGAAACAGCTTGTTCATCTTAGTCATGTGTACGAGTCCCTCTACAAACTATATGCAAAAAGAAAGCACTTTATAATTTTGGGAGACCATTATCATATATTAAGCGGGAACGTTTTGGATCTAATTTTGACCATCAGTTATAATTTCGACCGACAGTTAACCCTCTCTCTATATAACTACCCACTCATATCTAAAATGTTTCAAATTCTCTCCATATAACTACACACTCATATCCTTATCTCATCAAACCACCCACTACTCTTTACTTTAACTCCACTTCTTCCTTTTTTTAAGTCTCTTGCTCCACCTCATCTCTTCTACTCCCTTCCCATCCATTTTTTTTTTTTCATTTATCCAACCTACTTAATGGATGGAAAGAGGAATTCCACATAACCTTACTAATGTAAGAATTTTTAATTTATAATGCGACCGTGCTGACCACAGGTGGTTGTGCTAGCGAGGCATTATTAGGGAAACATCCCTTACTTTTATTTATTTATTATTTATCATCTTCATCATTATTTATTAATCAGAATGCTGCACTTAGTTCATCACACCATTAAGTGGGTGAGATAGGTAGGTTATGGACTACATGCTCCCCCAAAATATCACTCCAATCAGAAAACCGTAACCATCGATTTCAGGAACTAAAAATCAATGTTCAAACGGTGGATAATCATTGGGTCAGTGTCAAAATTGATTAGTGTAGTGTAGGTTTGTGTTTTGAGAGGGTCTGGATTGATCATAAGTGGGTTTCTCACTGTATGAAATTTGTATGGTTTTCCCCCTAAACTAAACCCCATTTTTTCTCTTTTCTTCTTCTTCCTTTAAAGTGAGAAAACTTTGAATAAAACAAAAAACTGCAATCTAGAAAGAGAGATTTTCAATATGAGAGACATGGAGATTGATGAGAAATTGATGGTTTTTGGTTCTAGGGTTTTATTGAGAGATGATGAAAGAAAACCCTGGAGAGATGATGGAAGAAAAAAGAGTACCGTTTGGGCCGGAGACAGTGGAAGCACCAGCAGCAGTTTGCAGCGGCAGCGGCAGCAGGAGACGGGATAAGAGAAGGGTTTCGGTTGTGAAATGATGCCGTTATATACACTGGAAACAACATAGGATGGGAAAGAAAAATCCATCGTGGGACCCACATGGCAGAGATCGTACGGGCTGCTTGCATTATCCTAAGATTTCATCCATCGTGGGACCCACATGGCAGAGATCATACGGACTGTTTGCATTATCCTAAGATTTCACTTTAATTTGAGTGGTCGCACCATAAAAATGTTCAAAATGTGAGTGGGTGCTGATGCCGCATCATCAGTTGCTCTGACATGATGTTAATCGTGTTTTTATCACATGATGGGGCAAACTCTGTTGAATTGAAATTTGATGAGATATCGACAATTTGATGAGATATCGACAATGGACATGGGATTCATATTGAACGGTATTGATCATCTCTATATGAGGCCCACAATGGAGTTCTTAGCATGTGTTGGATGATTCCTAAGTAATAATACATGGGTGTCGTGAAACAACACATGCCTGTGCTACCATAGGGCTCACATGATGATAATCTGCGTCGTTCATCTTGGATTTCATTCCCTGTAGGGATTATCCTTAAATTTTATATCAGTGAGTAGGTCCCACCATCATGATGGAAGCATAATTCATGCCATGTCAGCAACGATGTTAATCAACACCCAATCATGTTTTCAATCCTACGAGGGCCTATTCCTATTAAAGTTAGAGTTTTGGATATGTCACTGGAGGATGGGATTCATCTTGAGCAGTCCGAATTATCTCTCTGTTGGATGGATCGATGATGAAGTTCTCAGCGTGTTACATGATTTCCATGTAATAGTTGCAAGAGGGATCCAGACTCATGGACATTTGACCATTCAAAGGACTAGAGTGGGCCAGAGCCCACGTGGGTGTCGGATGTGATTTCCGGAAACTGATGTGGGTGGAAATACGGTGTTATATAGAACGATACTCAAAAGTACCAACTGATTCCAAGGATTTCCGACTAATCCTAAAAATGGTAAAAAAGTGTGATCGCCAGTCATGGTAAACGGCCATATTTTCGTTTGATCGCCTCCATGCGGGAAATTAAGGGTCCCACTCATCACAACACCGCCGGCGACGGGTGATGGTCTCTTTAATATTATTTTGGGCCATTGTTATGGAAAATCTTTAAGATCCGATATGAGTGAGAAGACTAAATTCCATGCATTTGGAAGAAAATAAGGAAAAATAACTGAAATATGAAATAGGTAACATTATCCTGAGTTCTATGGGTTGCTACATGCTTGTTTTCCAATTTTTAATAATTTTTTCTATAACTTGGATCGGTCTCAATTTTTATAGGGATTCAGTGTATGTGATGATAAAGTCCCATATTAAATTCTCGATTTTTCTGAGTATTGGAACCTCATGAAATAGTGGACACAAATCCGAACAAAAATGCTGGAATTTCTGCACTGTAGAATCTGGCCCACGATACAGGTCCACTCTCCAAATTTTAACAATTTTTACAGACCTCCAATTAATCTAAAATTTTTATGAGAATTAATGGACCCAAAGAGGAGTCTCCTGTAAATTTTTCATGAATTTTGGCTTAACAATCCCTTCGTGATTACGCGCACAAGGTCAAGTTAACCTACTGGATTTTTTGTACTGCAGAATTTGGTTCATGATCGAGATCCACTGTATGAATTTTGATAAATTTTATAAAGCTCCAATTAATCTGAAATCTTATATGATAGTTAATAGACCCAAAGGGGAAGCTGATATGATGTTTTCATGAATTTTAAATGAAAAGAAATCCTTGTGATTATGTGCATAAATCCCGATTAACATGCTGAGTTTTCTGCAGTGCAGAGTCCATGACTCAGGCCCATTGTCTGATTTTTAATAATTTCTTGAAAAATTGAAATCATTTGAAACCAAATCTCACTGAAAGACAACTGGTATGGGAGTATTCAGAAAAATCAGTAAGTCTTTATTCAAATTAGAAAATAATGAATCAGGGATTCAAAAACAGGGTACAGGTTTTCAAAATCTGTTGCTCTCTGATTTACATATTTTGACTGGTACAACTTAGAGATTTTAGAAAATTCATTTTATATTGAAACAGCATAATTCTGGACTAACGGGAAAAATAATTTAGAGATACATAAACAGAAAAATCAACATGGCATGATTCGGATTGAAACACATCGAAACAAACCGCAAAAATGGGAACAAATTAAGAAATTTGCATAATGCAGAATTTCAGTCATTTTGGAAAAGCTTCTCCAGTACAAAAAAAAAACTTGGTTTCAATAATGCCTCATCATAGCCCAAATACACAAGATTTTAGTATGAGTCATAGCATAAAATCACTCCAAATCCGATAAAAATGATGACTAAGTTTATAATCAATCATTATATGCAATAAAAGAATTCAAGTCATCAATTTGCAATCCCAAAGAAAAGTCAAGCACTGTTTACCTTCTTTTATTCAGCTTAAAAAAAATAAAATAAGTTAGAAATTAAAAAGGGGTTGGGTGCCAATATTCATTGAGGGGATCAACTCCATTGACCGGATACCTTCCTCGAATCCCTTGGCGGGAAAATGGTAGGCTTTATTTGAAAACATGCATGTAAGGATGTTTGAAAAAGGGTCAAAAGCACATGCGACATGATACTCAAAATGAAAGCCTAGGTTCCCACTACAACATTGGTCTGAAGATGAGAGGACTAAGGCGCCCGGTCGATCTAGGAAAAGATCACCTAAAGAAATGGACTATCGTCCGTCAGGCCCATCTTAAAACCAACAATCGCTTAGGGCACGTTGGGGATGGATACGCACTTAGCTCACTTAACTTAGGAGGGAGTGAGAGACTTGTGTGCCACTGTCAATCATGGGGAGTCCGCTAGGAGGCTATCGCCGTAAGGCCTAAGGAGTCGCGTAGAAGGGTGGACGACGTCATGGTCACTAACACCTAAGGGTCGGTGTTACTTAGTGTATTGAAATGATAAGGAAAGCATGGGTAAAAGTTAGTTTTGAAAATATAGCATGTACGTGCTAAAAATTCATCTTCAAATATCAATTAATTCATGAATCAAGTATAGCCTACCCTAATAGTATGAAACTCAATAGTGAAAATTGACAGAGGTTGAATGAAGAAAAGAAATGTAAAATATTTTTCTTGATTTTGGGATTTTCTGAATTTATTTTTTTTTTGTAAGTATGGGGCTAGAAGGGCCTAACTAGGGGTGTGCATGGAACCTAATCTAACCATTCATCTCTTTTAACATTGGAGCGCATAGATGGGCGGACCCATGAAAGGGTCAGCCCGTCTACCGCCGCTCTTCTAGTCCCCTGAGGATCTAAGTTAACGAAAACGGAGAATGGATGCAAATGATGGGTGCTTGAATGCAAAGCAAGCTACTACGGTTAATTCAAAAGAACAAATTAAGATTATGAGTGAAGATGAATGAATGCAATAATTGTAATATGAGATTTAAAATGAGCACAATTAAACTACTATGCGGACAAATTAATGATAAATATGCAACTAAATTAAATGGCAACCTAAATTAAAGAGCATAAAATTAGACTAACAAATACAAATAAAATGTGAATATGCGACTAATCAAATAGCAAATTAACAAAATCACAGATGCGAATCTAAACCAAGGCAACCAATGCAAGCAAATTAATAAACATAAATTAAATTTGGAATGGGGATGGACGGATCTCACTGGCATGATGTTAATAAATAAATCAATAAATAATCCTGGATCTGAGAAATGTCTCTCTTGAGCTCTTCCTTTCAATGATGCAACTCTGCGCTGAGCTTTGGATCTCTTTTCACTATGGGTTTGCCAAGGGGAATGGAGAGATGTGATGAGTGAAATCGTTGATGGGCAGAATGGTGGCCAAATTAAAAAATTGGTGGACTGGGAGCTATTTGGTTCAGTGAGTTATCATAGATGCTATGAGTGGGGTGAGCAGGTGGGTCCCTGGTTGGGTTAATTCTGGATTAATGGGCTGATAGGGTTGATAAGTTAATTGGAAAATGTGAGAATGGGACGGTGTTTGATATTGTGGAAAGATAGGTTTTGAATGGGTTATGTGATGTGGGTATTGGATTAAGAGGATTGGTGGAGTGTATGGTTTTGAGATGATAGAAAGGAGTGTATGGTTTTGAGATGATAGAAAGGACTAGGTGACGGGCTGTTTCGGAGGGTGATAGCGTGGTTAGTGCAGACAGTGGGCTTTTGGTGAGTGGGGTGCGGGTTTTAGAGGGGATAAGATGGAAAAGTGATGGAGTTGCAGTCAGCTCTGTCGTAGGGTGGAGATGTGGAAGAGAAAAAGATGATGGTTATGTCGCATGGTCTTGTTTGGATAGGAGGATTGGGAGTCAGTGTTGCAGAGGTGATTTGGTTGGCTCCGAAATGATCTGGCTCCTATTTTCTTTTCTTTTTTTTTTTTTTTCTTTGTTCTTGTTTATGAGAGGGGCATTTGGTTAAGAGGACAGGAAGGAGAAGGGTGTTCAAGTTTGGTTTGGATTGGGTGTGGTGCCGTTTGGATGGCGTTTGGTTTGAGGAGTAAGTGTTGATGTGGGGTTGTGATGGTGGGTGTAGTAGAGGAAGAAGAAGTTGGCAGCGTGCAGGGGGCTGTGGCCGGGAAGAGGAGAGTGTAGGTGCAGGGGCAGAGGCAGGAGAAGAGGAGAAGAGAAGAGGGGGAGGAGACGGAGAGGAAGATAGAAGGGAAAATGGGTGCGCAGGTGCTGCGAAGGGAGGTAGATGAAGAAGAGAAAGAAAGAAGAAGGAAGAGAAGATGGGGCTGAGCGGAGAGAAGAGGAGAGGAGGAGGAAGAGAGAAGAGAAGAGAGCAGTGAGAGCGAGAGAGGAGAAGGAGAGAAGAGAAGAGAGGGGAGAGGGAGGAACGGAGAGAAGAGAAGGAGTGCAGATGGCGGGTGGGCGCGCAGGGAAGGTGCAGATGGTGTGTGAGATGCAGGGGGAGAGGAGAGTGCAGCGAGGAGGGAGGAGAGGGAATTAAGGAGGATCAAGAAGAGAAAAAAGAAAGGGAGAGAAAGAGAAGGTAGGTGCGTGTGCAGTGCGTGGGTGGCTGGGCGCTGCAGCAGGGGGCAGCGATGATGCTGAGACGGGGAGAGGAGTGTACCTGGTGCAGGGGAGGCGTCCAGCGGCGCGAGGAGGAAGATGAAGCTTTCTGCAAGCTGCGTGCTTCTGGAGGTGCTGCTGTGCAGGAGGGAAGATGGAGAGAGCTGTTGCGGCAGGCGCAGGTGGCAGAGAGAGATGAACGGAGATGGAGATGGGAGAGATGAGATGGTCGTCTGGGAGTGATGGAGATGGATTGGAGGGAAGAACGGCGAGGGATGGTGCAGAATTTGGACGATGGAGAGGGAGACTCGAGAGCACGTTAGAGATAGAGAGGAATAGAGAGATGGTGGGGGGAGGGAGGGGGGGGGGGGCGCGGAGGTGCTGGTGGGGAGTGGTGGTCCAGATCTCGTGGACTCGCCTCTCCCATGCAGCTGATTGGCCAGGTGGGCCAGGTCGGGTCCGGGTTCAGATTTGAGTTGGGTTTGGGTCGGACTTGAGTGGGCTTGGGTTTAGGTCCGGGATGGATGGTTTTGAGTCAGGTGAGTTCGGGCATGGAACCAGCCCGCAATGATGGGCTCGGGTTGAGTCTGAAAGGAACAGGTTCGGGCCAAGAAGGTGGGGTCCGGTGGAGATTGGTCGGGTTTGTCATCGCTGGGCCTACGCTTCGTAGATTTTGATCTGCTTGCCAGATTTCGACATTCTACACATCAGCGGAAAGCTCTCGGCGAGTAGGTCACGATGAACTGACTTTTGGGGTGATTAGAGGTCTAAAAATGGTAGGTGATTTTTCATGTAAGCGCTTTTGAAGTGTGGGGCCCGCTGCCATGATTTTTCAATCGGTCCGTCCAATCTCGGAGTTCTATATATGGATGGAAAGCTCTTGATGAGTAGATCGCAATGAGCCAACTTCCAGAGTGATCAAGGGTCTACAGATGATATGTGACTTTTCAGGAGGCGCGGAAGAGTACGAGACCCGCTGTTGCTATTTTCGATCCGCACATCGGATTTTTGAGACCTGAGTATTGTTGGAAATGTCTCGATGAGTAGATAATATTGGTGTATGGGTTTAAGTAATTTGAAGGTCAGGAGAAGACCTAATTTTTTTAAGGGACCCAGGCTTGATTAATTTTTAAGAAAATAACATAATTTGGGATCTGACCTTCAGATTTTAAAATCTCAGTATCAGTGGAAATCTCTCAACGAGTAGGTCCTGATGATATATGGGTCAAGTCCATTTGAAGGCCTCGAAAAGATTTGAATTTTTTGGGGAGCCCACATATGTTTAACTTTTTTAAAATTCGTAATTCTTGATCCACCCGTCAAATTTTTTAAATCCGTCTATCATCGAGAAGGTTACTAAAAGTAGATCATTATGGAAGTGAGATCCGACTCGAAACATCAGAGTTGGTGATACCCATAAAAGAAAAGGTCTATAATGATGCAACCTTCCTAATTGTGCATGATAATGAAGATTTAAATTTATTTATTCAAATTGTCCAAATAGGGCAAAATTGGGGCATCAATAATATGAATATTAAATTGCCCATTGGGGTGGCAAAATGAGGTGTCTACAGTTGGGCCCACCTGTTATCTGAACATCTAAAGATCCACTATTTATCGGTATTCACACTGGTCCAAATTTGATACTAATCTAAACCTCATCCACCTATTAAAAATTATTTACTCTTCCTTAATATATACCCACCATTGTAAATTAGTTTATGACAGTAATTGTTCCTTGCAGAGAATTTTGTTCCGAGAGTATAAATGGTCTGTGTTCAAAATTATACTCTCTATTCCTAATAAAGCAAAATAGTCAAAGTGAAATTCCATGGTTGTCCTACACTCCTACTTATTGAAATTTGAACCACTCAAATATATGTTATTCACTTTTATTGAAAATGATAAAATTCTACTTCAATATAAGTTGACCCCACTGTAAAATTAAGGTCGTTTAAAACACATGAACAAATATAAATTATATAAGAAAATACTTAACTGAGAACTAGTTCTCACCATGCTTTCGTGAGAACTATATTGGTAGGGCCCACCTAGCAATCAATCCAAACCGTGCACAAACAGAGACCTCTTATTGGTCACTAATTCCGAGGTTTGACACTCATCCAAACGAACTGGACCATTGATGGAGGGTTGAGATTTTTTTTTTTTTTAATTTGAAGCCATTAAACTAGTGGGCGGTTGGTGAAAGGGTTAGGACTATACGATTAGAGTCAAACTTGATACTTAGAGTGGTTCCATATAGATTTTCTAGTTCCATCCCTAGATGGGACCCACAAATGAGCCTCATAAAAAGTTCTCACGATATCTTTGTGAGAAGAGTTCTCCCTAGAACAAACCCCTAAAATATATATGTGCTGCATACATCAAGGCCACACTGTAAACATGATGTGGCCCATCAGAACTCCATCTATTGAAGTTTAGATTTTTTTTAATATTGCCTGTACAATTGCCCTAGACTCAAATTCGTCCCCAAGTGGTTGAAGCTTAAGTATATAGAGTTGTTTGTGCAATAGGACTGTACGATATCGCACTATAATTGTACTAATAGCTCTGAAGCATTTAAACTTAGACCGTTGTGGGGGCAAAAATTAAGTCGAAGGGCAATTGTACAAAAGATCCCTTAAATTTTTATAGATTGGAAAGGAAAAAGTTGCTTTTACACTTTACAACTGAATAAAAAGTGAAAATCTTTTTCTTACAACTCAATGCAGTTGAAGGATCTACCTAAGCTCCTATTCAAACCCCTTAATTTTACTCCGATCCAAATTAATCCAATTACTTCAAATTCATATCACTTGATTTTTATTTAGATCTATCACTTGATGACCTTGTTTTTAATTTAGATCATATCACTTGATTCGAAATAGCCAAATATTAAACACAAACCTAGTTTCTTTGTCTAAAAACATTATCTGCTGGTGTGATTCCATGTGGACCATTCATCTCATACAAAGTCAAAGAAACAAAGTCAAGGTTGTTATAATAACTTCACTTGATATTATTTTAAAACTCATTCAAATATCTTCATGGCCATTGCAAGAGACCCTTTTTATCTTCTTGTCTCCCGTCTCAATTTCTCAGCTCTTTTTCCCTCTTACCGACAAAGGACCGTCTCTTTTAAGGCTGGAGAAGTATTCGGGTGTTGGCCATTTTCGGTCGGGTACATGAGTAGGTATTCCACAATATTTAACTTACCGACAGTGTACTGACCGAAAATGTATACGAGATTTTTACTATTTTCGGTTGAATGCGATATTCGAGTGTTTCTTACGAGGTCGAATTCAACACTGAAAAATTAAAATATATTAAGATCACTTTCTATCTTAGGGTCGAATTCGACATCTAGCGCTGAAACTGAAGGTCGAATTCTACTAAAAAAAAATTAGGAATCCTACATGGATTTCCTGTTAAGTGCATGTTTGCCTAATGTTCCATGTTCGGTGTATTGACTACATAAAGTGATTTTTTCAGTAAAAACCTCTGAGTCATTACTCGCGTATAAAAGGATAATTAGGCCACAAATTGTCATCTTTTGTTGGCTATTGTATCCAACTATTTAACCCGAAGGGCAGCTCAGTTGGTCTAGGACCACGATTTGCATTCGGAGGTTGTAGGTTCGAAACTGCACTACTATACTAGTGCTACAGGGGAGTTTACCCGGCTTCCTAGGCCCGGAGGAATTAGTTCAGCCCTTTGGGCTGGGAATCCTCCGATAGCAAAAAAAAGAAAAAAAAGAAAAAAAATTGTATCAAACTATTTGCACCCAAAATAGTAGAGGTCAACCATGTTGTGCACAAATATGTTAGAATAATTTAGTGAGGGGAGAAAACTCCCATAAGGCCAGTGATCTCCCATGTCTAGGGATATTCCTAGACCATGTTGCTAAGGATTTTCATCATCTTGGGTTCCAAGGAAGAGCATTTTCTCCACAAGGTCATGCTTCTGTTTTAGTATCAATTTCTAAGTATGTAACTGTTCTCATGTGTGGCATGTGTGGGTGTCCTCTTCCGCTGTCTTACTTAAAAATAGATGAAAATTTTCTCCCGGCACTGATCCAATTGAAGTGTGGAGCTAGCACACTAGAAAACCTTCTTCCAAGTAAGAAGCATTGGGGTTTGAGTTCAAACTTCAACCACCGATTTGGTTTGTTGACTTAGCCAGTGTCACTGTGTCAGCCCTCGCAGTTATTCACCTGTTCCCCTCATTCTCCAGATTTTTTTGGGGGCTCTCCACCCATGACAAAGTCCTGTTGAAGCTCTAATGGTCACATGTGGTAGGGCCTACATGCCATAAACACATCAACACAAACACTATCATGCATTCATGCCCTCTCTTCTATATATATATTTCATCTTTTGCTCTTTAAAAGAGTAGAAATCCATATTTTACTTTCTAATTAAAAAAACATTTAAAATTTTCTCTTCCATCTAAGTTGGGAATGGAATCTTGCAAAAAGGAAGGGAAAAGATTGGGAGAAAAGAAATTTGTCACTATTGTTTTCCTTTTGATATTAATAAGTGAAGGAAAAGAAAAAAAAAGGAATTAAAGGATAAATAGGAACCAATTTCTTACTTTTTTTAATTAGTTAATTAACTTTAATTTTCCCTTCTTACGCGAATTTATATTCCAGTTTTTTTAAGAAATATCTGTGAAAAGCTTTTAAGAACAAAGTTATCACTCTATATGAGGGTAGAAACTTTTGAGGCCCCTGAATTAAGGGGTACACTAATTTGATTGAAGGATTGTTTCATGTTTGGCTCCACCCCTAATTAATCCACATGCAACCCTGCCTATACTCCTTTTCCCAACATTTGGCAGAGAGAATTTCAACCATGAGGATTGCATAGTCCTCACATGCCGGCTAGTTTGTAAGGCCCACCTAGATGCATGTCATAAGATAATGATATATAAAGGTCTCATCATGGATAAAGGTACGTAAAAAAGATCAACCCATCAGGTTATTTTTATCCTTGTTGCAACATCCTTTAAGTGGCCTTTTACTCTCTCTTTTTTTTTTTTTGTTAGATTCAATCCAATGGCAAGCAGAGATCAAATAAATATAAAATTGGACTGGATATGAGATCATTGGGGATAGTGAATCTTGCGGGGGTATACTGATCAAAAGTGGACCCAAGTGGGAATGCACTTACAATCCGCTTATAGGAGAATTTTCTCATAATTGGCATGCATTCATATGGGTCCATAAAAAAGTTTCTTCATTAAAAAAAAAAAGAAAAGATTTTACTCCATAGAAATGAAATCAGCTCAATTTATCAAGCAATGTGAAAATGGTAAATGGCTTAACCATATTGAATACAATTCTCATATTTAACAATTGCTTAACCACACTGCTTAAAGCATGACATGTACACATAAGAAATTAAAAATTAATGAAGTATCAACGCATATCAAAATTTTAAAAATTTATTTAGTTTCTACATATATTATCCTGTTGCAACTGTGATATAAATTGGATCTTTTACCTCTCATGTATCTAAGGCCCTTACCCCGCTATAACCACATTTGACACTTATTATAGAAAACTTTTATGGAGTGTATATTTTTTAAAAAAAATTGTGAGTGTAGGCCTGATTTTAGCCCAACCCATCTCAAACTGAGCTGTGTTATCCTTAATTAACATTGGGCTTCAATCCAAACTGTGAGGTCTACTACTGAAAGTCAAATGAATGAAATGGTCAAAATCGAAGTTGAAGGTCAAAATTAAAATGAATCAAATGGTCAGTTGTGTATTCATTTTCCATCAAAAGGGGTGATCTTGATGAACATTTTATGAATGCTTGCTTATGTCTCTTCAATTTTAACCATTTTTAAAAGCACACTTCTAAAAAAAAAAAACAAAAAAAACTAGCAATTTATTCTATGCTAAACTGTATGCATTTTTTGCATCTGGCCTCCCCAAGAATTTACTTTACATAGTGGTCCCACATAAAGAAGATTTTCTTGGTCTTGGGTCTGCCACTTGAAAGATCAACGTCTGAAAGAGAGAGAGTGAAAAATCCAAATCCAAATCCAAATCCAAATCCCTGAGTCCTGTTTTGGCATAACAGGATCCTCATCCCCATGTGATCTTCAATGGTGGGCAGTTCACATTTAAGTGATTTCATGAGCACCAACTGCTCCATGCTCTTGTGATAATCCCTTGTAGTACGGCCCTGAGACTTTTCACGTGGATCCATGGACGGCCCGCTGGCTCCCAATTATTCTTCCATCGTCTTATCCACATCATGTCCAGGACACCCTCCTCTGTCCACTTGTGTGCATGGGCTCCACACCCTCAAATAGCCAACCTTGTCATTAACCCCTCAAATCAAGGATCTTGTGGGTCTCCCCTATCAATTTATGGCTACAAAAATGGACCCATCAGGACATGAAATCAAATGTATTTGTTTGGTCCCAAGACGCCCACATTACTCAACTCCACTACTTTAATTTTTCACACAGAAGCCTACCATGATTTAACTACGACCCCCAATTAGGACTGATCCTTATTAATTTAACACCAATTCAATTATTGTTCTCTTTTGAGTTTAATCAAAAGAAATTGCACTGTGTATTTATGCATTAAACTTTGCGGCCCTTTAACTAAACTGTTATTGGGGCTGCCCCTTATCGAAAAATTTGATCTAAACATCCATACCCTACCCCACTTGTTTGTCAAGGATGATTTTGTGGTCAATGTCTTATGCCATCAAACTCATAGTTAGAGCATCATTAGCCCCTTCAAATTAAGAAACTTGTGGGTTTACCAACCCAATTGAAGATACTGAGGATAGACTATTCGATGGTTATAAAGAAGCTACAATTTGAGAACTGAAGTGGGTTTATAAAGTTCTTCATCCCATTGACTCCTCCAAAAAGGATCTCTCCTAAAAATCATGGTGGTCAAAGAGAACCATGAAGAAGTATAGGGGGAAGGGGTGATTCAATATTGGAAAGGGGGGTGTGAAATGGTTGAAAATGAGGAGTTAATAGTTTTGGGTTTTGTGGAGGGAAGGGAAAGAAAGGAAAGAAAAAGAGGGGGTTCTTGGTTGGGAGTCATGTGATTGCATTTATAGTGGGGTTTTAGTGTCTTGTTCCCTAGTGCACATGGGATCATTGGTAGGTGTTGGAAAGCAAAGGATATGCATGTGCTCCCATGTGCTTACTCCAACACTCACCCCTCCTATTTTTGCGCACAAATGATTTGAGAGGGTCACTGCCAAAGCAAGCCCCAGACAAAAACTTTGGAGCCTTGCCTCTTGGCTTCTTTCTTAAGAGGAAAAATGACCCAGAAGTCCCTTTTGTTTGATCAATGGGCCCAACAACTTCATGGTTTTAATTTCTTGAACCAAAAACCCCCCATGTTCAAGGAACATTCCCACCAATTCTGCTTACAGGTTTGACAATTACACTTCTTCAATGTTCAACTAGTTATAATCCCAAATGGTTTTAGACTACCAAATTAGAGGGTTAATTAAGATTGGACTGTTCTAGAAATAGTTGGGATATGACCCTTCAAATTGCTGACTCATCTGATCAATGATTGAAGCTTTCCAGTTTGTAACATTTACTGAAGGCAGAGATTTTCTTACTGGACTCTGAAGATTCAAGCAATTTTCAGAAGAGGTATGGTATCCAATGCCAATAGTACCAATCCTATAGACCCGATGGAGGGGTATAATAATTCTTGTGTGCATGTGCTGGTCCATTATTCATGGAGGCCAATTACAAGAATGCTAATTGGATAAGCCCAAATATTGGCTTTATCCACCTTGGAGGCTTGCAGGAGTAGTAAAAGGGATGATGCTTTTGTTCTCTACAATTGATGTCTCTTTTACTCGCATTCTAAGGGCTTGTTTGGTATCTCTACTCTTTTTTTGATAGATCCGTTTAAAATAGATCCATTAAAAAAAGAGCCATAAAAAAAAGAGACTGGAATAAAAAAAAACGCGTTCGGTAACGCACGAATTTATTTTAAATACGTTGCCTCTATATTTTAAGACCCAAAAGCTCTATTTTTCATCTGTACTTTACATTTGGATTTTAGAGGATTTAACTCTAAATGTCTAAAGCGGAAAGAGTCTAAAATCTTACTCTTATTGTTCAAACATCTCTGATTTAGACATATAGAGAAATAGAGGCATGAAATAGAGATGCCAAACATGGGCTAAAGCAGGTAGTATTAAAAGATTACTTGGTTCTGGCAATTCATTAGCTTCTTAATATTTTGTTATTGCTTTGTATAATTTTATTCTGATTTTAATACCACTTCAAAAAAAAGTGACCTTCGGCGGCAGATTCCATGACTCTTAGCAGCAGTTTTTTTTTCCGCCACTATTTCAACCATTTTATCTTATACAGTCTTAGAGGAAAAAACCACCGCTAAAGCCCATCTTGTCCACCGCTATTTGTCTCTTTTCTTGCAGCAACCCCTTTATTCGCTTCTATGAAAATCAATTTCTTAGAATAATGCAGTATGGTATCGAACCCAAACCGTCCCATTGACAACTATATCTGAGAAATCAGTCATTTGCAATTAAAAACCATCTAGTTCATCTGCAATATATGGAGATTAAGAAATTTTTCATCCATTCAATGCAAATCTAGTCACTTTGATTAAAACACTTTCCCTTCTTTTGAATCAAGGCTTGATGTCATTAGTAAATAACCTAGAGTGTGGATAAAATAATAAGAGAGTTTAACACAAGGACCATTGAGTAATTTTCCATTTTGTGTGGTAAGCAGTGGGGGTACCTCCAAACTTCCCGCTCTTCCAATTATTTTGTGGGTTGGCCTCCATATGTCATGGTACTGGATGTAAACCGTGAGCCTTTTAAGCTTTAAAGGGTGATAACGTGAAGGTTTGGCTTTTCTGGACTGCAGTCTCTACTGCAGTCTCTCTTTCTTTCAACCCCAAGTGCTTATATGAGCATCCAACACTCTCTTTATTTTGCAAAGATGAGGGTCTCAACTTAATAAGGTAGATACAGCACTGGAGGAGATTCTGCCTCTTCTTTCCATTTTTCTTTCATACATTCCTTCTTTATTTCCAACTAGTAGAGAGGGGAATGTTTTCTTCCTTCTTCTTCTTCTTCATGTCTTCTTTATTATTTTTAATATTGTTCATCTGTTCTACTATTTCTTCTTGTTTCCTTTTTCTTCTGTTCTTCTTTGTTTGCATTAGTGCAATCTTTTTTTCTCATGAAATTATTCTTCTTTATTGTGATTGCTTTTATAATTGTTTATGGGCCTCTTTTTTCTGATTTTTCATTTTTTTTCCTTTTTCTTTGGCATTGTTCTTCTTTGTTTAATTGCTCTATCTCTCTCACGCGCACACACTTGGTAGTCTTATCTATTGTTACAATGTTTGTTTCTTAGACATTATGCTTTTCTTTTACTACCACCACCACCACCAATACTGCTGCTGTTAGTTTGTTCAGCTGTTTGTAATTTCTTTTCCATTGTTTTCCTTTCATTGTTAAATTTTACAGTGTGAATCCTAGTCCTTTGCTTTGATGGAGGAGCTTCAGATAAATAAAAGAAAGCGGTTTTACGCATTTGAGCCAAATGCAATACTACGCGCAGATTTCTCACAAAAGTACATACATTATCTATTACCGGCTTTGATTAAAATTGGCAACGACAGAACTTGCGACAAAGATGAAAATCAAGAGAATGAAAAGATTGTGAGGTTTGAAGTCGACATGGCATTGGTGTTATCTGCCAGCGGGTTCAAATGGAGCCACGCCTTAAAGCGAAAGCTCAAAAGAGACTTCGACCCTGAGTCTCCTCTTAAGATCCCAACAAACCTACCAACCTCTTCAAGCCTACTTCAAATGTATGGACAAAATAAAAGTAGCAACATAGGAGAAAAGATTGGGGAGTTTTCACTGCTGCCACCCCTTTCTAGACATTTGGTTCCAGTTGGTTATCAGAAAAACAATAGTTCTAAGGATTCAGAGAAGTCACAGTGGGATCACCCGCGTTCAACAAGGAAGAGAACTAGAATTACAGGCGACTCGGAGGAGATAGGGCGCCGTCTAAAGACTCTGAGAAAGGTTTTGCCTGGTGGGGATGAGATGAATATGTGTGAACTGCTTTCCCAAGTAGAGAGCTATGTGGCCTGTCTTGAGGTGCAGGTGAGTATCTTGAGAACCCTAGTCAATATACATTAGAGAAATTCTATTTGCATCCACATGTTTTACGGAGCACACCCACTTTTCTAATAATACCCAAAACACTCTCTTTCCTCTTCTTTCCTCTCCTCTGCTCTTCTCTTCCCTTCTCACTTGCTGCGACCGAACTCTGACAACCGCCCCATCACCGGCGACCATCTCTCCTTCCGGCGAGCTCTCTTTTCTGCCCCACCATCACCGGCTAGCTCCTCTCTCTTCTCCCTGCGGTGAGCTAAGTGGTTTCTTTTGCTATTCACTTCCCCTTTCATCTATTGCGACTGAACCCCAACGGCCGCTCCATCACCGGTGAGCTCTCCTCTCTGCCCCACTATCACCGGCGACTTCTCCTCGTTCTTCGCATGTATCGTTCGCCGGTAGGGTGCACGGAGTTTCACACCCGTACACATAAGGACTGCACGACTGTGAAAATCCGTGTATATAGCATGTGCACGGCGTTTCACACCCGTGCACATGAGATATGAATGGAACTTATGGGTATTTTCGTCATGAGTATTTTGATAATAAGTTTTTTTTTTTTTTTTTTTTTTTTTTTTTTTTGAGAAGTAGGTGTGTTCAGTTATTTTTGTGGTGCAAATAGAATTTCTCTATACATTAAGCTAAGGTTTCACCAAGGAGTAAGCTGTCGAGAAGAAATTGATGTGTAACTGTGTTATTGTTATTATGTATTTCTTATATGTATATATAGAAAAGATGGGATGTCACTACCATATATTGCTTCCATAGAGGTTTTTGCAATTGATGAATTTGATAAGGTGGAAAAAAAAGTCTGAAGTGCTAGAGTTGTGATCCTGGGTACCGAAGACCACCACCTCATGTTCCAAGTTGCATTTACTGTATATGTTGGAAGGGTTTATAGTTGTATTTCTGATATTTTGAGTCAAAGATCCTACCCGTTTTAATTGTATTATGAGAAGAAAGTTCTTTATTCCTCCAATGTCTCAGCAGGTGTCTGTTAAAATTATGATTGATAATGCCAGTACTCTCCTAATTAATATTAAAATCTAAGATTTGACTTGCTAGCAATGTAACCTTTTGATTGTGTAATTATCTAGTTCAACTATGACTAGAAGTTTAAATCCCATCAAGATTTGGAGATCTGATGGTGGGATTCTATAAAAGAAGGATTACTTTGTTGGTTGATTCATTAAAGTTTCTAGAGTACCTATCTCAGATGCTCCTCTAATTAGATCGAACACTGTCTATTCTACACCCATGATATAAACATCCAGTCAGTAGCTTTCAACAAAGACAATAAGTTCAAGAAAGTGTGAGATACACTACCTGTGTAATAAAACTGGTTGAACTAAATTTTGAGTCTATTTTATTAAGAAATTAGCACTTTGCCTACCTTGTTTTGCCGAAAAAAAAAAAAAGGTTTACAGGTGTTGGGTTTACCGAAAACTTACAATCAAACACATACACAACACAAACCAATAAATCCAATCAAGCGCGCACACACACAAGAGAGAACACAACAAATTTGCTTGTCCGGTTATTTTCCTACATCACTTGTCCGCATTCCTCTTTCTTCCCTTTATTTTCCTTCTAGGGTTTGGGTTTACAAGTTAGACATTTTTCTTATTAATTAAGAGAGTTGCTCATGCCACAACCAAACTTCTCTGAGCACATCTCTTCTCTCTACATACGAAAGTAAGCATCCTTTCTTATTAATTAAGAGAGTTGCTCATGCATCGTTCAAAACTTCTCTCTATATAACCTTTTTTTCCAAAATACCCAAACCCTCCATCCTGAATTTCTTAGTTCACTCTTCCTCTTCCACCCTCACTTTCGCTTGATCTTAGCTCTCTCCCTCTCCCTCTCCCTGCTGGCCACCCTCCGCCTGCTCTCTCCCTCTCCCTCTCTATCCCTGCCGCCTCTCTCCCTCCTGCTCTCTCCTTGCTTGCCTCCACCCTCCACCGCCCTCTCTCCCTCTCCTTGCCCACGTCGCCCTCCACTCTCCCTCTCCCTATCCTTGTCCCTCTCCCCCTCCGGTGGTGGTGGGTGGGTGAAGAGAGAAATTGGGTGAGGTATGGAATTGTGAAAGATGTCCATTTTGGTAATTTTGCACATTGGGTATATTGACCTTCAAAAAGAGGGATGCATTAAAGAAGTTTGAGATGTGGCATTAACATTTCTCTTTTTTTAGTACCCCAGCTAAGGGGGCTGGGATCTAAGAGAGAACCTGGATACATATAAGAAGGTAGCCCACTCAAGTGGGAATGAGGTTCGCACAAACAAAAAAAGAGTTCACCCTGGTTTTGAACCCGGGCAGCCATGTAAGAACTGATTTTCCTTACCACTCGGATAAGCATTCATTCTTTAAAGCATTAGCAGCTCTCTTAATTAAAAACTAAGAAAGCTTTGTACAATTACCAAAATACCCCTAAACTCTAATCCTGCATCTTGGCTCATCTAGGAGACCGAATTGGGTTTACCTGGACTACAAGACATTGACCCATTGATAGGAATCGACGATTGTGTGAGATGTTTTTATGTTGAAAAGAATTTGATCAAGGTGATTGAGTGCCCAAGCCTTTTGACTAGTAGTAATGATCTTCTAGGAAACCTTTTATATAGTGCGAGGGGATCTTGGCTTTGGAGGGTTGGAGAAAATGACTGACAGTTACTTGATTTAGACCGTACAGGTCAATGAGAAGGCAAAAGGGCAAAAAAAAAATATATATATATCTCAGACAATGTTAAAACATGGGGCTAAGGAAGAGCACTTCACTAAAAGAAAGACTTAAAATTAATGATCCTCGGAGTTCATCTAATGAGACTTTCTTCTCATCCATTGTGTTTGTAATATCTTTAATCTCATCATTCATTAGAAAATTTACAATTTGTCCTCACTATCTATGTGTTGGGGCATTTTCTTCCTACTATATTTATAGGGAGATATTCAAGTGAGAACCATTCTTTTATTTTAAAATAAAGAACATTTTATGGGCTGACTCACTTGAATTAATGTCAGTTATGGGTGAAGGGAGGAATAGATAGAGCTGCATTTGAATTGGGGTCTAAAAAAAAAAAAGATATAATCAAATCATCCTTAACTCTTTAATAAGCGGCCTTAGAAATCTCATTTCCTTCTTATGGTGGAGATACAAAATTCAGCCCCATTCAATCATAGTTAAAATAATGACAGTTATAAAAAAGTTTTAGCTGTTATATACCAGTTTTTGGCTGCCACCTTTATTATTTTTGGTAAGAGCGGTTTTTAATGAAACAATGTTGAAATCTTGTTATCTACTCTTTTTTTTATGCATCCTTAAAATCACAAATATGGAAGGTTTATTATATATAAAACTAGTACTTATAAGCTCTTATTTTATAGTTGAAAAACTATTTGACCAATATAACTAATGTATAATATATTACGGCATATTGAGTCCATTTGAATGCATGACAATCATAAAACATTCTATAAGTTTTAAAGGTCTTCCCATGATCTTCCTATTTTGAAAAACAAGGAACCATCTCATCAAAAGAGGTACTTTTTAGAAGATATGAAAGTTATTCAAATCCTCTCTACATAAAATGAGATGCTTGCTAAGCGTGGTGAAATGGAGGCCTATATAACCCAAATGAGTGTTATTTGAGTCTAAAAGACTAATTTAAAGAAAAACAATTTGACCAATATAACTAATGTATAATATTTTACGGCATGTGAAGTCCACTTAAATGCATAACAATCATAAAACGTTATATAGGTTTTAAAGGTCTTCCCATGATCTACCTATTTTGAAAAACAAGGAACCATCTCATCAAAAGAGGTACTTTTAAAGATATGAAAGTCAAATCCTCCCATAAAATGATTGCTAAGCTAGCCTAATAATGAGTGTTATTTGAGTCTAAAAGACTAATTTAAAGAAAAGCGAGAACCTACATCTCATCAAAAGAGGTACAGGACTTTCCAAATGACTTGCTTTGAAAGGGAAGAGAAGAAGGTCAGAGGACCCTAGCTGTGGGCAGCGCAAGGCTTTCCAATGCCTTAATTAGTGCATGGACCGAGTTAAGGATGGAGAAGAAGAGAGGCAGAGTGCATGTATGTTCTGTTATGCGTACCTGGGTTAGAATCTATCTCTGCTTATATAAGAGAAGAAGTCCTAAAATCTTGGGTGGTGGGCTTGATGACCTGACTGTGGAAGTCTCATCAGCCCACAAAGTAATTAATGAGAGTCCATCACAGCCCACATTGCATTAAATGCCAGTCTGATCAGCCCATGTTGCATTAAATGTCAGTCACATTGGGCCTGATCTGGCCTTGACTTATTGGTAGCAAAGGTCCATCAGATCCCTTCTTGATAGGGTTATTGGATGCTGCTTTGTCAGAGATTTGATGAGGACCTTGAACGACATCTGTCCCATCAGCACGTGCTCGGAGGTAGGAGATAGTTGTCAACAAGCTGAGTCCTCACAGCTGCAGAGACGCGACTTAGCCAAAGCGCATGGCCGAGGTCATGCTCATGATCGAGGTCACCATCGTGAAGTATTACCAGTTTTAAAGGTCTTCACAGTTAACTTAATCTTAATGCCTACCCCACAAAATGAAATATTATCAGTTTCAAAGGTCTTCACATGACTTCCTAATGCCTAAAAAGCAACAATTATCTAATAAAAATTCAATTTTTTCTTGTGAGAACAATATTCACATGCAGATGATCCCATCAATTTTCAAAGAGGCAAAGAGCCGTCGCCAAAATACCAAAACACTCTCGAACATACTTAACAAACTAAATAGGAACATTTTCAACCTCAAGGGGTAGATCAGTTGGCCTAAGACCACGGTTTGCATCCGAAAATTATAGATTCGAAACTGCACTATCACATTGGGGCTACAGGGGAGTTTACCCGACTTCTCTCTAGGCCCAGAGGGATTAGTCCAGCCCAAAGAATTGGAAATCCTCCGATAAGGGGAAAAAAAAGAAACATTTCCACCAATTTCAAAGGCTCTATAACAATCCAAATTCTTAATATAAGAAATGATTTTCGGATCACATAAGAGGAACCTCCTAAGCAATTCAGATGAGTGTCAAATTCGGGTCGATCCTAACCTCAAGTAAACGGGCTAGGTAACCACAAAGGACTTGACCAAATTAGGAAATAGAGGTAGGTGGGGCCCATAAGCTAAATGGGTCCTGCCTCCTAACCCTACAAATGATCTTCGGAGAACAGCGAGGCTGTGTTTATAAACCTCCGAGTCTACAGCCTCTCTCCCGTGCGGGCTTTTGAGTTGACTCAGGAATCCTTCGCATGGTTGCTTCTCGCCTGCTCAAGCGACGCACACTCTCCACCTCTTTCTCTTGTTACGAACACCAACAAAAGCAGCAGTCTCTGCTTGGCATTTCATCGAACACCTTCCCTTCGCCATTCGACCAGCGCAAAACCCTAGAATCCCGACTCATCTCCCGCATCGATGGCTGCACCCAACTCCCCCACCTCAAGCTCGTCCACGCCTATCTCCTCCGAACCGGCCTCGACCAGTCCAGCTTCGTCCTCGCCAAGTTCATCCGCACCCTCACCAACCTCGACCTCCCCATCGAATCCTACGCCCACCACCTGTTCGACCAAGTGCTCCACCCAAATCCCTTTCTCTGGACCGCCCTCATCCGCCTCTACTCCCTCCGCGGCCCCTTCTCCGCCGCACTTCTACTCTATTCCCGCATGCGCCGCTCCCAAATGCCTCCCCTCTCCTTCACCTTCTCCGCCCTGTTCAAAGCCTGCGGCGCAGAGGTCGATGTTCGAATTGGCCGCCAGGTCCACGCCCAGACGATTTCGGTTGGTGGGTTTGACTCGGATCTCTTTGTTAACAATACCATGATCGATTTTTACGTGAAATGCGAGTGTTTGGACGATGCGCGGAGGGTGTTTGACGAAATGCCTCAGAGAGATTTGATTTCTTGGACAACGATGATTGTTGCTTATGCGAAGAGGGGAGACATGGATGTGGCAGGGGAGTTGTTTGATGGGGTGGTGGATAAGGATATGGTTGTGTGGACTGCGATGATTACTGGGTATGCGCAGAATGCGCGGCCGAAAGAGGCACTGAGTTTGTTTGAGAGAATGCGCAAGGAGGGTGTCGAGACAGATGAGGTGACGATGGTGGGTGCCATTTCAGCCTGTGCACAATTGGGTGCAGTGAATTATGCGAGGGGGATTCAGGATGTTGCCAAGCAAGCAGGGTTCGGGTGCCCGCTGAATGTCGTTGTGGGGTCTGCATTGATTGATATGTATGCAAAGTGTGGGAGCGTGGAGGAGGCTTACCGGGTGTTTGAGGGAATGAAGGAGCGGAACGTGTTCTCTTACAGCGCGATGATTGTTGGGTTCGCGATGCATGGGCAGGCTGAGCGGGCAATAAGGTTGTTTACAGAGATGGTGTCTACCACAGCAATAAAGCCAAATGGGGTCACCTTCATTGGCGTGTTGACTGCTTGCAGCCATGCTGGGATGGTTGATGAAGGCCGCCATTTCTTTGAAATAATGAACAGCACCTACGGAGTCACCCGATCGGCCGATCACTATGCGTGCATGGTGGACCTTTTGGGTCGTGCGGGACATATTGAAGAAGCCCGTGGCCTTATTAGATCAATGCCAATTGAGCCTCATGGAGGTGTGTGGGGAGCGTTGCTTGGAGCCTGCCGCATCCATGGGAAGCCACACATAGCAGAGATTGCAGCCCATCATTTGTTCAAATTGGAGCCAAATGCAATTGGGAACTATGTACTTCTTTCTAACATATATGCCTCAGCTGGAAGGTGGGATGATGTATTAAGGATAAGGAAACTGATGAGAGGGAAAGGACTTAGGAAGAACCCTGGGTGCAGCTGGGTTGAATCAAAGGATGGTATTGTTCATGAATTCTTTGCAGGTGACATATCCCACCCCAAGTTCCATAAGATGAAGGAGGTGTTAGAGGAGCTACTCGAATGTTTGAAGCGGGCTGGGCACTTGCCAAAGCTGAATTGTGTGGTTTATGATGTGAGCGATGAAGAGAAGGAACGGTTGCTCAAGGCTCACAGCGAGAAGCTGGCATTGGCATTTGGGTTGCTGACAACCGGCCCTGGAAGTGTCATTCGGATAGTGAAGAACCTTCGGATCTGTGAAGACTGCCATTCAGTGATGCGCGGTGCATCTTTAGTAGCAAACAGAGAGATTGTAGTGAGGGATAACATGCGGTTCCATCATTTCCGTGCTGGGGTGTGCTCTTGTGGAGATTTTTGGTGATTGCAGAAAAAGATATCTTAACACACACACACATGGCAGAATGCGTATTCGATCATTTTGAGCATTTCAGTAATCAGTTTATAAGTGCGCGATGTGCATTTCTGACAGAGTCTGTCTCTATATCTTGTGTTCTGCGTGAACGCCATCTTGGTTCTGGCTTCACCCACCAGCCAAGCATGTACGTTATGGGCAATTCTTCTTTTAAGTCTGTATGGAGCATGGCTTTGAAGCTAGAACTTTCTGAACTTATTCATATGGTTAAGCAAGCGAGGAAGCCAATAGTTTTGTTAAATATGAGGCTCTTTTGCCTGAAAATGACGCCTTGCAATGCAGTCAGAACATTCTTGAGAAGGTGATTTTGTTTGGCAAACATCAGAAACATGAATCAAGTTGGTCATTTTGTTTGGACTCCTGCAATTCATGGTTGAATGATTGTTTGATTATGTCAAACCTGTTTAGATCTCATTTGCAAACATGAAAAAATCAGTCATAATTGAAAAGGGCTTTAAAAAAAACAAAAAGACTGGGAGGGCAATATAAAACCCCTATAGGTGAGGCTAATCTCTGCCTACTGTAACAGTGTATATTGGTAAGGCATAACCCAATTGAGATTTCTTTCTCTCTGTTCAATAAAATTGTGATTGCCGTTTGATCCATGCCATATTTTTGTTGCCTAACAATGTGAGTATGCTACTTTGCTCCACTTTATCCATGTTGTGTAGCGTATATGTATGTTAATCCAGACTACACGAGTTGTGTCCAGTTTGGATGTTCAACAGCCTAACAGAGAGGCTGATTAACGTGGTCTGAAATAAACTGTATTCTTCTGTTACGAGCCATATGTGTATCATATGCTTATAATATCACCTGAGCATGGCCTTGGGCTCGCGCTCATACTTTTGAATTTGGGCTCAGGCTGGGCCTGCAACTCTGGCTTCGTTCAGGCTCCGCTACTGAGGCCGGGCTTCGGCTAACAACAACTTCATTTGGGCTTGGGCCCAGGCGGGCTTACCCACTTGTAGGTCGGGCTTGGGCTAACAACATCCAACATGATTTTTGTCCTTCATTCTTTTAATTGCACAACTTAGAATTCCCATGACTATTCTGGAGGAACCAAAATATCCTCAGGCTTGGGATACACAACTTACAATTAAAAACATACATGTAGATGAGTCTGCAAATGGGCCCGTTGGCCCATCAGACCGACTTTTCGTAACTCTCTTTACCCCTTTCTGCTTGTCCTATGCCTAATTTATGCCAGATCAGTAAATGAATGGTTTGGGGTTGAGGCTAGTTTCTGACCCAATTGATTAACTTCATAGGCCAGAATTTTATGCCTAATGTTGTACTATTTGGGATTGGGGCTTGGAGGAATCGCAAGGGTTTTTTTCCCCTTGCTAGGAAGAACTTGTACTCACACTCCCCTTCTAAGGTGCTGTTTATTTGCATGGAATTGAATTTTAGGAATTTATGGTAGAAAGTACTTCAACAAAGCAATATTAAGGAGGTGAGGAGCTGAAGGATTTAAGTTGGAGATATAGATTACTCCGGACTCTCCAACGATTTGATTTACTGGGGTGAAAGGTGGATGACTAACAAAGGGGGGAATATTTCATGGCCATTTGGGAATCTTCACCTGTCTCTTAAATTTTAACTAGTTCGATAAGAATACATTTCTTAGAACTTAGAGGCATCCATGCAAAGAAAGGGGGCCCATAACAGGTTTCTTTTCCCATGGGGAGAAAGAAATCCTACGTTCCTCCCCCTTCCATGGGAAATCAAAATCCTCTTTATTGAAAAAAATCAGTCCAGATTTTCTATACGGCTTGAAGGATCAGAACAATTTTCCTCTACGACGAGGAACCTTTCATTGCACAAACGAGCCCCAACTGCTAAATATTTTCCTTCCAACTTTGACACGCACTCACAGAGTCTGGAAAAGCCCCAGAATCAGCATGGATTGGGAGGGAGCAAAAAATTTCTTGGACAGTCACTTTCTGACCCTTACATCAATGACCTACAAACACAATTAAAAAATGCAGCAACAGTATGTTAAAAGACCAAATATCTGATGGCTCCTCATTAATGTAAGGACCCTATCAGATTGACGGTATTGATCACCAAATCATGAGCTGCAACTCATACCGATGCTGGCCATGTACAACTCCAAAGATCAGCTTGTAACATGCATTCATTTCAAATTAAGGGATTGCTCTCTCTCTCTCTCCCTCTCTCTCTCTCTCAGCATAGAGAACATGAGGTTTTACTACAATGGAGCTGCAACCTGCAAGGCAATAGTTGGTATATACAGATCTGTTCTAGCAGTTAAGGGATTGCTCTCTCTCCCTCCCTCCCTCCCTCCCTCAGAGCATAGAGTACACTAGGTTTTACTACAATGGAGCTGCAACCTGCAAGGCAATAGTTGCTATATACAGATCTGTTCTAGCAGGCATAGAGAACATGAGGTTTTACTACAATGGAGCTGGCCCAGTACTTTTCTCACTTGGACTCTTTTCTAGATATGGAAATGTTTGTTGAAGCGCTCGGGGTAAATTCAACACAATTTCTGCATATGCTGCAAGAAACAACCCATCAACAAATTATGTTAAAAGGACTGGAAAAACCAACAAAAAAAGGTGGGGGGACTAGAAGCTAGTCTCGATAGGACCTTGTGGCAAGCTCAAGGTTCTTAATGCATCCTCAGCATATGAAAGACGAGATGGAACAGCCTGAGCAGCATTTGGCCTTCTGTTTGCTGTTGTTGATGGGGTTGCCATTCTTTTGGATGAATGAAGTGGCCACGCCAAGACTCGGATTCGTGTCGGTAGTACAGAGACAAGATCCACATATCGAAGACTGATTGTCACCTTGCTGCAACAAAACAAATATGATAAAACAAAACCGCTACCTATGAGGATATAAGCAGAGAGCAATTACATTTGCAGGACAGTTGCCACAGTAGAAATTTCTATATTAGGACCCATTTGTTTGCATGGAGTTAAATTCCTAGGAATTCTAATAAATGTATTCTTGAAAGTGGATCATATTGAAGAAATAATCTCTCCTAGATGGAAAATGAATGCCTGACCACCACTATAGTAGATTAAATCCTAGGAAAATCATGGTCTCATCTTCGTCTCCATCTTATGTCCATCACCCCTCATCTCTTTAATAAAATGTTCTGATATTTGTGGTAATAGAAGGTACAAAGCTAGCCAAGTCAACTCATCCAACATGAAAGTTGAAGTATGTGTTTGACATATTTGAACATGACATGAAAGTTGAAGTATGTGTTTGACATATTTGAACATGATATAAAATTAAGTAGTTACGATGCCAGCAAGTCATCTAGGCAGTCTACATCGAAATATAAAGACAATTGAACAGAGATGTACCAATCAAAGTCGTCTAGAGCAAATTCTATCCAATTGTATGAAATGCTGTGATAAAGCTCCACAATCTGGTTTCCATACAACTCCTTAATAAGACGAACCTGCATACATACAAGGAACATAAAGATGGTACTAGAAAGTAGATGCTTAAAAACATGGTAAGACATTTGAGGAAGTGATCAAGATATGAGTAGACTGAGTTTGGCCTGCAGGTAGGTGTGTGCGTGTGCGTGCGTGAGAAAGAGAGGATATAACTTGGTCACAAACAAGAGTAGGTACTGGAAATATTTAACATATGATGATTGTAGAGAGTTAAGGATAAATGGGGCTTCTGCATATTTAAAAGATACATGAACGGGGCTGGTTCTAATTGGCTTTTTTGTACAAGGATTTCCAGGGTTTTATGTAAAGATGTAACTGGAAAAGACCTTTGAAATATAGAAGGAAAAAGAAATTTGAAGAGAGAAGATCTGAGAGACAATAGTGTGGTAGTTCTTCCTAGGGTTGGACAACCATACTTATATCTTCATGCAATTTTATTTTCAAAAAAAAAAAAGAAGAAGAAAAAATTTACAATTTTTTAGAATAACCATAAATTTCCTATTATTTAGACCAACTTTGTCTCACACTATTATAAGTGGCAAATTGTGCTAAACTAATGAGTTAATAACTGTTAAGGATTGTGTATGCAATGTAATACGAATGTAGTAAAAGGAGCAAGGTGCAAAGCTAGTCATTATGCCCTTCCTGAGCCTGAGGCCCGAAACTCACACTTCGGTGCAACTACACGAGCCTAAATATAGGCACAACTCCAACGAGAAAAAGGAAATAAGCCAATGAAAGCCCTCTAAAGAAGGCTTGATCGATAGGTATAGAAGTGCCAAAGTACAAAAGACCTGGAGACACGCAAAGAGGAAAACAGACCTCACGGGTAGAAATTTTTGTATTAATCTTCGACTGTGATTTTCCACTGCTTTACATCCCTATATAAAAGAAATAGAAACCCTAAAAACTAAAAGTTCTCACAATAGGAAACTATACCCTAATCTCATTGATCTTCTGGCTGAAGTCCTAATCACAACTCAGAACAATTAAATAAATTACTAATATCAGAACTTCGAAGGAAACAATGATTTCTTTGGCCTTGAACATCCGCTCACAAATCTCTTCTTTTGGACCCTATGTTTGAACCATGTGCCCAGTTGATTCGGTCCAAAGAACATGCATCATCCCTCCCCCTCAGGTGGTAAAAAAGTTCGAGTCCCATTTTTCATTTCCGCTGAAAGCATGTCGCACTTGAAGCAATTCCTTTGTAACACCTAATCCAGTTCTCTCTTTCGTGGTTCAGGCATCATAAAATAGTGTAAAAAGTTTACCATCTTTAACAAATGTATATGCATCGTCTCTCATCTGACGCACTCCATTCTTGTCATACAAGTTATTTTCCCCTTTGAGGTTTGTCCTCTTTGTGACAGCCTCTTTGAGACTTTTTTTTTTCTTGCACTTAGACACTTTCTATAAGTTAATCTTTACAGTAATTAGTACTCTTTGAGGTGTGAACGCAAACAATAAATAAATAGAAACTAGTAGGAAAAAGAAGTATGAAACAAAAAAACAGAGATAGGAGATGTCTGCAACTAAAAGCAGTATCTATTAAATGGTAACAGCTTACCTGTTCCCTTCTATCAACATAGGCCTGCAAAATATCTCCAACGTAATCTATAAATTTCTGAGATTAAAACACAATATCAGCTGAATGAGATTGAGAAACATCTACAATTGAGCAAAAGGTGATGACCATGAAGTACTATCAGATATAACATTAAAGCATAAAACAAGAAACATAGAAACAATTAACCCAGGCAAGCACCTACCATTGCATTGGAAGAGAGATCATTTTCAGCTTCACGTATTGGCAAGAAGAATGGAATAGTGTGTTCTATAACACTCATCTTTTCAAGAAAAGATTTACTTTCAAGCACACAATGATAAATTCCACAAGATTCTCCTGCAAAAAATGCAAGAAGTAACAAGTCAAAGTGCAAGTATGGACATGTCCAAACCAGTAACAAACAGAAAAGGACACAAAAATGAAAGCGAAAAGGTAAACTGTTTTGAAGATTTAGTTAATGTCAACCGTGCCATGAAAATGGGTATTCAAGGACATCATCTGAATCAAATTCACCACTCTTGCTCACCAAAACCTGCTATAGTTCAGCCTCAACCAAAATGCATTTTGGTGCAACTTGTCAACAGTTGGCAAAGGGCAAAAGTCAACTATATTTTGTTCCTCGGCAAATTTTTAATGAGTGCATTTTGGCCATGATGAAAATACATTTTTGGCATGTAGAGCAACACCAATATGAGTATTTATAAACATCAATCCGATCTTAAATCTTTCCCAAACTCATGTGAAGCAATCTGACCCTAGGTCTGAGTCCTCTGCATAACATCCAATGAACTACAAACTTCAAAAGCAATCAAAGGAACAAAAAAATAATAATTAAAGAACTCACACGTAAAGAGCACAAAACAGTTGATTCACCCACCCAATATTGAAAGAAAGTAAGGGTGATATGCTCAAAACCCAAGAATTCCTGAAATCCAAATGAAAATAAAAAAAAAATCACAAGGGTTGTGTTTTTCACTATTTACTATTTGTAATTTTCAATCTAATTCTAAAAAAAAAAAAAAAACACCAAACCAAACCAAACCAAGTCTAACTATTTTTTTGTGAACGAGTAAAAGAAATCTGTACACCCAAATTACCCAATTAGTTGAACTTGAATCAGAGCCAAGATGTCAAGTTTGAGTCCCTAGTTCACATAACATAGTAAAACTGAGAAAAGTGCTTCATGGTTACCAGCAAAAGATGTCTCATATTGTATCCCAATCCTTGCCCCTTCCAAACAACAGATTACCTGATCAAAAGAATAATGAGTTGCAAATTCAACCCAACAAGTTCCATCAAAACATAATTAATTAAGGAAATCAAGAATCATGTTGCTAACCAAGTCATATTTAAACGATGCACTTTATTTGCCAACACTTTATTCCTTTTATGATTTGCAAAGAAGTATATTTATAGCCAAGCTTGACCACTAGGATCAAAATCAAACAATTGAAACATCACAAACTTGGTTCTAGTAGAAGTTGCTAGCCCCTCTTTCGTCAAGTCAAAACTTCATAATCAAGACAGACATGACATTCATATTATGATGCAGTCCATGAGGAAGTATATACCGTGGAGACCTAGGTCCAAGCACCAATTCCTCTTCAAGCCCAAGCATCAAGACACTTCATCTAGGATTTCTTTAATCAGTTCACAAACTCTTGGATTTTTTTGTTATCAGTAACTGGTAAAATTATAATCATGAAAAATTTTACATAATTAGATGAGGAAAGAAAGAGAAGGCAGAGGGCAAAGGTATAAGAGCATTATCCCGATGCTTCTAAAACACAAACAGACAAAGAACAAAACAAACTATATAACAGGAACATGAAGAGAATCATCACTTATCACTAAGCACCCTTAGCCAGCATAACCACCACCTCATTTCTTGATCAAAGAACATGCCAAAATACCACCTTAATAGAAGAAGACAAGGATTTGATCTCATTTAGAAAGAACTGAGAATCTCCACAGTCCCACAATCTCACAAGCAATCCATGAAGTTGCATTAGCCAAGACACTTTCCAATATTAATGAGTCTTGAAATGAGAGCAAATATATCCTCGAAGCTTCTAAAGTAGACAACACCTCTGCTTCATTGGAATTGTTAACTCCAACTGACTTAGAAAACATGAGAATCATTTGACCTTTGTCGTAGTGAAGAATTATACAAGATGGACCTAGCTCCCCCCGTCCAAAGAAGAAGATCACAATTCCATCTTCATTTCTTCATTTGGGCCAAAATTCATACACTTCTCCCAATTATGAAAAGTGAGATTTAAAATTCAAATTCTCAAAATCTTTCTATATCATTGCCAACTTAACTGTCCTCATGGTCACCACATTTAAAATGTTCTCCAGAGACGCCACAAAAACTTTAAAGATTCTATCATTCCTTTCCTTCCAAATAAACCACAGAATAACAAAGGGAATGAGCCGCCAAAGCACCAAACCACACTCATGGAAAGGACTCAACCTCCAAGCAACAGCCGTTTCACTTAAAAAGCCAAGGGCACACCAAGCTATACCACACCTTTTGGTGAAATAACTCCAAATACCAAATAAGATATGGCAATGATTAAAAAAATGATTAATTGGCTTTCGCTGTTTTCCACACATAAAGCATATGTCCAAGATTTCAACAGAGACCATATACCTCCTACCATTATCCACTTCAGACACTTTCCCTGCAACCACCAGCCAACAGAAAGCATCCACCTGAGGAGCCAAACACGCGATCAAGGAGGATGATCCACCAATGTCAGATCTAATACCTAAAAAAAAAAAAAAAGAATTGATGGAAACTTTCAAATGGGCAAGGTTTTCAAATGCTCGTATCTGCTTCTTGCCTACAAATAAACACATTAGAAAGTAAACTAAAAAAAAAAAGGACTCATAATCAGAGTACTAGGAGTGTAGCTAGACTCTACTTGATGACACCTCCCGTTCAACTTTTTCACCCATACTTGCATAACAATCACCAGTTGAAGACTCTTTGTTAGACACTCCAAAGCAACCTAGGGAACAATCTAAATGTAGGACGCACTCCCATCCAATCATACATCTTTCCAAATCTATTAGGATTTTGTTAGTTGCTATTTCTTTCCAATTCGTTAATCTTTAGGCAATCGGCATGTTTAAGTTCCTCCTCCATTTCAGAAAGAAAAAGGTATTTCCTTGAGTTGGTGTTCCTCCTCTGCTCTCTAATTAAGAACATGGCTTTGCCTGGTCAGAATCCCCTAGTGATAGATCATCACAATGGCATCTCCGGTGTAATCAACTAATGGCAAGGACACAAACATTAGCAAATCTAGGATATGATAACTACTGGACCCCCTTAAGCAGATTGGCACAACCAATAGTTGCCCAATCTACATAAAGGGTGTCATTGTAGAATGAACTTGCATGTGCTTACAACCCCTTCCAGGTATAATCTCTCTACCTTCCTCACCTTTTCTTTTTTATCTTCTCCCTTTGAATCAACCATCATCACAATCTCTTTCACATAAATTATGATCCCAAATACTATATCCTAAACTCATCATGCCTAGAATCAAATCCAAACCCATCTGCCATTATAACCAGTCAATTCAAACTCTAGCAGAATATGAAGAAAAAAAAAAATCTAGCAGAACCATCAAATTCACCTGACACCATACATCAACGGTGAACTCCTTTCAATCTCTCTCTCTCACATAAATTATGATCCCAAATACCTTATCCTCAACTCATCATGTCTAGAACCAAATCCAAACCCTTCTGCCACTATAATCATTCATTTAAACCCCAGCAGAACCATCAAATTAGCCCACCGCCATACATCTACAGTGAACTCTTCTTTTCCTAGTAAAAGGCCTCTAAAACTGTCTCAGCATCAAATTTGAGAAATTGATATCTAAACCTAAATCCATAGATATCATTGCACCATCTTTCTGTTTGCAACAACCATAGCCTAATCTACAAACCCAAAGTCCCGGGCTGCAACACCACCAAACATTAACTTCAATTCCTAAAACAAACCTTCCATTTCAACCACCATAATTGTTCCCCAGCCCACCATTGAAACACTTCTTTTTTTCTTTTCTTTTTAATGGTCCCACCATTGAAACACTTCTTCAATATTCTGCACTCCATTCTCAGCTTTCCCTTCTAAGCCATCTTCCTAGCAGAATATAAACATGTTTTACTGTAACCAAATCTATTGACACTATCCACTATATAAGAATTTTATTCCATCCCCAATATCTGCAAGTATACCACCCTCGAACCATCATTTTCAAAATTCCAAAAAAACCTTTCCCCAAAAGGTCAACATTCTTGTATGAATACCTTTTTTTTTTTTTTTTTTGTATGAATACCATTTTAGACCAAAAAACCCAACTTCACTAGCCTTGCCCTGAATATGGAGGACACAGCCCTGCCTTGCATCATCTCTAATCACATAGTGGAGACATTCAAACCCATCCCAACAACTGTGCCATTTCAGATCTTAGATCTATAACCCAAATCTCAGCCCTTTTTCAAGGGTTAAAGCATCCCCCAACCTGAACTGAGTTTCAAATTGAGACCTATCACCTATGGCAAACCCCGAAATGTCAACCAACAAAAACAGAGAAAAATTGAAGCCAGCCCATTTCATTGCCAAAACCGCTTCCATCTCAATCTTGAATCCTGCCTCTAGAGGCCTTCACTTTTTTTTTAACCAGTAAAGAAGCTTTTGCTAGTATCCGAAAAATTCAAAATGTAAAACTCTATTCTCATTTCATGCTCGAACATGGAACCTGCAAGGGAAATAGTATCTGAAAACTCTTTGCCAAACTCCAAGGACCCTAGAGTGTAAGTCTTCCAATGGTCATTAATGAATATCCGAAATGCTTCTTTTGTGCATAAAAGGGTTTTGAGACAAGGGAGCTCTCTGACCCATCCTTTTCACTATAGTAAGGATGGCTCTAAACAGAACTATGAGAATACCAGAAAAACAGATTTTGGAGATTCTATCGTGGGAGACAGCAGATTCCAATCACTCACCTCCAGTTTGTTGACGACACATAGCTGTTGACAATGCAAACAAGTATCAGATTCTGAACATTAAAGAAATGCTTACGTGCTGCGAAGCAGGTTTGGACTAGCAAATCATTTTTCTTTTCCTTTTTTTTTTTTTTCCCAAGGTTGGCCTACCGGTCAGGTGTATTACTTTAGACTTGAAGACCCAGGGATCAATCCCTAGGCATTTCTATGAAACTAAGGCACCGAGGTGTCTTACAAATCAATTTTGCTAAGAGTTAATTGATTGGTTTTAAGAGTCAGCAATCCCTACACTCGGAGGTGCAAACCAGTAACCTGCCAGCATCTTACTTAGGTTATCCGTATTCATAGGGGTGGAGAGAGTATTGCGTATATTGTTCGTGTGAAAGGCGAAATAATTGTCTTTTGGTGGAAAGAAGAAAGCTTTTAAAAGCAGCTCTATCCAACTTACAGGTTTATTTCACGTTGCTCTTTTGATGTCCCATTTTCAGTCAGTGATAGAGATAATTGAAAGACTTCAAAGAGACTCCTTATGGAAAGGTATGGTGGACACAAGGAAGCATCATCTTCTTCCTTGGGAGACAATGAAAATACTGCTGTTACGGTGGGTCAGGTATTAAACTAGTAAAGCATATAATTAAGCCCTTCTTAGGAAATAGTTGTGGTGCTTAGGAGATGGGGGTAATGGTCTTTGGAAAGAGTATTCTCTAGATAAGTGGAAAGGAACAATCAGTGTGTTCATGAGGATCTCATTCAGATTCTTAGCATATGGATCTCAAGGATCAGAGGATCTTCCGGCCAATCTATTCACTTCAGAAATAGAAATGAAGAGCAAACCCTTTTTCTGATGGGCACAATAGGATAGAGATGTAAGCCTTGCAATCAGATTCCTGTGCCTATTTACTATTTCTCCCAATCAAGCAGACTGTGTGGAGGGTTTTGATGTCGGTGCAACACAAACTCCTTTGTTTCATTAAAATCTCACAAATTTGGAGATTGATCAGCTCTATCGTCTTCTTTAGTAGTTAGGGGAGGCTATGTTCTCCCTGGGGTTTGGGGAGGATTGCAGAGTTTGGACCAGATTGGTATCTGGCATGATCAATATTGAATCCCTCTATGCTCATTTGCACAACCAAGCTGGGACAAATGTATTATCCCATCTATGAAAGTAATTCCTTAAAGCTAGGTAGATGAATGTACCATCCCATGTATGTAAGTAATTCCTTTAAGCTAGGCGGTGTTAGTGACAAGATGGCAGTTTGACCATGGACCATTCAAGGAGTAGACAAACGGTAATTGTCAGCAGATGTATCGTTTTTGAGAGACAAACAATGAAACATTTGCTCATCAACTTTTACATAGCCAAGGCAGTTTGAAATGAAGTCTTGTCTTGGTTTGGGGTTTCCACAGGGTTTCCTTAGAGAGATTGAATCTCACTTTGTAGCATGGCAATTTTGATTTCAGTTTCATTGAGGCAAACTCCTTTGGATGCTATTCTCCATTGAGACAATTTGGTCTCTAAGAAAGGAGAACAATAGATGTTTTGATATAAGAAGATTGGTGCCAAATGTTTAGTTAATTTTATTAGAAGAAGAGCTATATCATGGGCGACGTCAACAAGTTTTTTCAGAGAGTAAGCACAAAGCCGCAAACATGCAGGATAAGGGTAGAATCAAGATGACAGATGAGCCTATGATCATCAGCCTTTGCTCCTCCTAGAAGCCTCCACTGCAGAGTTGTTGAAAACTCAACTTCAAAACTAGTGGCCATGGGGTATTAGAGATGACACACTATACATAGGGAGAAGCTCTTCAAGCTCTTCTGATTTGGATAGCTTTCGAAGCATCAATGAAGCAGAAATCCTTGCCATGTTGGCAGGGATGAGGAAGGCTAGAAACATGGGAGCCTTTCCTCTAGTCATAGAATGTGATTCTACTTTGCCATTAAGTGGGAGGAGAACATGTGATGGGGCCCATAGAGAATCTGAGCTTGGCTGAATGAAATAGAGATCTCTCCATTGGCTGTGATGTGTCTTTATCCAACACTCAGAGGGGTAATGCTGAGGTGGACGATCTAGCTAAGGGAATAATTGGGAATGATGGCCATATGCTTGATTTATAAAATGCCTTCAGCTGTAATGTTTGCTTTTGCCTTTCCTTTGAGCCTTTGACCATCTCAATAAATGGCCCCTTTTATTCCCTTATTTGCTTGACCAATTAACAAAATCTCTCATCACCTTTCAGAAAAAAAAGCATACACAAACACACATCTTAATTATCCCCAATTTTAAAAAAATGTTTAAATAAGTAATACCTTATTTCCAACTTTGTAAGTAGGTTTTCCACTTAAGTGAAGATCTAGTGGCATGTTTTTTTGTCCTGGCATTGCCTTCCTATCAGCTTCCATGTGGACCTGATACATAGTACCAAGTACCAACTCATTAGCAACTAGTATAACAACAAGATAAAATACAGTCCTGAAAAACTTTAAAAAGAACCGAAAAGGCGGAAAAACGTATTAGTCGATCATGTGTTACACGGACATTACAAAACGCCATAGCACTTTGTTGTAACCAAACAACATAGCCTACTACTGTTTCTTAGAAAGTTTTTTTATTCTTTTTTTTTTTTTTTTTTTTTTTTCTGTAATGGTAACATGACTGGAACCAGCCACCTCATGGTTGCAACAATAAGCACATTCTAACTATGCTAAAAGGTCCTGTAAGAAATTAAATGTATAAATTCTAACTGATATTTTTTTGAAAAGAATTTTTAACTGATATTGGTTGACTAAAAACGAAATTAATCTCAAATTCCAATTTTCTATATTTGCCTGTTCACCTATCTCACTCACTGGTCATCATAACATGGGCCCGAACAATATTAAAAAAAATGGAAAGAAAAGAGAGTCAGATGAGTGAAGAAAATTAACTTCAAAAAATCGAAAAGAGTAATACCCGCTCCCTAATGGTGGCTAATAGCCCATCATTCCATTGTTCACCATCTAAATATATCTCTGCAAAAAAAAAAAAAAAAAAAGGTAGCTTTTCATTTAGATGCGCGAAAAAGTTGTACCAAAGTATATGATATAATACATAAACGTTATGTGAGAAAAAAAAATAGGCTCAACATTAGACCATACTTGCACAGCATGCATAGCAGACAACTAAAAGTGAAAACTCATGTCAAGATCAATCAATTTAAAAGGCAGATCTTCGAAGAACATCACCAAATATAAAATTCTACTCTTCAGGAATAATTTTGATAAAACATTGCCAAACTAAGTTGAGCATAGCCTATTCTCATAATATAATCATTCTCAGCACAGCCTATTCTCAGAATAGAGATATTCTCATCATTGAATTGATGACAAAGGGGCCCTTTGTCTTTTCTAACCCATTCAACCGCACAAACTAGAGAAAGACATGGTCATTCCTCTCTTTTCCTAAAAGACACACAAAGGATATCCTTTCCCATTCATGCCCACGTCTTAGCATCAAAATTGTGCCTATTCAAACCCCCATCCATGCAACTTCAACCCATCACAAAACATCTTCACTCATTATTCATTATCCAGAATCAACTTCTCACAACCAAACCAACCCAATTCTTGGTCCTTCTACCTAGCATTGCCCATATTAACTATCCACTCCATTCATCATAAACGAACCCACCAAAACAACTACCCAAGAAATACCACCTATACTGCAAACAACACCTCATAAATATCCTAAATCTCCATTGATCCTTTTTTTGGTAAATTGTAAAGACAAATACCATGAAACATTGCAATGCCATATATGCATAAAACATGCATAGATGTCAATTGCAGTTGAAGAGGATCTTTGAAACTTTACAATGTTTTATTTATTTATTTATTTATTGATTTATATTGTGATTTTTATTTTGAGGAAATGTTCCACTCTGCTATGGATCTAGATAATGAGTTCCACGTGGATAATGGCATAAAGAAAAGTATTATAAGATGCACGGTAACTCTGGACAGTTGGTGAAGCTTGTTAAACCAGCCCACATGAGTGAAATTGGGCTAAGAACCTGACTTGAGAAGCACCAAAAAACATTGGTAGTTTAATTAGTGCTAATTGAAACCAAGGCTTTTGGACCAAGTTTTATTAATTTTGAGATCCTAGATTGCAAACTCTGAGAGAGTGCTTTAGAAGCACATGGGGCTTACACCTTGAGACGCGCACTGGGGCAAGATGTCCCAAAAATGCATCAGGGCTCAAATCTAACACGTCACTTACATTCAGGGATTACACATCATTGCATGAGACATATTTGAGGCACATGCCCCAGATGACAGATGCACCTCAATTATATTCCGTATCAGTGTACATCTCGTTTTAAGAAAAAAGAGGGGGCAAACTGTAATTTTTAAGAACTTCGATTGACTTTAATTTAAGACTGATGTACATGGAATTAACCTAAGTTAATCCTAGTTAATTCATAAAAAGGCATAAAGGACAAACTTTGGCTCTCCTCTATTACTCTATGCAATTAATATTTATTAAAAAGAGCACACAGAAGCTTATCACCCACGTATTAAGGCTCAGGTCTCCCCTTTAAAACAATTGGAATGACTTGTCTCATACCTCAACCTTTGAAAACATTGTACCAAAATTCCTACATAGCGGTGCATAAAACAGTCCCCAAACCATCGAAATTCGGCCAGCTAAAAATGCATAATAGGTCTTAGCATCTAGATATTTGAAACTAGATAGGCACACTTTCAATGGAAGTCAAGCAACCAATGAATTTGGGTGGCTTAACTTTCAGTTTCAAGCAAGATAAGTAAGATCTAGCACACCCACATTCTAAACCTTTGCCACTTAGATTTATGCATGAAATGGAAACAGAATCAAATAAATGATCTCACCTTGCCTGGAGTGCAGCAGAAAATAGAAGATGAATTCAGAAAATACTAGAGAAGAAGAGCCGTCTAGGCTTCTTCAATGCCCAAACAGAACAGGAAGAGTTTTCCTCTCAACAAAGCCTCACATCAAAATTTTCCATAAAACCAAAACTTCCTTAAAAAATAATAACCAAATCCCACTCCATTGCCTCCCATTTTTTTTGGAAAATAGCCTAAATACAGTCCTTGCTAAAATAAAAGACCCACTCTAAAAAAACAATAAAAAATCCTATTTAAACAAATTTAAAAAGGTTCTTTTCTTATTTTATGGAAACTGGCCTTAGTTTTCACATGGGCAAAGTTAATGAGCATCTTTTTTTATAACATTAAAATTTTATTGCTCATCTTGCTCCTCTAATGCTTTGAAGGCGAGATCTGGGTGGACCATGGATCCCAATCTGCATCAAGATCCTCAAGGTTGATGTTTCAAAAGGAGGAATTGTTCAATGGAAGAAGATCAAATCCATTCAAAAAAGTGTATCAATCTCTCCCTTGATGAGAGTGCTTGCCAATAATGAATGTGAGACAAGAGAGATTGTGAATAGATCTCTTCTTCATTTATAACTTCTTTTCTATAGGTGACATGACTTCTTCATTTATAACTTAATGGGATAAACTCAGTTGCACAAATATGAAACACAATTGCAACTTCCTGATCTCAAATATGACTAACTGATGATCTGATTAGGATATACTCTGCATTTATTTGACCAAGTTTGCTACCAAGTTAAAAAGTGATATGCTGATATTCTATGGTGCTCAGCAAGTACAACAGAATGATGTATTATTACACCTTCACAAATTTACGAACGCCACGTGTGGGATTTTTTTATGTCAAGAATTGTCAATTGCATAGTAGTACCTATAATGCAAACCAGAAAAAAATAAAAAGTAAAAATAGAAAGAGCTCATAAAGAATTAAAAAAAAAAACTAATAAACAATGGCCATTGAGGGAAAAAAAATCGCATGTAAGGGGTACCTTCAGTCTGTGCAGCTCGTGCAGCTTCAAATTCTTTTTGTAAACGCTCAAAAATCAACTTGTCAGAATCCCTATGGTAGGCAAAGAAACCTTTCATCAAGTCAACTACTATATGTGCCATGTGAGAGATGCACATGTTCCATAATAACAATCTTTTAAATCAACATAAAAAGAAAGAGAGAGAGAGAGAGAGAGAGAGAGAGAGAGAGAGAGAGAGAGAGAGAGAGAGAGACTGGAAAGATATTTACCATGGCAACAAAGACAATCAATATAAAATACATCACAAAGGATATGATATGGAACAGTGACCATTGTACTAGAAGAAACAATATTGTAGGATTTGATGGCTAAAGAAGACTGTTAGGTACATTTAAATTATTAATGCATTTCAATAAAAAGTCAACCCCATGCCCCTCTATAAAAATACAAACAAATAGCATTAGAAAAGCACCTGCCTGTACTTTCAATAAAAGTGAAAAATAAAACAGCTGCTTGAATCAGAAACAACCAATATCAAGGTGTCAACATTGCAACGAGATATATAAAGACACAAAAGCATTGCACCAGAAGGGAAACACTTAATAGTCACGCATCACACAGAATACCTTGAGAGGCGCTCTGTTAATTCTTCATGCCTTTTAAGTAAATTTGACACTGCAATGAAATGTAGAAGCTCAAGTTCAAAAATATATCAATGAGAGAAATAAGTCCTGCACAGGTTCGTCCCAAATCAATATCAAAAATTTAATTTAAAGAAGCTTACATCTTGCTTGAGTAGTCTCCAACCGTAAATCTTCCTCTGGCATAAAGTTCTACAGTACCAAAAGATATACAGTAGTCACTAGCACAATCACCAAAACTACGAATCACTTTCTCAAATATAAATACAATAATTCTCAGTTGCCAATTAAGGCCAAGCAACACAATAACCAAATTTCAATGGTTTAAACTGTGTTAACTTTTCCAAGGGCACTAAGAGTAGGAACTTGTCCATGTTCGTTCCCACAGCACCACGATTTCTTTTGGAAACAGAAACCAGACTCTAGTTGCATACCACTTCTCCTGTTAGTGGCCATGCCCGTCCCTTGAGTTGTTCCGCCTGCTGTGGAATCTGTACAATCACCAATATTAGCTGTAAAAAATCATGAGATAAGATGGGCAATAAAAAGCCGCGATAATACAAAATTGCCAACTTTTTATTCAACAAGCTGGATCCAGCGAAAATTGTGCCTTTTCGTTCTCTGTGTTCTGCGATAATACAAAATTGCCAACTTTTTATTCAACAAGCTGGATACGGCGCAAAATTGTGCCTTTTTGTTCTTTGAGTTGATTGTCAGTCATAAACATTTTCTATTTGAGGTGTGCGTGTGTGGGTCGGTTATGATTGAGCAGGAGATACAAGTAATTGAATATAAGAACTCAACACATGATTCGTTACTAAGATCAATGAAACAAATTACAGAGCATATAAGCAATTAGAAGAAAAAAATATCCAAATAATCTCAATGTGTCTTAGTATCCATGTCTTAGACACATGAATGAGGCAAAAAAAAAAAAAAAAAACGCTTAAATTAAAGTGGGTTGATTTGAGAAAAATAAAATAAAAAACCCACAAACACATACATGTATAGAACCCATTAAATCGACATGGGTGATATATCTAGTTCAATTTCCTTCCTAATACACGATCGATCCATGTGTATAAAACACTCCAGCTCGTGTGAGATTCAGTCTAACGTCTACCCAAATGGGGGGAGTGTAAAATCATCAGCTCAGACCGATCAAAGTGTCCTCCCACCCATAGATTAAATCAGGAGATTGCAGGATCTCATCTACCTAACACAATGCAACATGCCCAAAAACGAACTAAATTTTTTTTTTTTCTTTGAACAAATGGAGAAAGGGTGATAGAGATCCAAAAAGAGAGAAGAAAACCCAAACCAAAGGAAAGGAGAGAGAGAGAGAGAGAGAGAGAGATACCACAGTTAAAGAGAGTTGTCGCCGTTCGTCCATGGCCGCCTGCCCTGACTCCGGAGATGGAGATAGAGAAACAGAAGCAATGAAGGTACTACTATTAGCTTTTTTTTCTATTACCTTCAAGTTCTCTTGGGCCGTTTGGTCGGGCCGGTCTGCAGCCTTGGAATTCTCTCCTTGACCCATGGAGCCATCCGGTGAGGGGCTTGTTCTTGGATTTGTTCTTTTAAGGCTCTTCCTTGGATTAATAATGTCTTCTTCTGCAGGATTTTCATTCGAGTGGTGTACTAAGTGGTCAAATTAAGAAGCCAAATGAAAAAAAAAAAAAAAACAATTTCCTTTTAAATATTATTAAGGAGTTTCTTAAAAACTTGACCCGCGTAGAATTTCTTAGGTCCGCCCGTATTCTTACACCCTATCAATACTTAGGGGCGGATCCGGGAGTGCTTTCTTTGGGGGCCATCGTGTAGAAAAGAAAATATTTAGGGTCCCATATGTGCAAAATGCATGTAGTTTTCAAAATAATTTATAACTTTTGTGAAGATTTTGGAATCCATATGTAAAGAAAATTATAAAATCTTCTAAAGAAAAAATAGGTTTTCAGAAATTTTGGAGGGGCAAGATGTAAAAATTCAAAAGATTTTATAAAGAATAAAGGGTTTTCAGAAATTTGGAGGGACCATCTTTAAAAATTCATTAAATCCCCTAAAAGAAAGAAGTTAATGTATTTAATCATAAAAATCATGTGGTCTCCCTAATAGGGAGTGTTGCATTGGTTATGGTAAATTTGCAATGTGTTATGTGTGTCTATTGGGGCAAGTTTATGCAGGCCTATTTTTTCAGGAGAGATGCGATCCCATTTCCTCTTTGGTGCCAATATTTCTGTACGGTCCAATGTAAGTTGCCCTAGTAAATTCAAAAAACTTTAGTCCTTATATCATCTGTTGCGAATAAATAGGAGTCTAGTACCTCTTCATGAAAAACGAATTTTCATAGAAGAAAAACACGGTTTTCCTCTTCCATGGATGTACACAAACATGCCCTTGGTATTATTAATGTAGAATCGGATTCATTATAGTTCTATGCATGTTAAAATAGTATAAGGCATTCTTGTACTTTAAAGCAAAACAAATCTTTGAGAAAAGATATGATAATCTCGCTCCTCCTTAATCCACGGTAACAATGAGCTAGAATTTTACTATTTTTAATTCATTCATATTATTACACATCCATGAGAACTTTCTATGGAGCCTATTTGTGGGTCCCATCTAGAAATGTGAATAGATATAGAACGACCCCAAGCATCAAATTTGACTCCAATCCCACGCTCATAGCCCCTTTATTCGTAGCTCACGAGTTTAATGACTTCATATTGGAAAAAAAATTCAACCCTATATCCAATTGTCCAATCTAGTTGGATAGGCGACAAACCTTAGGCATTAGTGACTATCCGGGAGTCCCTATTTGTGCACAATTTGGATTGATTGCTGGGTGGACCCCACCAATAGTTTTTTACAAAAGTACTGTGAGAACTGGTTCGCACTAAAATGTTTTCCTTTTTTAATAGCCATTATATATATCCATGGACATTATTATAGTCATCATTGATAATCCAATTAAAAAAATTAAGGAGTTATAAAAGGGGTAGGCCAACCAAGACTCAAAGATGTCCTATGCCTGATTTGGGTCAAATTTTATCAAACTATACCCACCCAATGTCTACCAAACCCACCAATAATAGTGGTGGGCAGGTTGGGGTGGCTGATATAGAATAGTGCGGAAAAGCATTTCTACAATCCTCACTTTTTAGTGCAGAAAATAGCCTATACAAATGTGTCCTAATTTTGGACACATTGTGATATAAATAAAAATCAAATCAAATTGCGTTACACCAATGGAGCATTTTTTTAGGAGAAAACTCATATCTTAGTTGGACCCACTGGGATGCATAATGATTTTCATTAGATGGAAATGTCATGACTATCTACATGCAAAATGAGATCATCCCAACCTTTTAATCATGATCTTAAAATTTAATAGAGAAAACTACGGGAAAAATCCCCTTAGGACCTCATAGGATCAACGAGGACTCAATAGCATGTTGAAGACAGGAGGTGTCTTTTGTACGTTGGTCGATATCGACCATTCTGTAGTGTTCATGATGATCTTTTTATTCCAGTTAAATGAGTGTTGTGTTTTTCTTTATTTAAGATCAAAATACACTAGACTCTATGGAGCAGGGTTCTTCCCTTTAATCTCAAACATGAAAATCTTGCACAGTCAATAGAATAGTGGGGTTTTGAAGATTGTGTTTTTTTCCCAATTCAAATCCGTGCCATATTTATAGAAGGAGAATTTGGGTTTTCTTTCTTTCCCCCTCTTGTTGTATATTAACCACATGAATGAATGAACTTCACATTCCTAGAAGATGTTCTCAACACCCAGTTTCCTCTTCCTCATCTTTCTTCCTCCTCTATTTTTACTCTTTTAACTTCCCAACATGCCTTCCAATGATTGCACCTTAATAGGATCAGGACCTGCTCTCGTTACTCTCATCCGTAACGAAACACCCCTCTATCTCTCTCTCTCACTCTCTCTCTCTCTCTTCTCAATCAAGTGAAACTTATCAACATGAACTAAATGAAAAGGCACAAAAAATGGCTGATAAATTTGAGTCCAATGACATTGAAGGGCAGCAACAGACTGGAATATGGGTACACCATCCTGGAAGTGATGGTTTTCAAACTTGAGAGCACAAGAAGATGAAGGGCAAACACCTCAGGGTTCCCAAATCACTTCAGAATCTAAAATAATGAATCAAAACCCTCATTTCCATACAGCATAATCAGCCCCAAGACTCTCATTTCCTCAAAACACCCAAGTATCATCAAAATGATAACAAGAGAAAGAACCCCAAAACGACAATTTTCTCACAAATCACAGTCAGCAACATCAAACACCCACAAAAGCATAAACCCCAATAACCCCTAAAACCTCCCCAAATCAGCCTTAAAACCCCCAAAACGGAAGAATTGTCAAAGACCCAAATGGGGGAAAAAAAGAAAGCAACTCACCTCTAAATTCAATGTTGTAAATATAGACGATTGAGGTTCTCTTCGCCTCCATCATCTCTTTCTCTCGCCTCTCGCTCTTGGTTATTCTTAGTTGTTTTGTCGAACATATCTTCTGCGTTCTTCTCGCTCACTTGCAGAAGAGAGAGAGAGAGAGAGCTGTTTTTTTTTTTCCCTTCTTGGCTCTAATGGTCGATATCGACCATTATTACTTACCTTTAATGGTTGATATCGACCGGTCATATTTTCTCCATCCTATAATTGTTTTATTCGTTGAACACGATAAAATGGTCGATATCAACCATTACTACTTTCTCCAATGATTGATATCGACAAATCTGTCACCTAAATTTGTTCTAACATGTAAGTGTCTTATCTACTTAATACTACAAAATCGCAAGTGCTATAAAAAACAAAAAAATTAAAAAGGAATTTGAGTACTCCTTCTGTCTTTAACGTGCTACTGAGTCCTCATCATACCTATGAAGATTTTTCCCATAGTTTACTCAATTTAATAGTTTGAAATATCATTTTATCGTGATTTCAATCCGAACGGTTATGACTCCCTTACTCTCTTTCCAAAACACTCTTCTCTCTCTCTCTCTGAATGACTGAATCCATTTCGTTTCGATTCTTGTGGGAGATTTGTTCCTGGTTATCGGATTAGAAAGATGTCGAGAGATAGGGTATCAGTCGACCTCTGCAAAGCCATCAATGGCCTCGAAAAGGTCGACCTCTGCAAAGCCATCAATGGCCTCGAAAAGGTCGTCCTCGGAGAGGTCCAAGGCAGCTCCGCAGAGGTATTTCCATTTATCCCCTCTCAAAAACACTCCTATTCAACAAACCCATGTATAAGAAAAACCAAAACCCAACTCGAGTTTTTCTAAGATTTATACTTTCTCTCACCACTTTGTTCGGACCTGTTGCTACCCATGTCGTTCTGTAGGATTTTTTTTTTCTATTACTACACTTTATTGATCGATATGAGTGGTAATTTTGGTTCGATTTTGCACTAGGGATGTGTTTGGATGTACCCCAGATCGTGTTTAGTTGGATATTGTTCCTTTCTTTGCATTATATGCATGAGATGAGATAAAAGGAAGAAGCTTGTTTGAATAAAACTGAATTACATCTTATGGGCAGTTATTTTTCCAGCTTCTTCATGAATCTGAGTGGTGATTCTGGTTGATTCCGGATGAAAAAGTACCCCGATTCATATTAACCAAGATACTGGTCTTCCCCTGCCTTATCTGCTATGAGATGAAACAAAAAATATTCTGTTTTAAGTGCTTGCATTTGCAGTTTTCAAGTCATGGAGCTCTTGATTCTTGAACAACATGGGTTTGCTAGGAACAAGATTTGGAGGAGTGACACTGATTCACCACATTTTCCCACAAATAGCTCCAACAAGACATTTGTTGCTTTAATCCTCGGGCCGTCTGAAGATGATATGAAAATCTGGCCTCATAGGTATAGTCACTAGCAAATGAATGTCTTGTCTTTTGTTGGAGTATCATGACTGATGATGCTGAAATGTATGTTAGAAAGGAACTTATTATTTGGATTTATCTTGTAGTTGTTAACTGCAGCTATGAGTTTCGTCTGAGGGTAGCTCTTGGGACTAGTGGTGCTGATGTTGATATCACGCATTTGAAATACTGATACGAAACCATTCACTTTCTCATATGCGTATCATACTTATTTTGCCGTTTCTGATATCAGGTATGTGAAAGGATTCATGATAGATTTGTTAATGCTTGCTGGTAGTATGATTTTCTGCTTGATGATGTAAATGTGGTTATTATTATTCACCGCTGGCACCTTTTCAGCTACTGTCAACCATTAGAAAGCTATGATGCATGGATACTTCAAAATAGGCAATGTATTGTGTCATATTATATCTGATACTTTACTTTTTATGTATAAAATCCGTGTCCTTGCCGTGTCTATGGTGTGTCCCTGTCATATCCATGCCCTATCTAGGCATTATAGGCAGAAAGCTTCCACTCTAGGAGCTAAACCTGTCCAAATGCAAGGGAATGGATAGTGAGATTGGGAATTGGGGTTCAAAGCTCCAAAAAGGATTGGTTGAAAAAATCCCCAGAATAGCAAGGCTTCCAAATTCGAATGTATCCTCCTTACCAAGAAACAAGTTTGAATAAAAAAGACACATGTTCACTATTGCAACCTTGAGGTTGTGGGTTCAAGTCACATTACCAATAAAAAAAAAAGACTAAACATGACACACTCTAACCCGTCAAACTCAAACGGAGACATTATGGCCAACACCCCTTATAACTAATTGTACCCCATAGCGTGTAACACTCCTTGGCGGACCATCTTTTTAGACAACTCTAAACAATTTAGGGAACGACCTGAACAATGATTATAACATAGCTCACTGAGGTTGGTGGCCATCTTTTCACATGACGATTGACGACCTCACATTTTGCCTTGGGGTGAAGAGAACTTTAGTTTCAAGGTGAAAATCACTTGGGTTTGAGTGATATTTGGGCCAGTTGTAGTTCAATAAAGTGTTTTGACTCTGCATTCTATGTTAACAAGAGGTGGGCCTCATTTTGCAGATATGTTGTCCTGTATCTTCAGCTGCAATAGTATCACCTTATCTTTCCCTCTAGGTGAAGTTTTAAAGGAATCTACAATTATAGAAAATTGTGTAATCTTTAAATATCATAAAATCATGGGGTTATAGACTTATAGTGCTGAAAAGTCATTGTTGACTTGAAAAAATAAAAAAAAAAGAAAGAAAAAAAGAATGCAATTCATTTGACAGATGCGATAAATGTCATTTCGATCTGTTTAATTGAAGAAAGAGGAGAGTGCTGGTGTTTTTTTTACCTTAAGGAAGGAAAGGAAGCCCTTATTAATTTTTAAGTTTTCAGCTATCATAGGTGTCAAGAGACATGACTGGTGGCCTATATATGGACTGTTGCCTAATTGCTGAAACCTTAGAATCAAATATTCCTTAAAGCCAAGGTAATCATAAGTTTCATGATAGACCTAGGCCACTTAGGTGCCTAGTGTCATTGTTCCAGCATGTGGCATGGCCGTGACACGCATGCAGCGTGATCACATGGGATGATAGCATCCCCATGGCTGCATGCCACACTGATGGAGCTAGAGCTGCAGTGGCTTGAGATGACAGGCATGTCTATATCATTCTAGCTGCAAATTGGCACAAGGCATCCAAGTTTGCAAAGGAGTTAGTTGACACAGAGGAGAAGAAGGTAAAGAGGTTCATTGGCGGTCTCCAACCTATCTATGAAGAGCAAGTGGTGATGTACAAGAGACCCGAAACTTTTAAAGATGTAGTGGATAGAGCCTACACAGCAGTGGAAATGGCTATCAAGAAAAAGAATGCAGATCCTAAGAGAGGTTTTGTTCAGACTGGATAGGGCTTCCAGCAAAGGTGGATACGGAGCGCCTCAGCAGCAACCTCCTCAACAGCAGCAGCAGGGTAGATTGGCACTATCTGCTCCACCTCCGAGATTGGCACTACCAGCGCCACCACCGAGACCACAGCAGCAACAACAGCAAGGAAGGCCAGGACAACAGCGTTAAGAACTCACAAAGCCAACTTATATTGATGGGACGAGGCTTTGATGATATAGGAGACTTATATGGTTACCTTGCTCTAATTATTAGACTCAAATCCATTCGTTGTTTTATGGTTATGATATTATAATTCAAAACATCATGCATCTTTCTTTTTTTCTCATAAAAAACTAGTTCTCATCTGATTATTTTATTTTATGCTTGTACCTCAAGGAACTTGCTTTGATGTTATTATTTTCTAAGATACAACTTGTGTTAAAAAATCTAAATTTGTGGTTTTTGGGTCTCTAATCTCAGTTCTTGTGTTTAGTGAAGTGAGAGTGGAGGGATTGGAAACTGTTGACTATGTGAACAATCTACAGAATAGGGAGCGATTCATAGAGCAGGGAGATGCCCTAACATTTGAGCCTGGAGTGAGTATTGACTTGGACTTTTGATATTCATGTTCAGGAACTTGGTACCAAGTGACTGGTACTTCTTTTTGTTTCTAGTTCTTCATAACAAGTAGATAAAATATATGTCAGCACACCTCCCAAAATTTCCATTCTGGACCATGAGAAGAAGAGAACATTTGTCTTACGGAAGGATGGACTTCCAGATGCTGGTGAGACATTGAGAATGAACATGCCAACCTGTTTCTTTTTATGCATGTGTTTAAGGCGGTATTTTGTAGCATTTGTTTTTGGGGCAATGGAATAATTCTATCATTCATAATTGTAGGCTATATTATAAATATGTTCACATTTCCCATTTCAATCAACTATCAAGTCTAAGCAATCACTGCCATTTATACCTTATGTAACTGTCTTTAAGGAGAACTGTGGGACTGTTATACTCTGCTGGATGAACTCTGATCTGAACCAATCATTTGGTGCGTGCAACCATCATGGATAACCCATAGCGTCCAAGATCTTTCTTTGCTTGGATGATGCTAACCATAGTTGGATGACTTTTCCACATTGAATATGAAATATAGACCATTGTTCAATTTCTCTTAGCTGTCTGTATGCAGGCCATGATGCAGGCCATCAGATTATAGTCATGGGATGGCCTGATCATTTAACCTGTAAATTTTGGCTATTGCTAATTTGTGGGAACCTGAACGAACTTTTTCGATGTCACTGAAGAAATGCAACTGTCACAGCTATTTTGATTCTTTTTTGATGAGGTGTCTGAGATACCATACTCTTAATTAAGATACATTTGCCATATAACTTTTGTTTGGTCACATTTACACTTGCCTATAAATCTTAATTCTGATGCTTTCATAAACACAAGTAGTTACTAACCAAAGGTTGTCCAATTTTTTTTTTTTTTCCAGAACTCCATTCAGTTTTGTGCCTAAGTTGGCAGCAGTTTGATATCTGTTGTTTGTCCTTTTCCTGCAGTGGTTTGGGAATCCCTGGGACTGGAAGGCAAAGGCCATACCATATTTTGGGGATGATGAGTAAAAGCATATGTTGTGTGTGGAAGCTGCAGCCATTGAAAAGCCAATCACTTTGAAACCTGGTGAGGAATGGAGAGGAAGGCAGGAGCTCTGTGCTGTTCAATCCAGTTATTGCAGCGGGTGACTGGATCCTCGAAAGGTTCTCCATGGATGAAAGCTCTTTTCCCACAGTGTATTGATTTAATGTAGGTAATTCCTAAGTCTAACTTGAGTTCAAAAATATTGATTTTGCCACTATTTTTGGGCTGGGTTTGGCTAAGCCTTAATCAGACGACCCAATCTCATTTTTTATGGGGGTAAATTTCAGCCACCATTCCAAATTATACTTTTCTTTGACAGAAAATAAAATCTGGGCAGGGACCTGACTTATTTAGCTTCTGAGCTGAAAGAAGCCTTGCCCGACCTGCAGACCTCAGAATGAGCCCCGACTAGGGGTGGCAATATTTAATCCGACTACCAACCTGACCTGCTAAGTTGGGGATTTGATTGGCATTTCCAATATGATTAAAAATGAACTGCGTTTGGACTGGTGCCAACTTGCCACCTGACCTGCCAACACACCAAACCGACTGATTTGAAATTCAGGCTGGCAATTTCACCCTGAATGATAAACGAGTTGGGCTCAGGTTGGGCCTCTTGCTAGCATTGGTGGGCAACTCAATCGGAACCCAACCTGTTACCACCTCTAGGCTCATCTTTTTATTGGTAAAATAACTCGAAACAGCAATCTTGTGCTTGTAAAATGAGCCCTTCCAACTATGCTATGGACACTTGTCATTACTACCCCAGTCACAAGTCCCTATGTGTTGAAACTAGGCCCCTTAGATATGACTACACATTAGGCAATTGAGATGCTGAGTAGCATGTTGGCAATAAAAAAACATATAATTTCCAGTGTAAAAGGTGGAAACCATAATGCAGTGAAGTTACTCTGAAAGTAGAGGTAGAGGTGATTATAATTCATTGGTGAGCCTGACAATAGGCATGCTCAGCAGCAGATTGAGATGCGGCACATTCCATGTTGCCAACCATCAGATTTTAACTAATCTCCAATGGGAACGTGAAAACACAAGGCTGCCTCACCTGAACGCTCTCTTAAAGGAGAGAAAAGTCTTTTTAGGGTCCCTGTTCAACCGCAAATATACATTTTGTGCCTCCCAATCTATTCATGTGCAACTGCGGTTGCCATTAAATATACATTTTGTGCCTCCCAATTCTATTCACTCACACAAACACACAAGCCTGCATATACTTCTCTTGATCTTAAGCACTGAATGAAAAGCTTGGAATCAGGTTTTGTAGGTTCATTTGTGCTGGACGGCAGGCTCGGTTCTTGGCTGTGGATTTTGCCCGTCATATTCAGCAGTTCTATCGAATAAAGGGTGCATGATGCCTTTTCTTTGAGCAACATTTGGCATATCAAAGAAAACCTGAAAAAAAAAAAAAAAAAAAAGAAAAGAAAAGAAAAGAAAAGAGAAAAAAGCACCCAAATTTGGCAGTCGCTGCTCCTGTGTATACTTAAGAACTTAAATTTCATTTGGAACCAGAGGTATGTGAAAAGTTCATTTGCTGTTTATATGAAAGATTTAGGTGTTCCTCTATGCCCTTTGTAGCAGACCTGGTATTGTTTTGGATTTGAAATGAAGATGTTTAATATCTTGATCCCAGTTTGCTATTTCCCTTGATTTTTTTTCCCTTGTTTTTGTATTTACTGTTTTGGGTGCTCTTTTATTCCCCCCTCAATAGACTTCCAAATTCCAATTGGTGAAAAGGAAGAAAAAGTAGAGGCAAAACCATGTCTTTAGTTTACTAATGAGCTTTTCACCACTCTGATCAATGCATACTGTTCTCACTAGAAATTGATCCATTTTGTGGCACATTTACAACGCATGTTGGACTTTGCGACAAGAGATTGAGTGGACCTCCAGATTGGAAGGGTGCATTATCATTGACGCCTTAGGATCTTGATTTGGATGAGGTGGGCGCTTGCAGGAGTGGTCAGTACTCAGTTGTGCTATAACAAACTGGGAAAGGATCTCATGTCTCAATTTAGTTTTTCTGGATTGTGCTTACACTGAACAATGAGACCAACAAAGGCTTAGAATGAAGCGGTTGTTGTGGGCCTTGCCTCACCTGCAGGGATGAGTCCAACTAGACTTGGCCTGCCGACTGAACCCGGCAATTCCCAACTGGGGCTGTTAATGCATCGAGCCAGTTTGGCTTGACCAAGCTCAAGCAAGAATCCAGAATCTTAAGGTCAGGCTTAGCTCAAGCTCGAGCTTTGCGAACTGTAAGTGAACCGAGCCTAGTTGAGCCTGATTTTGGCTGGAACTTTTATCCCCCATTACTAGAAACAGTGTATACTTATGTGTATACAACTAGCTACATAATTTTATCATGAAAGGAGTTATTATATAAGGTTGACCATATGTAGTCAAAGGGCAAATCGAATGTATCCATGTGGGGTCCACTTAAAGATCTAAACTTGAATTGCGGTACCTCCTTATCTGTGATGGCATGCATTTACTCTGTTATACTGGCAGCAATATTGACCATTGAATTGAGGAAAATGTGATTAAAGCACTAACTAAAAAAACGATTTATTAATTTTCTGTGTAGAATGGGCTTATCTGGTGACTAGCACATGGCACATTGGACGTGCTTGTTATTGCAACCTTATGGTTGTAGGTTCAAAGCCAAGCTTTCGATTAAAAGAAAAAATAAAAGGAAAATGAAAAGAGGCCTATTTTATGGTAATCTGCACTGTCCATTGGATGCACAATTTCTTGCCTATAACCATATAAACTTTCAATCCAATCAGACTATATTCATTGTTGGATCAGTCAAACACAATTACCTATGCTTTTCACATGCATCCAACCTGATGGTCAATATTATTCTGATTGACCGGAAGAAGTCTGGGCCCTGTATCAGTACATGGAGTTAGCATTGAACTGATAGATAGTCTTGATCCATTTTTTGTTGGCCTTACTGAACGAAAATTTTGACTAATATAAGATTGAATCTACAATTTTTTTTTTTTTTTTTGAAATTTATACAAATCAAACAGTGATTGTTGCATTGGATTATAGACTTATAAGAGTCAAAATGGGTTGATCCAGAAGCTCACATTCCCCATTGGGGGTTGCAGGTCGAGTCCATATATTATGATGAACGGGTGATTTGACAACATCCTGCTGTGTGAAAGGATGATCCAAGGTGCAACTTAAATAAAACAATACAAATATGTATGCAAAAAGGGTAAACAATATCATCTCATAGAAAAGATGACTCTGATCAATGTTGGATTTGGTGGATCAAGCCAAAACTTCCCATTGATCATCAGGCTGGGCCCTGGAAAATGGGACCCGCCCTTTGGATCACTAACAATATACAGGTGGATCTTGATTATGACAAAATAATACTATAGTCTCATATATTCATGGACCCAATGAAGGGAAAATCTTGATAAACAGTAGGTCCCTTTTTCTTTTGTTAAAAAAAAAAAAAAAAATCCACTTCATCAAAGAAGGGGGAGATTATAATAGTAATAAGTGGGATTGTAGAACAAAACCAGTAAATAAATATACAGTATGACAGGACATGGTCAAGAAAGGAGGGCTCCAAAGAGACCTACTTTTCTGATTTCTAGACTCACCGAAGGGTAAATAAATGTATTCATATACTTGGAGGGTATTCATTTTGAATGGATCAAATTTCAATGGAAATATTTAGAAAGTAAAGTGAGGGTTCGAAAAATAATGAACGGTCTGGATTAAGAAAAAGAGACCATGATTAAATGAAATTAGCTATTTTCATGTTTTATTTATTTATTTTCAGATAACTCAATATTTGCGAGGACATGGGAGCTGAAATTTCATAGACAAAGGTTTTTGGGTGTTCTAATCACAATGAACGTTTTGAATAGGGCCGAAAAGCCTGAAAGAGACATATAAATAGAGTTGAACTCAGGGTTTAAAAATGGGGTCTGTATTTACTCTAATCACTATAATTTACCACCAAATCCTTACGTAAATGAAATGAGCATGGCGCTAATACATGGAGAAAGTTCTCTTAAGAGGGTTCATTCGGGGCTACTTTTGATTAGTGTAGCCCCTTTGAGACTGATCTTGAACCAATTATACACTCATTGAATCTTTGCTTAGCATTGGATTCAAACTCTAAAAAGACAAGTTGCCTTTGAAATAAACTTAAACTTTAAATCTTTTAAATCAAGGGCTAGGGTAATTTAGTAGGGCCGGATATTTTTTCTTAGCTTCCTTTGTCCCAATACTATCTTGGACCCCATACATCATATAATATACTATTAGAGGAGCATTGCACTAACCCTGATTGCACCCATATCATCTGATGGGTCCACTAGATGGATGGCCCAGATATCTATCAGCACCTCTCCATCACTCCATGGCAGTGATCAGGTCATATGATCAATTTGTGGGGCCCACTAATTTCATCTTTAAATACCATACATATTGATATAGCAAGTTTAAAAAAAGAAAAAAGAAAAAAATATATTAAAAAATAGAGAGGGAGGGGAGAGAGAAGGAGAGGGGAGAGAGAGAGAGAGAGGGAGGGAGAGTTGCAGCGATCGAAAGAGCAATTCCAATTCAACAAGGAACTCCAACAGAGGCTTCTTCATACAACGAGCATTCACCAAAGGTACAAATCCATTGAAGAAGCCCCAAAACAGAGGTCTCATGCAACGAGCAGACTATTTCGATACCAATAACCAAAGTTGCAGAGGTGCAGAGAAGGAGAAGAAGGGAGGAATCTGCGAAATCTGCCCTTTTTTTCACTCCCAGAAGCTTCAAAAGAGGTTAGGTTATGTTTTTCTTTGATTTTCCTGCACAATCTCACTGTCTCTTTCTTTCCAATTCCTAACCATGGAACGAACTCGAAACCCTACTTGATCCAATCCCATTGAACTCCCCTCTTCCGATCGACCCCCGTTTCGGTGCGTTTTGCCTAGGAAACCCATAAAAGATTTCGTCTTTCATGCGCTTGGATGGGTTTTGGACGACACGCGGAGATGGGTTTTCTTTTTTTCTTCCTGGGGTTTGATCTTATTGGATTTTGATTCGGAATTGGGATTAGGGTTTTGAAACGATCGAGTAGCTGACTCTGTGCAATACCTGAATTGGGGTTTTTAGGGTTTTGTCGCGGGGATGAGATTTGGGCCCACATTGTTCGGTTTGAAGATTTTGAAATTGGGGGAGTTGGGGAAATTGTTTGGTGGGAAGCGAAGCAAACCCTAGTTTCAAATTCTGTAAGGAAATCTGGGTTTCGCTTGGTTTTGGATTTTGAGGACCAGGATCACTGGTTTGTGCAATTTTTATGGACTCTGTGAATTGAAAGATGTCACCACCGCCTCCGCCGCCGCAGTCGTCACAGCAGCACTCGCGGATAAATCTCTCTGAGCTGAAGGCTCAGATTATAAAGAAGATTGGGCCAGAGCGATCACACCGGTATTTCAGTTGCTTGAATCGGTTTTTCAGTCTGAAGCTTGGGAAGGCCAATTTTGATAAATTATGTTTTCTGACGCTCGGGCGGGAGAATCTCCCTCTGCACAATCTATTGATTGGATCCATTTTGAAGAATGCAAGTAGTGGGCGGGTCCCGCCTCCAGCCCCTGAGAAGGAGGCTTCGAAGCTGCTCAAATTGGTTGGGAAGAGATCCCTGCCAAAGGAAGATGGGTACTCAGAAGGCGGGCCATTGCCAGTTCAGACTCCATTGCCATCTCCACGAATTTGGGGGAATGGGCATGTCTTGCCGATGTCCCCACGCAGAGTTAGGTCGGGGGTTCGCGATCGGAGATTCAAAGATCGACCTAGCCCATTGGGTCGGAATGGGAAGACTGACCATGCTTCTAATCTGTCAGTGGATAGTGAGGAAGCTGTTGGAAAACATATCATGGAAAATGGGGATTGGAGTTCATGCGACTTAAAGAGGCCACTGCAGCATCATCAAGGACTTGCAGAACAGCCCGAGAATGGAAGTGACATTTCCCTTCCACCCCCTACGAAAAGACCACGTATAAAGAGATCACCACCAGAAAGCACGGTTTCTGTACATAGCAAGGGCCTAGTAGATGTTGCCATTGTTGAAGATGGGGCAGAAACAGATCAGGCCAATGCTTCAAGTCCTACAAGAAGCCCTGTCCGGGCACCTCTTGGGATCCCCTTCTGTTCGGCTAGTGTGGGTGGAGCCCGCAGGGCATTGCCTGTGGTGAGTAGTAGTAGTAATTTTGCTAGTTCTGTTGACTGTGGCGAATTGTCTGATACTGAGAATTTGAAGAAACGGATGGAGCAGATGGCAGGAGCAATGGGGCTTAACGGGGTGTCGACGGAGTGTGCTAATCTGTTGAACAAAGGATTGGATGTGTATTTGAAGCAGTTGATAAGGTCGTGCATTGAGCTAAAGTTTGGTCAAGATCCAATAAAGCAGTCGGTTAACAAACAGAGGCCACATGGGAACCTCATTAATGGTGTTTTACCCAGCCATCACATGCAAATACAAAGTAGTGGTGGGTCTGGGGATGTTGCTCAAGAGCCAAAAACAAGATCTCCAATATCGCTGCTTGATTTTAAGGTGGCAATGGAGCTGAATCCACAGCAGCTCGGAGAAGACTGGCCGTTGCTGCTTGAGAAGATCTGCCTGCATTCATGGGAAGAATAAAATATCCAGAATTGAAAAAAAAAAAAAAAAAAAAATCCTTTCTCAGTGGCTTTGTATGGGTGGGTCCCAGGCATCTGGCTCAAAAGACTTTAAATTGTGGATGGACACCATCAATGTGTCACATGCATATGACATCCCTCTAATTAAGTTTCACCTCTTGCAAGATAAAACTGGGCTGGAGCAGAGTGCCCTGGTCCTAGATGATTCTTCCATGGACCACGTCTAAGAATACATTTTAACAGCAACCAACTGTAAGGGAATTTCAAGAACCTCCCCTGTTTGGTTGCGCTGTTGTATGCTTACCATTCATGAGAGGTGTTTTCCAGTGTAGCTGCAGGTTTTTTTTTTTTTAGGTTCTTTGTAATTTAAAGAATTTGGAGAAATCTAAGTCAGTTTTGCAGGAAATACTATTTGGTAAAGGTACAATCATGTTCTTTAAAAATCGCAGTGTTGCGGTTTGTGTATTATGAACTTTAGAGGATTTCTTGCGTTATTTCAAAAGTAACAGTCCCTTACCATTCTATGTATTATTTGAATTATTTTAGTTTCAATTTTTAAATGCATTGATGTCTTTATCTCTCTGTCTAATTTGGATGATTGCAGTTGCTTTTTTGCTCCGTAATGTTATCTAGGGCTAGGGAGACATTAATATTTCCTTTTGTTTTAAATAAGAAATTGTCCTAACATCACTATCACAAATATCAGAAGTATTTCTTAAATATAGAGGCAATAATAATACCACGATACATTCCAGGAATATAGTTTTCCTGATGACATCATGAGCTTTTCAAATGTCATCAAAAGTTCAAAACAATTGCAAGAAAATTGCACTAATATTGGAATACAAATGTAAAACATCAGGGAAAATCTCCCGGAACTTGTGTCTCTGTGTTTTTATTATTTAAAATTTAATTTAATTTTTTTTTAAATGAATTTCATTTTCCCAGTAAAATCCAGAGAAAAACTGCAAATTTGAAAATATGATATTTTCCTGAGACAGTAATTTCTTGAGAAAGATATTTGTGGTAGTGGTCCTGAATTGTGTGGAATATTGGCTCTTGTTTGAGTACTGTTAGGCGGTCAATCATCAACCTGACCATTCAAAAAAAAAAAGAAAAAAAGGAGAGTCAATCATCAACCAATTTTAATGTTAGCTTTACCCACCAACCATCTGATGGATTAGCGGCAAGGCACACTGGTTTCACGGATACAAACAAGTACCACTCCCTTCCCAGACAAAAAAAAGGAGGAAAGAAAGGAAAAAAGGAAAAATGAAAAGGTAAATTTAACCATTGTAAGATAATATATCACCAATATCTAATAATCTACTACATCCAGAAATGTATGCTCATGGTACTGTCATGATATTCTCAAAAAGGATGCTGATGCCACATACTGCATGGGTAATTGCTGTGTAGTATGCAATTCTACCATTATATTTAGATTCTAAATGTCTATGGAAGCATCTGATGGGATGTTTCTAGATCCCTAGGTCTAACAGTTCTTTGTAAAGTGTGATAATAAACTGGTACATGGATCAGCCCTAGGTCTTGAGAAACAAGTCATTTCTATGAATTTATGTCCATATCCATATCTGCATCCATATCCAGGTGTTATAGGTGGTTGCGTTAATGAATGTGAAAGCAGATCCCTGTGTCTATCAATTTATTTATGTATATCTAATTTAAATTTTAGGGAGAAAAGAACAAAGAGAAAGAAAGAACTTTTCTTGTTTAGATTACACCAAAGAACCAATAAAGCTTATGGACATGAAGGCAGCCTTTTCAAGGCACCTATCCCGTTGGGGATACAGCTTTGCTCTGTTCCTAAATGTTTCTTATTAAATGCAACCAAATATTTCAGCTCCTAAAATTCTACTAAACTTTACCGGTAAAAAAAAGGAAAAAGGAAAAATGAAAAAAGAGAAAAGAAAACACAGTTAAAACTCCCCTCTTGTGGTTGCCATTTTGTGCATATTTGCAATGGTTTGGTTGCTCAAAGTTATTCAGAATGACGATACACCTTCAAAGTGTATGTTGAGTTCTTTCTTTGGACTTGCCTGAGAAAATGCTTTGCTGAACAATGCCATTTCTTCCATCGAATAGGGAAAACTGTAATTCTGAGTCCATGACACTAAAGTAATTTCTTAGCACATGTCCCAGATAAATGAGCCATTGAAGTTATAGCATATGATCTGTATATATTTAAGCAATTGAGTTGAATAACACCTAGTTCCTTATCTCAAATGACTGCATTCTCGAACTATTCACAAATTTTTATAAACAGTAGTTTCCAGAAGTAATTTGTGATATAGTGTCTTTTGCGTGGGTATAAATGCTCTTATATCTTCACATTTTTTCTTTTGGTATTATCACATTTTTTTTATGATATATTACTGTTCTTTATGGTAATAATTGCTTTTAAGAAAAGTGGTAGATCTTTTAAAATCAATGCAAAATATCCACAGCTTTTTCCCATAGAAAAATTGGGAAATAAGTACGTTTGGGGCTCATAACCTATAGGACTTGGAAAACTGGTACATTCTTTCTGTTTACTGTAATTGGTTGGTTTGGTTGTTTTTTTTTAGTGGAAAGTAGAACTTACATGAACCATGCATGGGATAAGTCTCTTATACTGCATAGAAAGTCTGTATTCTCCTCTCGTGAATACAAGTTTTGCTGCTGACAACAAAGGTAACACAAAAATTATAGAATAAGACTCCAAAGATGATGAATCTAAGGGCAGTTATTTTTCCTCTGTAAAAGGTTCTTTTGCTTTGGTACCTCTCTTAACCTTTCTTGTTTTTTGCTGATCAAACCAATTGCTGCTCTCTGGATTACCCTGTCCAATGGATAGACAACAGAGGATTTAAGAATTATGGAGACATATAGGTGCTGAGAGACAGCCAGCATGAAGCTTCTGTCACAACTCAAACATGACTTCTAAGGTTGAAACAAGGTTTTGATGATGATGATGATGAGAAGAGAAGGGGAGAAGTGACTGAAAAGGGATTACTGTGTGAGAAACTGAACTTCAAAGTAGAAAAGAATCTCAACAGTTGCTGTTGTTCACTCAGTTGTAACTTTCTTACAGCCTTATTAATAGCCACCCAAACAACTCCACAACCTAACTTTATATTTCTAAACTTCGAAGTAAACTCTTAGGATATGAAATTAGCAAAATAGACTCGTAAAAGGAAAAAATATTTTTTTTTCTGTTTTAATTACATTCTTAGGCCAGTTAAATTTTCTAAAAATAGAATCCCAACAATTAGTAATCTGCTTTTAGAGTGGTGATGAAGATGGGCCTTTGTCGCCCAATACATGTGGACCGTGGGCCTACTTGTGTCTTGAATCCACCATGTGACAAGAAAATGGAAAAAAAAGGGTTTTTGTTTCCTCCTTTTCTCTATGGTTTAAGAATGTACATGTGAGGCCTATGTTTTGGTGATTCTAGTTGATTCTGATGCCACCTTGGATGATGATGTCATTAAAGGCTCCAGGTTGAAGATTCTAGTAAATTGATCTTCACCTTTTCTGTTGACTTTGACTTTTACATTATTTATATCTTAACCAATTATCTATAGGCTGCTAATTAAAGATCTAAGACCCTTATATCTGGGGTTCACTTTTTCTCTCTTTTCTATTTTATTTTATTGTGATATCCCCAATCCTTTATGGGGGATTAACCATTTTAAAAGCACCAAACCATGGGTCCAACATGTATGCAACTAGGAGGTGCCCTAAGCTCTACCATTGCTGATATGAAGTACCTAATAAGTAATCTCAAGATAAAAAAGAAAAAAAAAAATAAAATAAAATACTCGTCCTAGGGTCTGGTTGGTTGTTAGAGCCTTTTTGTTGCATTTGTTCTTATTCCCATAGAAAATCTTTCTATGAACAAAAGAAAGATCTTATATTTTGAAGGGATTTATCTTGAGTGGAGAGTGTGAGTGATGCAGCCCAAAAGGGGTTGCCACATAATGGGGTTTGGATAATTGGCCAGATCCAGCCCAAGATCCGTTAGGCCATAGCCCAGGCCCACAGCCTAACTGGCCCAACTGTGCAGGAGGCCTAAGCTTCCAATTGAGTAATATTATGATCACATTATTGTTCTGATTATTTCCTTTAAATATTTTCCTTATTTCCAAGGATCAATGAATGTGATCTTTTAGGAAAGGAAATCCATGTGTAAAAAGTAAATTACTTCCTTTGGATAACCAAGAGGCCTATTGAAGGACCTCTCACATGTAATCTTCAATACTCATTAATAATATTCATATTTTTTCTTCTCTTTGCAGTGGAAACCTAGCAGTAATTAGGTTTCTTTAAGGTGCCTATGATTGGGAGGATCCTTCACCAACCTGGCTGCGTCGGTGAGTATTCTGTTAGCCAAAACGCCAATCTATATTTTTTGTGTGATCCACATCTATAGGATGTGATGAGCACGCGTGATATTATTGTGATGGTGTAACTAAACCAAAATGAAGCCTTAAAGGATGGAGAATCTAGAATATTCTTTATCTTTACCTTGCTTCTTTTCTCTTCTGTTTTACTCTCTTTCATTCTCTCTGTCTATGTGAATCAAAAATTTCATTTGAGAACCTTCCTCTTTTAAACTATATGAGAACAAGTCATATGCCAGCCTATGACCATCCCTCACTGCCAATGAATGGTATTAACTCAATTTTACTCATTTGACTATTACTGTTGGACTGAGATGCCCATTTTCTTTATATGTTTTCACCAATGATCTTTGGATCCATATAATGACCTGATAATATTGAATTTTAGGGTATCCAATTAATGCATAAACCTTCCATACTCCTATACCCCATGATTGGTATGCATCAATGTGGAGTTCTACTGTATAAAGCCACTTTATATGTGTGTATTTACTCTCTCTCTCTCTCTCTCTAAGGTTGTGTTGTGCACCTTTTTTCTTCTGCCTTTTTTTGAACTCACAATTCTTGTGGTTCAACCTAAATTGTAGTTTAGGCTTGATGGCTGCATTTGTATTGAAAAATGAAAAGGTAGGTCCTCCAAAGCATTTTTTACCCTAGTAGTATGCTTCCCAGATACTTCAGGATAGGCCATGTATCTGTATTATATCATATTCCATACTTCATTTTGATGTGGAAAATTCATTTCTTTGTATCAATCGCATGCCCTTGCCCTATTCATGCTGTATCTGGGTATCATAGCTAGCAAGATTGCTGGTAAAAAAAATAAAAAATAAAAAATCATAGATAGTTGGTCTTAATCTGATTCCCAGTTTAGTATATATGCCTCAGGAACTTGAGCTTGGCTGATTAATGTTGTCTTGATTTTTTTGTACTCTATCTTATAAGTCAAAGCTTTTGTAGGTATACTTTCCTATCATAACATTCACATTCCTTTCTCAAGAGATCTGCTCCAATTCATGAACATATCTCAAGACTTGCAAAGTAGTGTAATCGGATCTTGACTCTGTATCAACAGATTTGTGGATGTTTCTGAGTTTTCATATATGCTTGAAAATTATGTAATGTAACTCCTTTTGACTGCAAAGTCACCAGTCACCACAGTTATTCCAGACATTCTTCTTATCATGTAAACTAATAATAGATTGGTCACTATTCCATTAACAAAAAAAGGTCACTAGCAATATTATGATTGTCATTTTTTTCATAGTAACTCATATTTAATTATATTGTAAGCATATGTTCTAATTAATTATACTCAGCGCTAATCCGTTAGCTTGCAGATTTTCTAATGTGAAGGGTTACAACTTACAAGCCTATGCTGCATTCCCAGCTGAATGCTTAAATGGAATGCTCAGTTATTAGTGGGAACGAGATTCTAGATGCTGATTTTGTGAAGACATGGACGACTAATGGATACACTTGCAATGTTTTATAATTCTCTTCAATAATATTCTACTGAATACTTTTATTTATAACTATATTTTGTTGACTTATAAGCAGCTGTATCACTTGATTTATAGCTGACCCAGCAACTGGCTATGCTGCTGACTCTGATCGCTGAGCGGCAGAACTGACTGCATATACTGGATAGTCAACAGAAGCAGCTGGATGATTGGCCAAGGGTGGTTGGTAATATTGCTTGGCTTAGCTGGCAATGGGCTACTGACTCGTCTTCCTTTCTATCACTAAGGTATGAATCTGTGTCTCAAACAGAGGGAATGGCTTCATAAGTATGAAGGTCTAAGGATGCTAGAAATTTTTCTGCTTGTTCGGAACAAAAACAAAGAATACACTACAGTTACTCTTACTCATGCCTCTGGCTCTTCTGCTATTAGATATGTGTCTTGTGGAACCATTACATAAAAGAAAAGAAACAAAGTTAATTGTAATTAGATACATCTGGAGTTTTTGAGAACCATTTGACTCAATAGTTCTGAATACATGTTTTAAAACATCAGTTGGTAGGGAATTGTGATTGATCTAAAAGAGCGATATGCCATGTGATACACAGAGCATCACAGCTCGTAGTGGCATTAATTTTAATCTGACCAGAGTAAATTTAAAAGAATATTGGACAAATGTTAGAAATCTAATTGTACTTTCCATTAAGTTGAAGTAGCTGAGGGGCTATGTAACTTAGGTAGATCTATTGTGTACCAAACCTGCAAGGGCTACATAAGTCTTGTAAACCTGCACTGTACTATGGTTGATTTTATCTTGTCTAGATTAGCTTTATTATTATCTTAGGAAATAAACATTTTTTCTCTAGATTAGCTCTATCATTAGTTAGATAGGCTTGATTGATTTGATTGTTATCATTAGAGATGTAATTACTGTCTTATCTAATCTCTATATAAAGGGATGACGCTGATCACAATGATCATCCATTTACACTACCAGAAAGTCTTCCCTCTTGATTGGTGTTCTGTGGTGTCTCATGTGGTATTGAAGTCCTCAATCAAAGTCTCCTAGTTTTCCTTTTTAAAAAGGAAGAAAATCTCTGCTCGTCGACCCACTGCAGCTGTTATCCTATCGACAAGAATTCTGGTCTTAACTGGGAGGATTGACCATTGATTTAGACTCAATAGAAGGATTGTTATATTAATCTAGGGTTTAGAACCATTGAGTTTGTATCTGATCTAAAGATTTATCTGGCGATTCTAGACTTTTCTTTCTTTACAATGTTTCTGAAATAGTTTATATTTTTACAATTTTGTTTGTTTTTGGATGAAAAGCGTCATTTTGACAATTTTGAAATATTTTCGACTGAAAGACTCAATTTCAACAATATTGGAATGCTTTTCACTAAAAAAGATGTGACAAGAGCAGATATACTGTCTGATCTTGTGGCGCATTTGTCATACTGCTCTATGCTCAAACATTATGGTTTGCCCGTCATTGTTTTCATGTGCGTCACTCTCTGAAGAATTCCAAGAAAGAGGAGGCTTCTTGAACTGTCAGACAGAACTCAGCACTCAACAGTGCTGGTTGTTGGTTTCTATTTGTGGTGCCTGCTCTGTTGATCAAAATCATTCAGCAAGCATGTCAGGATTGCCAGAATATTTAGGATTTCGGCTTATTTGTTTGACTATTTTTTAGCATCAGGAGGTAGGAAATCTCCCCATTCATTCTCCTCAGCCTCTTGTTTAATGGGCTGGTTTCATCTAAGGTGTATAATTTGTTGTCTTTGCTTCTGGTACTTGAAATCTTGTCTATAGGACCTAAAGTACTTGTGTAGAATACGTCAACAACATTTGATTTGAGAAACAATGGGGTCTTGGATATTTTTTTTTTTCTGGCCAATCCAACATATGAAACATAACCTTCTAGCTCTTAATTTATTACTAAAACCCCCTATTTCTATGGAGATTGATTGATCCCAAGTCCCAGCTCATTGGTGTACAGTTGGATCATGGATGGGACAAATTATGCCTATCAGTCGCATCTAATGCAAATTTTCTCATGACGGACAAAAACTATGGAAGCATATTTCTGGAAAAGTTGAATTTCCTACTGAAGTAAATCTTAAATAATTAAATTTGCCAATGCACTGATAGCTCAGTGGTGTTGGTACCCTAATTTCACATGACCACTCGGGGATCGATCCTTGGGCAGGGGTAGATTGATATCAGACCCACTAATCATAGCACTGATCTAGCAAAACAATAAATAAATAAATAAATTTGAAGAGTGGCGTCCTGATGTGGGCAAAACGAATTCTTTTATAGCCAATGGTTTCAATCTTAAAATAGGACAACAATTGGCTAAATTTAAAAATCCCAAAGATGCATGGGATTATCTAGCTTTGTTTTATTTTTAGAAAAACTCTGCTTGTATGTATTAATTTGAATGGAAGATTTATAATGCTGAAGGAAACAACACATGCCATGAGTTTTATGTATAAATGACCAGTCTATGGATTAACACTTATTGAACGTCAATTTGTTTGTCCTCTGGATTCCACCACCTTTGAGAGATAGAGGCAAGAAACTTGGTTGGTACATTCTCTGATGGCTCTTTGTTCCATATGTGAAAATGTTCGAGGTTTATTGCTTCACAAATCTCCACTACCTAGTGTATCTATCGCTTATTTGGGACTCTTAGCAGAAGAGCAGACATAGAAGTCCCTTTTTAAGAAAAAGATTGTTGAGCCCAAACATGTTTTCTCTGCACACACATCTTCTGATCCGTAAGTGAATGGTGCATCTTAAAAGGGATTGTAATTAAATGATATTTGCAACTACTGCAGACAATGGGGGCATTAGAAGCGGGTCTGTTCTCTATGTCTGAAAATCAAAGGGCAAAGAATTAAGAATACACTCCCAAATCATCCTAACACAAATCGACACAACAATTTTGTCCTTCAATATCAATCCACCCCGCCAACATCAGTCATTGCTACAGATGATACTAGTGGTTCCTCTGCTGCTGAACTGACTGCATAACCTTTTTGTTTTCTTTTGTCAATAATGAAACAATTTATTAAGAGAAAAACCAAATACAACTCAAAAACCAAAAACGAGGGGCATGAGTATAACAGCATTATACCCATACTCCACCTCCACAGTTACATAATGAGGACCACCCAAGGACTAATTCTATGAACACCATATTTTGCTAATGCAACTGCCATACTAATAGTGGATCTAACCATATGACTGCATAAATTCAGGATCTTATTGATGAACAGATACAACAGATGTTCACTGCTTCAAGATTTTTGACTTATTCTATTGCTGCTTCTGCCAGTGTTTGTCATCTCACAGACTGCTCTTGGCATCTCTGTCTTCTAGTTCCAGTTAGAATATCCGGAACATTTTATTCAGGAATGGAAACTGGAAGTGGACACTCCCCAATATATATTTTTTTGGATGGGAATGAAACTGGAATTTATTTATGGAAGTGTGCTGGATATCTCTAATATTAATTGTTGAACTTTTAATCTTCTGGTTGAGTTTTCTCGAGTCAAACCTTGGATTGAATCCAGGCTGAGTTCTGGTTATTGTCACACTTGTGGCTCCCCTGTAGAAGGGTGTTGGGTCCGGTAAGCATCCGCCTAAAGAGAGAGGGCTTGGGAGATTATAAAGGACTGGGTATGCAGTGGTGCATAGCCCCATATCGGAAACATATTAGTCCTGATCCTAGGTATATAAGTGTGGCCTTACCTTAACCCCACATGAGGCATATCATGTGAACTGTGGGCCAGTTTGTCTCGGTCATATTAACAGAGAGCAGATATATCATTTTAGTGAAGGATGAAAAGATGACCTTTCGATAGGTCAGTTTCATCATATTCCATGGTGTGCGATAGGATAGGTAGGACTTTTGGTATGAGATCCTTGAGTGTTACTTTTTAAGACTACCCTTCTTTTGTTGTTTTTTGTTGGGGTTGGCCTTCAGTGAAGAGGTTAGTGATGCCATTCTTCTGAGAATGGAAATCTTTTGTTGGACAACTGTAGCTGACAAGATACTCAAGGTTACCTGTGATTCAAATATTGACCGCATGTATGTTGTTTGAGAAGATCTGGGTGTACTCAACTATTCAGCAGTTGGTAAGTGTTTTTTTTTTTTTTTCACTTTTTAATGTTTTGTCCTTCTGACTAAAAATGTGAATATGGTTGAACATGGTTGGAAAGTGGCCGCAAGGCTTTTAGGCACAAGAGGCTGCATTTTGTGGAAGCTTCATATTAGAAACGTGAAACATGGAAGGAGGGTAATGCAGAATGCGGGACGGAGAATTCTTCGTGACATTGGTGAGATAATTTCTCAGGAATATATACCTAATGGAACCCCTTTTGACACCGAAGGAACACACAATCTGCTGATCTCTTACTGATCTGATGCAGGGTATTCATCATTAACCTGCTCTATTGCATTTTCTTTTTTTAGTTGTAATGCTAAGCATCTGATAAGATATTACTTCAGATTCTAGTCTTCTATTGTATTAAACCAGTTAACATGTTATGTGAGGTCTTTCTTGGATTACAATGCAAACTTTGCCAATGCATCTCCACATGCCAACTCTACATGTGAGCACAGTGCAGCTAGGAGGCCCTTCTGTGCAAGTAATTAAGACCACCCTTCGAAAATCAGGTTGTTTACTATAGATTTATGTTTTAAAATGCTGAGGCATGATGAAGCGTCACCAGGGTGCTTAAAACATCTAGGCATTACTGTTTATTCTATATGATGACCAAGTGTTCTCTCTTTGTAACTGTACATGAGAAACCCAACAGTCTTTTAAGGAGGATGTTTTGTACTTTTGTCCATCCTCAGCCCTCCATCATCACCTTGTAGCAATTCTGTTCCTCAGTTTTGAATCTAATCTTCTACTTGTAAGTTAATAATCTTATCAAACCCATAGAGGATCAGATATTCAGAAGTCAGTTTCAATTCATTAAACATAATATCTCTACCCAGATATGTTGTGATTTTTTGTCATTCATACGGAAAATGGTATGTGTATGTTAAATTTTTATCAGATTTCTCTGAAGAGACAAAAATGGTAAGTATATGTCTGTGCAAATATGATATGGTATTAGGCAAAGCAAGCATGGTGAGCAATTATTTGGCCGAATAGGATGAATGTGTCGAAATAGATGCGAGCATGAAGTGATAACTTCTGGATGCAAATGGACTTCGTGAATTAGCCATCCACAATGTATCCAATCCATTCGACTTTGCTATCTGTCTTACCTGGGCTGATGATTGTTTGGTGGAACTGGTTTCTGTTTGAAACATCCATCTCCTTTGCTCAGATCACATGGCTAACTCCAATAGAGCTGGATTTGGCATAGGGTTATGTGAGGCTTACTTTTCCACTCATCCCTTTGTAAGACTTCATTTACTAAACTTAATATGTTACTTTGACTGTGTTTTAAGAATCAATTACCGCTCCATTTGCAAGTGACAACTGAGTGCATCCAGTTCCATAAAGGACCAGAAATTTGCTTTGCTACATTATGTCCTAAAGCAACTAGGACAAAAGGTAGCACAGATTAGATGACCCCTATCTTCTATTTTAAACAGCTTTGGATCTGTGGTTTAGAATGCCCAATGGAGCTGCTTAGGCATGAATAATCCACGCCCCCCTGTAATCTGTGAGGCAAATTGACCCATGAACAAGCTGCATGCCATCTGACTAATTTATGTTTGCCTTTGAGTCCAACTAACATTAGTCCAAAGGTTAAAAAATAAAGTCCATTTGATTGCAAATTCTACAATGAAAAAGAAGATTATGCTTATATTATACAAAAATTACTCTTTACCCAGCCTTACGAACTCAGCTTACCAAGTCCTGATATTGATTATTAGTCCATTTTCATTTAACTGCTGTCCACACCAGAAAGAAGAAAAAAGAACTGATTTGAGCTATCGAATAGATGGATAGAGTTTTCCAAAGGAAAATGTGGCTGACAAGGTTCAAGCCATGACAATAGCCAATTGGAGAACGGTCACTTGCAAATGATCACTGGTAACAATGAACCAGAACAGTTGTGAGCAGGAAACTTTGGTCTCGTAGATCTAGTTGGTCCGAATTTGTTTATCGCATCCACAAATTTATAATGAACACACTACACTGCTCCTTGTAAGATAACTGAGAGGGAAAGGCTGTTCATACATTTGGAAAGTTTGCTTGCACACGAAATAAAGCCCTTAATAGAACAAATATTGCATCTACAAGAAGGAAACTAAAAATGATTGTTGCCTCACAGAAGGGTGTTCCAGATCTTAGAGCTTTAAACAAAGAGAAAATGGAGATGTGCCCAACAAAAATTTATCAGATTTATCATTATTGCTACCGCCACATTTAATTCACCATAAGGCGACGATCACAAACATGCAATATGGATAGCTATTTTTTGAACATATCACTCTATTAAATGCTTTTCGAAGGTAATTATGTTTCCACTGTTTAGCCAGGAACAAGGTATTTTATAGAGGAAGGTTCTTAAAGCTGTGGATTATTTAATGAGAAGAGAGAAGAAATAGGGAATGTGATGTCTGGGTGCCACTGGACAGAGGACAGGCACCATACAAAAAGTTGGTCCCACCGGCTGCTGTTTGAAGGAAGGGGCTAGGAGGGCGCCGCCAAGGCTTTGCAGATAGGGCACCAGTTCTTCTGTTTAAGCCACTGATAAATGCACTTGACATGGTATTGGTGTTTACACCCTAACTTTCCCACCTCATCTCCTACCGCATACTCTTCCTGAGAACCCAGTAAACTGCCATTAGAATCAGAAGAAAATACATCCAAGACAACTTGATAGGTGAAGGAACAGATAATGCAGCTGGTGTGCTTAGAAATGTGCTGAAACCAGCAGACCAGTAGCTTCAACAGTGTGTTCATGAGATTTATGGATGCCATTTTTTGTGATATATGCCAATCAAAGATGGTTGAGGCTTAATGACGGCAATGATGATATTTTATTATTGCATATAGTAAGGACCCAAAAGGATGGATGAGCCTTTGGTGGTGGTGGTGGTGATGATTTATGGCCTTCATTGTCTCTGGATGAATCCCAAATGTGCTGGGACAAGAGCGCAGGTTGCTTATTGTTGCAGCCACTAGGTTGTGGGTTCCTCATGTTACCAATATAAAGAGAACATTTGACCAGGGAATGGAGATCGAGAAATGAACAGGATACACTTTTCCTGAAGCAAGGCCAGTCAGTTAACCGCATGATCAGTGATGCATGTCTACTGATCTGATGGGAACCTAACTATGAAAAATAACCTGTAGGGGAAGGTCCTAGGGATCTATTTTTTTTTCTTTCTATATATCGAGGATTAAACATTTCTGCATTTTAGCTTACTGTCCATTTGAAGGCCATTGAGCAATCATTATGAAGATATTAGGGAGCCCATATCAAATCAACAGTTTGCATCACCAATCAGATGCTAAATGTGGAAAACAGCTAGTGTGAAATTGAGCAATAAATTGAAGAAAATTGATAAGCAAAGTTGGTCACATAGTTTCTATTGGGAAAGTTACCTGACAGATACTGCACTTGGCATCATCATCATCATGACCCACAATCCCTGACACCACATGAGCAGGCACATAGCGACTTCTTTTGACACAGTTTAAAAGTTCTTCTTCAGTAAGGGCTATGCAGACAGTACCCATTTTCTCCTCTAGAGCTAACAATTCCTGTTGCATGAAAGAAAATAGTTACTCAGGTAAATCATGAGAGTTCTATAAATGATATGAATGTGTTAGCATCACTTATTACTTCACAGATTTGCCAGAATTTGACATTTCCAAACCCATCTGAAATTCAATTGTATTTAATTAATTCTTTTGAAAATACAAAGATATTTGATTTCTTGTGAATTGACTGAGATAGTATAAATAAAATGCACAGAGGCACGCTATTAAAGTAATAAGGGAGTGGTAGCATAAAAGAGAAGATTAAGGATGCGGCTCGGCTGGGTTGGGTCATGTAATAGGCCAGCTGAAGCTCAATCTGAGTAGAAGAAAGGTCAACAAGAACCCGAATTGAAAACTCTATTTTACTTGAGCCTGATCCAATTTAAGACTTCTCAAACTGAGCACAATTCTGGTTCAAACTCAAGCTGAGCACAATTCTGGTCTGGAATCAGAAGAGAAAGGGTTGAAAATCCCAAAACTTATAAAACAAGTAGAAACAAAAGATAGCAAATAAATGACTGCCTCACCACCTCAGTCTTTACCAGTTTACCCCATCAAAATCTGAGCTTGGCTTGATGAGTTCTACTTACAAAATGAGGGAAAATCACTAAGGAGATAAAATACCACTATAACAGTGAAACTGATCTTTTTATGTGCAGGGAGAATGTACAAATGCTTCAATATCAAGTATGACACATGGAAGATAAGGGAAGAAAGAGAGAGGGACCTGCTCAAACAGGGTTGGTGAGATTGTCTATTGGCCTTCTTGCCATGCCTATAAAAATATGCTAAAGGAGATAGTGATGATGCTTTCCTTGTCAATCTAGCTTTGGTCAGCCAGAGGGTTTTTCTCTCTTGTGTTACAAGCAAGGAAATTCATGACCCAAACACACAACTATTTGAGGAAAAGAAGATGATAGTAAGGGAAAGGGGAGTCAGCATAAGGAGAGAGGTAAAAGAGAATGAAATTTAGATTTTAGGATCTGTTTTTGAAGCATAGGCCTGAAATTATAGTTATAGTTGGACCAGTCATGCAAATTCAGGTTGCATATAATTAAGCCACTAGCAAATATTGTATCCTTTCAATTCAATTAGGTCTCCTTGCTGATTTAAAAAAAAAAAAATATCCCGATTCATAATCTGCTTTTGCTACTATATTTGTCTCTGCAGTACTCCCTTGGGATATGATGAAAACATCCATTCTATGAGTTCCTTCACCACTCTCACTCACATTCCTAGAGTCGCCTTCAGCCATCACCCTTCCCCATGAGACGAGGAAATAATTTTGAGTCCCTTTATAATGGTCGTAATCTCCATCATTTTGAATCTCTAACATCATCTGGCCTCGAAAAAGACATGACAATATCTCCAATTCCATTCTTGATAACTTCGTCCATGTTGGATGGGAATGGATCACCTTTTGAACTCCCATCAGCATTTAGCATCCCACTGGTAGTGGGACCCACCTAGACGTGTGCTTTTATCACACATATCAATCAATTGATGCCCTAAAATCCTAATGCAAGTCTATGCAAATATGGTTTGTCATATCTGTCTGGCGTAATGCCTCGATCCAAGGTGAAGCTAACAAATTCCAAGTGGGCCTGGATAGGTATGAATTGGGATTTAGGATAGACTGAAGAGAAGATTGATTTGCTTGAAAAGGCAACATTTATTTTGCCCAAACTCTCCCATTTGTGTCCTCAAGCAATAATAATGCCTCATTTAATCTTTTATTCTAACTTCACTGTCTCCTAATCCATGAAGCTTTGCCAATGTTAAAGCCAATGCCCAATTTCCTCACTCGGACTCTAGGCATGACTTGATGAATGCTTGTGGCGCAACCCGGATCCGCGATCGAATGATAGATCAATCTCCCAAGGGATTGATCAAATCCAATGATGGATTCCAGCCCTAAGGCACACTTACCATGAGGAAAAACCCCATAACTCCATAATTGAAGAGAAAACTCTCAATATTTAAGATTAATTGAAAATAAGCACTGCATTACAATGAGGCCTAACATCCTTATATAGAGGAGTTGGCTTGATCCCTAAGCAACAATACTTTCTAATAACTGAATAATGCCTAAATAAAATAAGAAACTCACTAATAATAATCCTAAACAAATTAACATACTTAATAAGATTCCTAAATAACTGAGAACCAAATTCCCTTCTCATTGCCTTTCCAACTATATCTCACCTCTAGCAAGTGATATTTTTATCATTGTATCATTCAAGGCTGCCATGAAGACACATGCGCCAAAAATGTTCTGAACATCAGAACATGTTTGATCATGGTTTCCAATTGGCAAAGTGCAAGTTGTTGGGCACAAGCACCAATTGGTGAATTGCCTGATGGAAGTGATGGTGATATGTTGATGTGTCCCACATAAAGCACAGACTAGTCCTAATCTTTGAACTTGGGCTCGAAAAAAAAAAAAAAAAAAAAAAAAAGAAGAAGAAGAAGAAGTCAGGTTAGGATTGAAACTCAAAGTAAGAATACTTTTGGGGCGTACCCCATAGTGATCAGTTTTGAACATTTTGCTAGCAATGAACTTACCACAGGCTGTAAGAAAAGTTGTTAAAAATCATTGGCAAAAAAGCAAACTGTTTTCCGGCTATCCATTGTCCAACCAAGTCAACGTCTGATTGGTGTGGGCAATGATTTGGGTAGGCAAGACAGAAAAAACACTTCCCACCTGCTGCGGTTTCTGATTTCCACACCCACACCAGACACACATCTAAGATAAATAGGTATCTACTTCTCAAAAAGTAAACCAGAGGCGATTTTGGAGTATATCCAAGTACATCCTACATATGAATGATGAATAACATACCTCATATGACATATTATCAATATCCAGTCTCATGCCTCCGTGCTGATCATAAAATCTAATACCACCCAAGAACAGATTTGACTCCAGAGCCAATAGTTGCTGCAGAGAGAAACAAACTACTAGTTAATTATAGTTGAGGAGCAAACAGCCAAAAACTAATATCAACAACCTCATATGTCAATTCTTCAGCTCGCTCAGCCCTCTCCAATGCCAACAATGCCTGCATAATATTATAAATCAAGTATCAGAGTCCAATGATAAGCCCAAGAATGACAATTGACTAAGCATAACAAAAGAACTTAGACAAGAATGATAAATCCCATTCAGCAGCATTCAAAATAAGTAAATAAACAAATAAATCCCACATTAGCTTATCCCCATACCACTATTTGTGAAAAATATTGTTCAGGTATTTTTTTGGTCCCTGTTAAGCATCAGGACATTTTTAAATTTTGGGATTTTCTCAGGATATTATCAGGAAACAGAAAAGGAGAATGATAATAATTACCAAATAATTTAAAAAAAAATAGACACCATCATGGGCCAGGTATCTTATCATGGATGAGCCCACATATGCAACAAGACCATTCTTCCTATCAAGTTGCATGCATTTAGCCAACATTTTCAATCGATAGATTTATATATTAAAACTTTTGAAACAAAAAAATTGGTTTCCATGTTTGATGTCATTTTTCTGACTTTATAGTGTATATCCATTTTCCATAAAATAAAGCTTGACATGCTCTAATGTAAGGGATGATTTATGAGCATTATGCAATTATTAGAAACTAAAAAATAGAAAAAGAAAATCCCAGCAGCTGCGGTCGACATACCTCAGTAATTTCCATGTTTAGACGACTGAAACCATCTTGACCCAATGAGTCGAACCGTTGAGCACTGCTATTCACAGGATGAGCAATTGGTCTACTTCTACGGGTAGTCTCATCACTAGATCCTGGCCATCTAAGAGAGTTCAAGAAGACAGAAGGGCATTCTGTGGAAAATGATTGGGAGGAGCTGCCTGGACCAGATTCATTATTTGAAAATTCTGCCTGACCCAAATGTGGAATCATAATGTTGACATTGTTTGATCTGGAATGCCTCGTACTGATGTCCACACTGATCCTCCTCCGAGTTCCAACTGAAGGGACATTACCGCTTGTAGACTGATTTCTCATCCTTCTTGAAGATGGTTGGGATGCTAAACGAACAGTAGAAGGGAGACTTGGGTTGGATAAATCATTCCTGTGAGAGCTTATCCCACTCGATTCACCTGTTTTTTCACCTCTAGCAGAAGAACTCTCTCCATCAGTATGGCATCTCTGTTTCATCACATTTTTCTTTCTACTATGGCCTAAATCTGACATGGAATTGGAAGGGATGATGTCAGATATTGATGCACACCCAAGACTTCTAAGACCATAGCAACGTGCATTAGCACCCTGATCCTTTGGATTTGGATATTGGTTAGCATTTTTAGATGAGAAAGAATGCCGAATAGATGAACCCATGGATGTGTCCTGAGTAACAAATTCAGACGGTTGGATTGACTTTTTAGGCCTTGTGTCACCCACTTCCTCTGTTGCATTCATGGAAAGTCTCTGAAAATCTACAGTTTCAGCATTTTGACGTCCAATATGTCCTGTCTGAGTCCCTGTAGTTGAGGGACTGCGTCTATCAGCTTCTACTTCCCGTTGTCTGTGTTTGCTTATGGTAATAAGTGTTGCCTTAAGTGGGTCAGTGTTCTGCTGTTGTTCCTGATGATGCTTTCTGAGGTTGCTCACGCCCATAACTGATTCATTAAGTACAACCGGGTTCTGTTGTTCCCTATGATGCTTTCTGAAGTTGCTCATGCCAGTAACTGTTTGTTTAAGGGAGTCTGGGTTGTGTTGTTCTTGATGATGCTTTCTGGGGTTGCTCATACCAGTTGATGACTTCGATGAGCTTCCTACCGTGGTCTTGCTGCTTGAAAAACGGAAGGAGGGCTTCGAACATTTGGCCTTTTCCTGGTTAATGGTGTTGGTGCCTTTCATGGAACTTAGCCTAGTGCTGCCTCCCAGTCGGTTAGAACAACGAATGCTTCTGTCCTCATGACTCGCATCCCTGCAAGAGAGGCTGGACCCTCTTCTAGAAATAGCAAGCCCACCACCACCTCTTTGTTCCGTGTACTCATCCATTTGAGTAACTTTATGAATGGGTAGTGTAAAAGTGAAAATGATCGAAACAGATAGCCTTCTTTATTTCTGCAACAATAGCATAAAAAAAAAAAAACCATTTTATTACAGAATGCTTTATCTTCATTCCTAGACACGACTAAACAAACGCTTGCATTGAAGTAACCAACAAAGGCCCATCCAAACTACCAAAAGGAAAGTGTTATGAAGAATGCCAATTCTTTTAGGGTCTGTTTGTGCAGAGCCCATTTCAGCAGAAATGGGGTGCCGACAAGACGCTGGATTTTCCGGCGCCGCCCATATCCTCAATAGATTTTCTCATCTACCCATCAGGAAATGCAAAGCTGCGGGGTTTCCTCTTCCACGGTTTTGCATAAAAAGGAATCAACATCCCAAATACCAAACCACCCCCATATAAAAATTAACAGAAGTTACATAAGCTATGAGGTTACAAAGTAGGCCTTTCCTTGATGGTTCAGTATTAAATGCTATAAGGTTTACAAAGTAGGACTTAGAACTTATTTGTCCCCTGTTGTAAAGAGGAAATTATTATATTGCTAAAGGAAGGCATACAAAAGGGGCTACATTACACAGAATTGCAGAAAAGCTAAACAGAAAAAGGAAAAAGAAAATAAAACAGGATCACCATGTACATGTAGCCAAACCCTGTGCTAAATCTAAACTACAGTATCGCCTAGCACATAAGCTACCTGCATTCCAACAAACAAGTTCATAGAAGAATTTCAGCCTTGATATTCTCAACAAGACTATGAAGGAAACTAATTTGTCTTTAGCGATCTGAGTGTTCCTGAATAGTGTACAGAAAACCACTTATATAAATAACTGGAAAATTCATCCTCACTCCATATCATTCTCTAGAGCAGCTAATAATTATTCCTAAACATAATTGAAGTAAGAAAATTGCATTCTTGAGTAGTGGTTGTCTAACAGTTTCAAATCCTCAAAATGTTCATCATACTGAAGTAGAAACACCATCAGGAAAAAAGTGAAATTTCTACAAGAAGAACATGAACCACAAAAAATCAGCATCATTTTCATATCACCATACCACTGTTTCATCCGCTTCCACTAGAAACTAACCTCAGGCAATGACCTATCCCAAAAATCTGCAAAATGATCAACTTGCATTCCAACAAACAAGTTCATAGAAGAATTTCAGCCTTGACATTCTCAACAAGAGTATGAAGGAAACTAATTTGTCCTTAGCAATCTGTTCCTGAATGGTATACAGAAAACCACTTAATATAAATAACTGGAAAATTCATCCTCACTCCATATCATTCTCTAGAGCAGGTAGTGGTCGTCTAACAGTTTCAAATCCTCAAACCGTTCATTATAATGAAATAGAAACACCATCAGGAACAAAGTAAAATTTCCACAACAGGAACATGAACCACAAAAGATCAGCATCATTTTCATATCACCATACCACTGTTTCATCCTCTTCCACTAGAAACTAGCATCAGGCAATGACCGATACCAAAAATCTGCAAAATGATTAACTTGGAATTAAAAAATGATGAAAACTATGGGTGTTCTACAGAGAGAACTCTTTTCAATGCAGATGAAATTGCAAAATCATGTTGGGCATTTTAAGGATACCAAATGCACTTAAATGCTTCAATTTCAAAGGTGTTCCATCTTCATAAAGCATGATACATGCATCTCTCTACAAGGACATACTCATCCTCACCCAGAGAACTCCAAGCAACAAAATGTTGATAAGATTCTACTAGTTAACCGAGCAGTTGTCCACATTGCTATTCACCTACACATATGATGTCCAATTACCCTGAAAAGTTCTGTAACCTTACAGTTGATAGGTCATGACATGACAATAGAACCCTCTAGAACTAACCACTAGCACTAAGCACACAATCCACTCAACATGAACACTAAATTAAGATGCATAGTGTTGTTTTCTTTTAAATCAAGATATACATATAATACAGACCCACCAAACTGATGCAGGCTAGACCCAAGGTCTACCAGCCCATTGGGCTATCCTCCCTCTTCCCTGCGCTGCTTCACAAACATTCAAAGAGAAACTCCTTGGCCCGAATACCATAGTCGGATTACTAAACCTATCAAATCCTCATATAGGCTTCACAGAATGCCTAATATAAAATGTACAATTCAATTCCTCTAGATGCTCATACAGATGACACATACTCGGCAGGATGCGTCATGGATATCATGAAAAGGAGGCTAAAAATAAGAAAGAAAGAAAGAAATAAGTTTTGGTTATGTTACCATTCAGGGGAAAAAGCAATCGGTTCTAATTTTCACAGAAAGTGATAATACCTTATAATCATCTACCAGTTACAGAATATTAGCATAATAACATCAAACCCATTAGTTTCCAGAACAATTCCAGAAACAAGACTTCTCTTTTCTTTTTTGGGGATTCCAGGAACATGCAACCCAGTGGCCAGTGGGGGTTTTATGTATTTCCTCTTCTTTCCAGGAGACTCGAGAGTGACCAGAAACATTATTCGAGAGCAAATATACAAAAGCACTTACAAAACAAATTTTCTTGGGTGAACAACAATATATTCTATCGAAAATATGAAAAAAAAAAATCAGATCTTCTATGGCTGACAAGATTAGCCAAAACCCACAACCTTCCAAAAAAAAAAAAAAAAAAGCAGCAACAACAAAGGCTTCCTTCTATTGAGAAACTAATAGTAATTCGAATGAAATATTTATGCTGGTTAGAAACACCACAAAACCTGATCATTTCATAAGGACACCAATGATGGAAGTGGAAAGAGAAACTCATAACCATCAAATTAAAAAAGGACAACATTCAACAAATATATTTGTATATATATATATATATATATATATATGTCTAGTTCATCAATACAGGGATTGCAAAAACACCTTTTCTTCAAACCCCAGCAATAGATAAGAGCTCCATCAAAAGATCAAGGCCATATCCGCTTCTGTATTGAAAAGAAGCTGCATCTCCCTATATTTAGGGCCTTTGAGTTTGAGCTATTCTTATTATCCCCACAATCTTACTTATCCTGAATAAAGTAACTTCTCTCCCTGATTTCTGGAGAGAAAAACGTTAACCCATTAAAGAAACTACCAAAAAAATAAAAAAAATAAAAACCCACATTTCTAATTTCTCACCAAACCAAACAAACATATAACAGTCAGAGATTTGAAAACACCCAGATAAGAAAAAGGTAACCCAAATTCCCGAAAAACAAGTATTAGAAAAAACCCAAACAATCAAATGGAAGAAACTTAAAAAATGATGGAAACTCCAAAGTTCATATCAAACAAGAGCATGCAAGAAATAATGTATAAAAACAAAGAATTTAAAAGCATAGGCAACAAGACCCAAATCGTCAAATGGCATATAGTTTCAAAGCCTCAAATTATCAATTGAAGACAGGATGCGATTGGGGGATTTAAGAAGAAAATTGGAGTCCTTATAGAAGAAGTGGGAAGTGGGTTTTTTTTTTTTTTTCTCAAAGATCTGAACTTTAGCTTCTTGATGAAAAGTACATTTTCCTCCCACTTTTGCGCGTACTCAATACGCTATGTCCACATAATTCCAAAACTCCTAATCATCAATTGAAACAATTTCAAACAAAAATGAGAGATGGGTGTCTTTTCAAAATAGTAAAAAAGTCTAGCTTTTTGGAGGAAAGACGATATTTTTCTTCCTAGTTTTGCTCGTACCCGATGCGCCGTGTCCGATACAGCTAATATCAAACCCCCCCAAATCATCAACTGAAGGAATGTCAAGCCGAGATTAGAGGAATTGAAAAGGAGAAAACACAAAAAAGAGAATCCCAGTAGCAGAAATGAGAAATGGGTACTTTTAAAAGACTCGAATTCTAGATTTCTTTTCTTTTTCTCATGCCCGACACGCCTAATTTCAAACCCCAAATCGTCAATCGAAGGATTTCAAGCCGCAATTGGAGGAATTCAAAAGAAAGAAAGATTCCAAAAACAGCCATGAGCCTGAAAAATGGGTTCTTTTTCAAATAGTTCAATCCAAGCTTATTCAAGGAGGAAAAAAAGATTCCTGTTTTTCTCGTACCCGAAACGCCATTTCCGATGAGGCTAAGCGACAAAAAAAACCAGCGAGAGTACTGAAATCGTGTCGGAAAGATGATCTGAGCCTTTGCGAATCTGTGATGTTACTACAAGGTCTGGATGGACCTTCTGAGAGAACATGATTTTTTGTGTAGTGTGAACATAGATTTCAAAACGAGAAGCTTGGTTGGATATCAAATTGAGGAGGGCCCACCAAGCAATGTTCCCAAATTAATAATCTCTAATTCATGTTAATTCACGTACAATCCAAACCGTTTAAGTTGGGTACCCTATTTTGAATGAAGAATGGCTAAAAAACAGGAGTGTTGATGGGCTGGTAGGGCCAAAATATATGTAAGGTTAAGCCATGTTAATTTAGCTTGCTGCAGACCTAATATTCATCTTGGGACTGTTCACAGGCTTGAAATTGAGGCCCTGGCCCACTAGATATACTATTTTGTGTTAAGATGTTGGATTATTACAAGACCCTTGAACACTAGAATTTGGGTCCTCTAAAGGGTTTTTATCTATGGTGATTGTGAGTAGACCAATCACAGTCTGTCATGTCACCGTAAGGAATCTCTACTTTGGACATAGGCAAGTTGCACATGAGTCCTAAATAGTTTGGCCTATCCCGAGTGCCTATAGTATAAAATGTGATGTCAACTAATTGCACATTCTCAATTGCTTTTTTTGAATGAAAGGAAGAAAAAAATATCATCTTATTAGGCCGAAACAATATTTCCTTGTTTCGTTGAACTATGTGATCTAGACTCGGGTGCCCACATGCATAGTAGACTGCCCACGGCGAGAGTCACAAAACCTGACTCTAGAACACACCCCCTAAGCTACACTCATTGAAACAAAAATTCAATACATGTTTGCCAGGAAACATTAGAATAAAATTTGAATTTATAAGTAGAAATTAAGGATAAAAAAAGTCTAATCAAATCATTACATCTAATACACATCAGAAGAAAAAAATTCAAAGATGATGTGACTGACACATTATGTTAATTTAACTTGACACCTCTTAAATTCAAATAGATGGGCCCCACCGTGCATAGATATGAGCTAAATTTGAATCTAACAAAAAGTTTGGCTTAGCTTTAAATGAGTCGGAATCCACTGAGGCATAAGCCTCGAGAGATCCTGAATTAAAGGAGTGACACTTTACAGTGGGGCTCATCTATTAAAATTCAAATCATTCAATAAATGTCTTTTAAATAGAAGAGGTATCTTTAAATTTTATATCAATCTAAGCTTGATTCACCATTGGATTGATTGTTTGATAAAAAAAATAAAAAATAAAAAAAATAAATAAATAATGATACCACAATCTTATGTATGTTCATTATTACGTTCTTCATCAAACAATCAATCCAGCAGTGGAACAAACTCGGGTTGGTGTAGAATTTGAGGATACCACATAAACTTGCAGGGCAATTAGTTTACACGGTTCAGATTTAAATAACTGGCCCCCATTCTAGAGTTTCACTCCTTTTATCTCAAGATTTCTCTATTAAATACCATTGTGATCCACATTCCCATTAAATTGAATGTGCGCCTGCCCTAAAGAAGCCCATCTAATAAACTCAAATGACTTACAATCATGGACCCTTCCATTTTGATTGGCACCCGGATAAATTTCAATCCAATCAAGCGATCAATCAAACTGTATAAAACACATTAATACAACTGAAATAGGGTCAAATTGTTAGATTGATCACATGTTCTATTGGTTATGTGTGAAATGATTGATCATTATAATTAAGGAAGGGCCCAAATCCAAATAGGAAGAAGTCTAACCCAATGTTGACACATGAGGCCATGATTTTTGAGCGGTTAGGAATAATTAGATGGTTGGTATGGGTCCTTGTTCGGTCAAGGTAAGCTAAACTCAATTTTCTATGTTTTTCTAGGTGAGATCCTTGGAGCAAATGAAGCACACAACAATATCTGTTTTTGGGTAGCCTGTGGCTGAGACGGGAAGCTTTCAACAAGGTGAATAAAGCTTTCAACACCATGCGGCATATTATGATTATGGAGATTGGAGTGTGATGATGGATGGCTTGGATCTGATAGATCTAAATTTAGAATAGGATTTCCTAAAAAAAAAAAAGAAACTCTCTTCCCTCTCTGCTTTCTCTATCTAAAGACTCCATGAAATGAAATAGAGCCTTTTCTTCTCTCTCTTTAAGGTTGGGGGTGTTCATGGCCTCGCTGGACCGGGCTAAGGAATATCCAGTCCCTGCTCGGCTTCTAAATTGTATGTCCAAGCCCGGCCTAGGCTTGAATCGGGCTATAAGGAGTTGGACCAAGTCTGGACCGCTTAAAAATATGTAAGCCCCAGCCTAGCCCGAGATTGATATATACTTTAAAAAGAGAGCTAAATACTATAGCATTGAGTGTAGTTCAGTTGGTTATTTGGCCTTGACTATTAATGTAAGGAGTCTGGATCACCTATCGTATTTGATATACCTTTACAATGTAAGCGGTTTGAATCCACCTCTCTACATTTTCATAGTTTTATTTTCTCAATCGGGCAGACTGGTCCGGGTTTTGGGCTCTCTACAACTGAGTCCAAGCTCGACCCATCTATTCAAGGGATTGATTTAAAATGTCCGAGCCCAGCCCAAGTACTAAAACAAAAGGCCCAAGCCGGCCTAAATAGGGCTGGGCCTGGGCTTGGGCTAGCCTGGTCCACGAGCACCCTACTTTAAAGGACATTTTCATTCTTTAAATTGGGATAAAGGGTAAATCATCCTTGATTTGACTGTGATAAGGAATTACAATCTTATGTTTAGCTAAGTAAGGGAGAGAGATTTGTGCTCCAATGGATATCTTTTCCAAAATGGGAACCGAAAGGGTGTATTCTCACATGTGAGGGGAGTAATAATCTGTTGTTTGAGGCCCACCCATATGCGATCACATGTAGGCCTCATCAACAGAAGCCAACATGTAGTCTGGAGTGCTTTGCAAAATAATGGCTCAATGTATAGAAAACACCACTATGGGAATTTTTTTTTTTTTTACCATCTGTGGTGAAAAGGTGTTGGTTTGGGTCCTTGTGAGGTCAAAGTAGGCCCACAATCAATTTTCTATTTTGTTTGAGGTCGGATCTTTTCGTAATCAAGGCAGACAACACTTTTTTTACGGCATGGTGAGCTCGAATGTGTAGAAATGCCCAAGAGACATTTTATTGAAAAGGTACATATGTAGTCCAAGAGAAACGTTTTTATTGAAAATGCACATATTATGTGTTTTTGAAAGGACACATCCACAAATAGGCCTAAAAAATTGATGTGGCTTCTTCTAAGACCAGAATTGATGTTTTTTTAAGATTTTTTTTTGCTACCAACACTTAGATTTAAAGAGAAAGAATGAGGAAAGCTCGATCCAGAGGTAGAAAGAATGAGGAAAGCTCGATCCAGAGGTTTCTTTATGGGTGACTATCCCTATTTCCATGCTATGCATGCAGGGCACACAACACTTAACACCACTAGCTTAATTTGTTGGCCTCAATCTTGGATTGTCATAACTCTGGTGGTTCCAAGGGCACATCCAGGAAGATCCACGGTTAGAGTTTACTAGTAAAACATAATTTCAATTACCTGAAACCTTATGTAGGGTGGAAATCACATTTGTATAAAAGCATGTTTTGGAAAGTCAAACAAATGCAACTTCTATAATGGTTTTTTTTTTGTCTTGATTTGGAAACATATGAACATGTCTGGAAAACAAAGATCTCATTTTAAGAAAACATATAATGGAAAACATCAAAATCTTGCTTTGGAACAAATTAAGTAAAGTTGAAAGCTTATCTATGCATGTAGTTATTCATTATATATCCTTTTTGGTAGGTCTACCCATGATCAATGGAAGCTCTCAAGGGAGACTAGGCAATTCAAAGTCAGTTGGGTGGGTCAAGTTATGAAACGATTTTGAACATCAAAAGGAACGTACAAAGAAAAAAAAGTAGAAACATATTCATAAATTGATGAAATATATCTTCAAACTCCAGGAGTGAAAAATACAATACCAGAAGCTTTTTAATATCTGGTTGTCATGGTCATACAATAGTCAACAACAAAACTTTGACTTGTGGCTTTGACTTTGACCTTCATTCCTGTAAAGAAATGACAGTTTCAAATGCCCCAACAAGGGCCTTCACCTTGCTCTTCCTCTTCTCCACTAGTTTGCTTACTGTCTCCTGAATCACATCATTGTAAGCAGCTGCCTCTTTCTTGCCTTGAATTCCTTGTCTCCTCAACACAACTTTCATCAATTCTGTAATCAGAACCTCAACTACACCCTCCACATCCTCTCTCTCTTTAAACTTTAGCTGCACAAACCTTGTTCCTTCCATTGCATCCTTGTTTTCCATCACCTTCCCTTGTCTGAACTTCAATTTGTGAGGCTTTTCAATGGTGCTTGAATAAGTTGATGTTGGGGTATACCCATTAGTTCTCAAATCCTCCTCTGGACCCCCTTTTCCTTGTTTGCATTTGACATCTTGGTGAGGTTCACTGCACTCTTCATCATATTGTTTACCTTGTTCGTCTTCTTGGTGAAAGGTCTCAACTTCACCATGTAGGCTTATAATATCTCCCTTTGCTTCTTCATGTTCTTCTTCTAAAAAGGCGGTGGAATTACAAGATTTGAGCACTTCATGATCGCAAAGGGTTTGGTCTTGTGGGGGTGGAATATCAAGTGGACCATATTTCACCACCTCTTCCTTTACTGTCTCTACTTCTAAGTCATGCTCTGTTTTTTCCTCTTCTTGCATATGGGGCGCAGTCGTCGGTCTTTCTCCCATGTGAAATTCAATACTAGTGGTACTAGTTCTACTAGTACCAGGACTAGTAGGTGTAGCTTCTCTTCTTTCCATTACACTTGATTCCTTCCTTGGAGTATTTGTCTTCATAACTGGCTGATTTTTTCCATACGCGAGTGATTTCAGAGTTTTTGGCCAGTTGAGTTTGGGTGTGTGTGGTTTCCCTTTGGGGCTTCCTGGTCGAGCAGTGTTCAGAGTCAACTGTTTAATTTCATACCTTTTCCCAATCATGCAAACTTCTTTGGAGGAGCTAATGGTTGGTAGACGATAGTGTGGGATAGGTTTTTCTTTTAGGACTGGATTTTCTTTGCAGGGAGAGCCCGGCCATGATGATATGGAAGTACTTCTTCTATGAAAGACATCAGTCTTTGGAGGGGTTGAAGGAGAAAGAAATCTATTCCTTTTTGCATGGCCAACTTCCTTTTCTCTTGTAGCCATGATTTGTGGACTAACATAACTCAAGAGGACCTCTATCTACAGGAAAAAGGAGAAATCTAAGTAACATAAAAGATAGTAATCCTCCAAAAAGGATTTCACAAGAAAGGAGTTGTTTGGATTCTTATTGATTTGAATGATTGACATTTTTTTTTTTGGGAAAAACATGGGGTGAGAAAACTAAACCATGACTCAAATCAAGAATGGTTTATGTAAACCAGTGTGCAATGTGAATCATGAATCAAACTTTCAATTTCTGATTTCATCGATAAATTTAATTAAACGAAATTCGCCAACTCCTACAGGATTTTGTTCATGGACAATTTTAACTTGTTGCTTTTCTCAAAGGGTAAAAAAATCATCATCATAAACAAATAACACCCCATTAAAACAGACCCTTTGGTGAATTGAGAAGAACAAACTCTCACGTGCTCACAATCAAATGCCTATTGATCTTTGTGACAATAGAACACATGAAGGCAAAGGGGGCAAACGAAAAAGTACCATACATTTTACATAAGATACAGGACAAGTCTGAAATACCTTGATTGAACTACCAGATTAGATTGCCTTTGAATGCATTTCAGGAGTCCATTGAGAGAAAGGAATTATGGGTCTTGATCTCTGATGGGAGGAGCTGAATGAAATCAAATGAAAAGAGAGGAAATTATTCATTCATCGAAGGAAGGAGAGAGACAGAGATGAGAGTTATATAAAGGTGAAGGTGGAGAAACAGGTGGGAAACGCTGACAGAGTCAGAAAACGGCTATAGTTAAGGGCAGCCTTTTATTATCAGTTCATCATCAGCATTATCACACATCTAGCTGGGTTTTTTTTTCCTTCTCAGGTAACTGTTTCCGTCCTTGGTCTCTGGCAGAAAATGGAGCATGAGATGATGAAGATCTAAGCCCTCATTAACTGGTCGGCTGGACCTTTATTCCCGAAAAATAAAAGGGCTTTTCATCACCATCATCGTCATCGTCATCATCACCATCGTCATCGCTGTTATTATTTTTGACAATTTCATTCCTTTTATTTTGACAATATCTATTCAATTCTAGTGATATCTGCAATATTTTGAGATTATCTTGTTATTTACTGAAAAAAAGAGAGGCAATTGGTTTTCGCTTTCAGTGGAGATTTTGCTATTCTCTAACATCAGTCTTATACAGCTCGGTAATGATACTGACTCTGCGCAGTTTAGACGACAGTGCTAAGATGCGTCATCAAACAAGGTTGTACTTGACTTCGGTATCTCCATCAGCTCTGTTGATCGAGATGAGTACTAGATGTTAATCAGCATTAATAAAATTACGGCTACATACTGATAGATAAGATGAGCGTCGGATATAGATAAAGGAGTTGTCCTTATCCGACGATTACATCAACAATCATGCAGAATGTTAAGATATGGTCCGATAGGACAGTACATCCACCTACCTCCATTGAGGGAGGATTTAAGGTGACCATCGCCTATATATATGCATGAGGTAAAACCACCAAAGGTATGCAAATACCATTCACTCATGGCTCACCCTTCTTCTCCACCTATTCATCCTTTGTTGAGTTGTTGAACTAACTTAGGCGTTGGAGTGCATTCGGTTGGCCACAGCCAGGGCCTCTAGCCTTCTTATTTCATTTTCAGGTTTCAGGAGCTATTGTCTTTCCCAAAAGCTTTACAGCAAACCCTACTTAACTAAGTCTGTAATTTTTAGGCACTTACATCGTCTCTACTAACACCTTATGATTTTTGTAGGAATGGCTAGCGAGGAAATTTAACATGGTATTTGAGACGGCTGCTGGTTATGAGTTTAAATCTCATGAAGAGCAACTCGACACTGGAAAAAGTGCGTATTGCGAAATTCGCACCAATTGAGTTTCACTTGAAGAAGAGTATTGAAAAGTATTTATGTTGCCTCCACTAACACTTAGAGATTTTTTTTTTCTTTTAAGAATAGTTACTTGTTGAAACATAGTACCGCATTAATACAGTTGAAAGTTATTTATTGGTTCAAAAGTGAGGTTTGAGTGTAATGCTACTTGGACAAGCTTGGTTGCCTTGAATATCACAGGGGATAGGATAATAGTCCGAGACTATCACTTAAGTTAGGGATGGGGTGTGTGTGAGAGAGTGCAGGTTAATCGAGTCCTACATGTAGCAAAAAAAAAAAAAAAAAAAAGAAGAAGAAAGAGCACAATAGGAAATTGGTGTATATTACAACAAATGATTTTTATTTTCACAATGTGTGGGGAATGTGGATGACAATGGGTTGGGTTGAGTTATATCAAGTACTGAGCTGGGGTAGAACTGGTGCGTGGGGGTGGGTGGGGGTAGGGTGGATTTTTATAAATCTAATGTGGTTTTTACATGGTGGTACTAGCTCCCTTGGAGTTTTTCTTTTCTTTTCCTTTCTTCTTCTTCTTCTTTTTTTTTTTTTTTTTTAAATTGTGGCCTGCTCTAGGAAAAGTCTCCCTTTGCATCACGTGTATAATTCATACAAAATCTTATGCACTCTCTGCGTTAATAACATAATTATTAATTAGATACTCAATCTTATGGCGCGACCAACTTCAATTCCAGTAAAATTTTTTTAAAAAAAAAGTTCTCATACAAGGAAAGGGCTTTAATTTTTAAGTAGTTCCCATTTTAAATAGGTGCCCCCCATTAGCACCCTTTACTCTGGGGAGGCATGAATGAGACACTCAAGAGGATCCAGACCCCGCTTGAGTTACCTATGGCTTTTCAGAGAGATGAATGGTGTGTTTATGTCCCACTAGACATATTCTTAAGCAAGTTTGGATCCCCTATTTTGTTGAAACAGGGAAATACTGTTTTGTCCTATCAAATCGTGCCGACGGTATAAAATCCTTTTTTTCTTTCGTTCTTTTTATTTTATTTTATTTCAAGGACGGAGGATTAGTTGGCATGAAATTTTATGCGGTTAGCATGAGTATTCCTTATTTCAGCGAAAAAGGGGATCTTGACCAATTCCTAGGCACTCATCTAAAGCAATAAGAGAGATGATTATATACTTTCACAGCTAAAGCTGCAAAGGTGTGTACTGATCATTCTATCTGATAGCAAAGCTCTCAGAGAGGTGTTCCTGGATCCTAGCCAGTCACCTGGATCAGCAGATTCCAGGCCAGAAAACTGGGGAACTTAATCAGGGGCCTAAATGGCACAAGATGCTACCAGAAACCCATAGACATGAAGTATTGAACAATGACTGCCTCTGGCTTGAGGAATATAAACAGAGTTGACACAGATTCAGCACAACATTGAGGCTGTCTACTTTGTTGGTTGCTTTTGCTCAGGTTGTGGTTTCATCCTTTTGCCCAGGATGTGCGCTTGTCCTTTTGGTTTTCCAAGCCTAGGATGTGGGTCAGTTCTTTTCTCTTGCTATTCAGCCTTGATGTCGCCGTTTTGTTTTGAAGCTTTTGACCTTTTGGTTATCTCTTCTTTGGTTGATCCACCTAGGGGAGTCCCAACTCCCAAGCACCTACCAGTTTTCCTTTTCATTCTTTGTAGACTGTATCTATTCATTTTGAAAATATAAAACTACTTTACTTTCCAGAAAAAAAAAGAGGTAAAAATATCGTCTTATCCACCGACTGTTCATTTCATAAATTTATATTTGAAGCTTAACAATATCTAATTGTCCAAGCTTTTTACAAGTGACAAATTAAAAGGCTCTTCTTAAATTTGGTAGAGCTAGAAAGCTCTACAAACGCGCAATGTCTACATTCTTGAGTGAAAAAAAAAAGAAGAAACGAAGAGGAAGAAGAATAAAAAAAAAAAGAACATGTAAATAACCTCGACACTAATAATGATTTAAAATCATAGTTTATACTGAGAGGATCATCAACTATAGTACATCTATTTTACTTCTCAAATAATATAAAAATAAACAAATGATACAAATATGATATATAGAATATTGGTTGAGTTGTATCACTAAATCAAGCCTAGACTAATCACTATTTAGTTTTCTTGGTAGATTTGTATAGAATAATGTCTGAAATAAAGGAAAAAACTCTAGAATTGCAAACCCTTAATAGATGAGATAAGGCTTCGATGATAATACAAACAATTATATAATTCTCATTATTTATAGTCATCTGAGTACTGAGTATAAATATATATGTAAGAGCTACAATATATATATTGACCCTAAAGAGAGTATTAAAAAGTATTATTCATGGAAGAAGAACCTTCCATGGCACCAAATAGCTCCTCCTTTTCCATCTCCCTCACCATTGCGATCTTCTTACACGATGAGCACATACCAAGAGCAAGTGCAGTTGCAGTTGCCTTTGGCGGTTGATAATAAAACGGAGAACTTCGCTCGATCGACTTCAGCTCCTGCAATTCCTTCTTCAGTCGCAGATTTTCCTTGGCTAACCCAGCACACCATTCTTCCAAGATTAAGCGCTCGTGCTCCATTTGCCTGGACTTAGTCCTACAGAAAACCATGCATGGCTTCAGGATTGAAAAAGAACAGGCAAAAAAAGAACAAAGAACTACTTGAAAATTTCAGATTTTGATTTTTTACCTGGCCCTTTTGTTCTGGAACCATACTTCTACTTGTCTTGGCCTCAAATTTAACTTCTCAGCCAATTCATGCTTCTCCATCTGTGGAAATTTCCTTTTTAAGCATATTAATCAAGGGTTTGTGAAAAAAATGTATCTGTGGTTCATGTTTTAAAGGCACACATAATTCATTTCAGGTCTATTTAGACACATCCACTTGTAGATAAAGGGTACAATGTGGATTAGGAGTTGGCTATCACTATATATAATTATGTCACCATAGCATTTGATTTATAGATAGGCCTCAGAGTTTAATGGTTTCTACATGCAAAGTTTTTTGGGCAGTTCAATCTAAGGGTACAGGTTAATGGTTTAATAGGTATCATATTGAGATAAATGCCAATTTAGAGGGGTACTAGGGGTGGGTTGAAGAGTATGGATTGGCGTATGGATCACAAGTGAGGCCTGTTGTATGAAGTGGATTTTTTAAACATAAAATCCTCTCTCTATATAAAAAGACTCTTTATAGAGCAGAAAATGGATTGTTAGTAGCTTTTCCCTATAACGGAATAATTATTTATGCACATGCATATTAATATTGCATAAATAAGTATAGCATTACAGGCTTATCAATTGGACGTCTATGAATCTATTGAATAACTGAATAAAGGACATGCCAATTTATTTATTTTTTATCGGGGGGTTCCCAATCTTTTGGGCTAAACTAATCTCTTCGGGCACAGATGGATGCTGGATAAACTCCTCTGTAACCCTAGTATGTTAGTGCAGTTTCGAACCTACAACCTTCAGGTGCAAACCATTGTCCTAGGCCAACCGAGCTATCCCTTGTGATTAATAAGGGACATGATATAAAGAAGCAGATTTGTTAGATTTGTTATCTATAATATAATAGTCTCATCGTGCATTTGTAGTAAAAAAATTCAAAGTGTGATAATAAATTGGGATAAGTCCATCATCAACTTTTATCAACTAATCAGAAACGTGATCAATTAATGCACGGGCTACACCTATATACTGTGTCCTATGTCTAATTGTGGTTTCTCTGTAACACAAGCATTTTCACAATACCTTTTTTTTTAACCACACTAATATGTACACACACATATTTTGGGCTTCACCAACTCCAAACCAATCCAAGCCTGTCCCACATTGTACAAGATTTGAGCTGTATTTTTAAGCCTGTGGGGTGGATCCGGGCCTAATCTTATTGCCAATAATTAAATAGGCTAGATCCAGGGCCTGGGCCTATGTATGCCTAGTGGCCTGGCAAGCCCAACATGTTAAACACAATGAGATATATAGATTTTGCATTAAAGCAAGGCCTGCGCCTTACTATCATGACCATCAGCTGGATCTATAAAAAAAAAAAAAAAGTGACTTTTAGCAGCAGACGAAACGACCTTTACCGGTAAAGGTCATTTTTTTTTTTATGGCGGAAAATTTTTTCCCCACTACAATTGTTGTGTCATGCCTACAGACCATCAAAGAGAATGGGTAGGAATTAGATACCGCATAAAAATTCTCCCATAAAAATTGAGCATTAAAGGTATTTTTCTCCGTCTAATCTCATTCCATCTGCCACTAAAAGTGAGTTTTTTTAGACATTGGCTGGGCTTCAATAAGCTTCAAAACCCACCCTGACAGGCACATGAACTTCCTGCTTTTCCTATAGATGGCTACATACTGTTGATAGTGGCTGATCCAATATTTTCGTTTGACGGGGTGAACCTTAATTAGTAGTTTAATTTTGGGGGCAAATTAAGGATTTTCACATGAGGATGAATCCATAAATTTTATTGAGTTTTTTAAAGCGTACCATGATTTAAGGGGTGCGGCCACACCCACGTGACTGTGCCTAGGTCCACCCCTTACTGCGGAGATACATACACATAAATGAGAGACCCCTTACTGCGGAGATACATACACATCAATGAGAGAGAGAGAGAGAGAGAGAGAGAGAGAGACGACCATATCAACGTGGGTACGTTCTTTGAAAATGCCTTGAAGCATGCTTGACTGCTCTTTGGTAAGCGTTTGTTTCTTCCATGTACCACTCTTTCCATTGTCATTACCATTTCCATCACAATCTCCCTCCTTCTCTTCTTCCTCTACTGCTCCTTCTTCTTCAATCGTATCCAAACGAGTTGGAAACAACATATGCAACTTAACTGGAGGCTGTCCTTGTCCATGGCCCCCTCTTTCTTCTGATCCACCATAGCCCCGACAACCATTCCCAAGACAAACTCTTGTATCACATGCCTCTTCTTCTCCTTCCATCCTCTCAACCAAGTACCTCCTTCTACAATAATGAAAGAACAGAAAGGGGATGATATTTAAGAGATTGGGCATGCGTTATGTGCTTTGCGGATGCGTTTTGTTGTGAGATGAGGTCAGGGATGGGGTGAGCATTGGGATTTAGATGCTCTAATAAACAGAGGATATGATGACAAATGTGTGTGCAAAGAAGGCCTTGAGTTGGAATTGGACATCTTTTGACAACTTGGAAGGGAACAGTAGAGACAGGTTTAAAGTAGGCTGTTACATTCACATGAATTTTGTTTTGGCAGTTTCATTTGAGAAACATGTGATTAAATTCTCCTTGTAATTTTGTGAATGTGATTAACATCAAATAGCAGTTTTTTTATTTGTTTCTTCCATTAATTATATGGGTAATTAATAGGAGTAAGAGACCATGATTTCAATTTCATTTTGGATTTTCCCTTCCCATTTTGACTCTAGATTGAAATGTTTCGGTTGGTTACACTTTCACAAGCACAGCACTGCATGCAACAGTGCAACTTGTGCTCTCTTGATTGCAGCTGCTCTTTTCTTATAAATAACTAGCAGAATGACCCGTACTAAATATAGACATAACCCATGCAGTTAAGGTCCCTCTCAATTTAAATACTTTTGATATTGTTCTGATCACATAAGTATTGTGTGGTGTAATGGTTATAATTAGATTGGTTATTTTAAAAAACCAAGAGATCATGAAATTAACTCTCTCAACCTATATTAGCTTTTTTACCATATGGCGACTCAATAAAAAAGTCAAAGCTGAAAATAATCAAGTCAAAATTGAATCCAAAATCATCGGCTTTAATATATTATAATTGAAATCTAAGGGTGTTGGTGAAACTAAGAAAAATCTCAAAAGTCCTTTTTTGGTAAAACTCTACTTACTATAGCCCTGCAAGCAAAATAGTCATCCAAAACAAAGACAAATCAATAGTCATAAACTATTTGATGGGTAGTACCTAATTTTTCATTCTCATTGCCTTTTTATCCTTTTTCACTAAGGTTGTGATCCTCCTCTTTGCTTGTTTCCAGGGAGCGGGGATTCATTTTCTTTTGTTTTATTTCCATTCATAGCTACTTTATAGCCGTTCGGTTTATGTCTTGTATTTCGGATTAACCGTATTTGGTCCATTGCAACTTGGGCTAGAGTTGTTAACGGGTCAGTTCCGGTTTGGGTCCATGGTGGACCTGGAATCGGAACCGTTAAGATGAAGGTGGAATTGGACCCGAAACCATTTTGGAACCGATTTCTTGGCTCCAAAACCAGAACCAAAACTATATATGGGACGGGTCTTAAATATGTATACATATGTGTATATATATATATATATATAGAGAGAGAGAGAGAGAGAGAGAGAGAGAGAGACACACACACATATAGGGAAATAATCAGGTGAGAACTATTCTCACGATTCAAACCATGAGAACTATGGGTGGGGCCCACCTATCACCCAATCCAAACCTTGCAATAGACACAGACTCCCTTAATAGTAACGTGCTCCAAGGTTTGGCACCAATGTGAATGAACTGGATCGTTGGATTGACTATATATCCATACGAATAAACTGTGCTTGTTGGCCATAGATAGAAGGGTTAGGAGCCTGAAATTGGAGCCAAACTTGATATTCGGGGACACAAATAGAGCGAGCCTGCCTAGATAGAGTGATTATTGCATTTGTCTCTACATCTATTTTCTATCCGCAGACATTGCCCATCAAACAAGCTTAAATTAAAATATATTTTTTTTATTTTGAAACTACACAGTTTTCATTCAATGATTGAGTTCTTTTGGATTTCGAGCTATATCATTATTATCAACTTAGCCTTATCCTATCAATGAATTTTGAGCTATATGTGAAGAAATAAGATGCAAATCCGATTCGCTCGATTGCATAGTGGTTGTGGTGCTTTTTTCCTGTAAGCTGCTGCTTCATGTTTGGTTTGTAATTTCGTATTCGTTGGCATTTCGGACATGCTCTTTTTCAATGGTGAAATTTGATTGACAGTTTATCAGAAAAACAGAAGAGATGTGACTGATGTTGATGTGATCCAAATTACAATAATCCAAACAGCAGCAGTCAACTAAGTCCCCATACTTACAACTAAGAGGTGTTACAGGTTATTGGAGTTTTAGGGATTCAAATGCTTCCTATTGAAGACTTTGGTTGCTCCTTAACCACCTGATCTTTTAATTCTCTGGTGCTGTCAGTAGGATAGAAGTTTGTAACTACACATTCCTAACTGAAAAAATAAAGCAACAATACGTATGCTGAAATGTTTATTCTTCTCATGCATGTTGTTTCTTTCCCAACGTACTTACCACTCTGCATCCGAGATCTTTACCTTGTAAGGTCGTCCTCTCTCCACTATTTCTTCACTTCCACCCCATCTCTTCCCTAGCAAAGCTCGGGTTGCACAACCAACCATGGAGCATCCTTGTCCTCTTTGTTGAGGAAAAAGGAAGGGAGAGAGAAAAGATGAACACATATTGAAAATATTAACTCTGTATTATTGTATTCTAAGTAAACTTCATTCCATCGACCAATATAAATAGATAACCAAAAGTAATTCAGCTAAATAGAGTCCTAATTACCCAAATAGGAAACATAATCAAAGAAAAAAAATATTCCTAATATTATACTAACCTACATAGTGTTATCAGCCTAAACTCTCCGGTGCGTGTGTTGAGTCGGGATGACTTCTACACTCTTCCCCTTCTCTGTTTCCCATTATATCAGCTTATAAAGAACAAGGTTTCCCTCTCTCTATATGTTTCTCTCCCTGTATACATGTACAATATTGTTATTTTGCACTTCTGTGTGAAGGACCGATTACTAACATGGTCCAATGTTTCTCTCAATATTTTTATTTATTTTTTGATCGGTAACTGAAACTTTCAATACGAGAAGGAGAAAATACAAAAAGACAAACAATAAAGAGGCAAGAACACAAGAAAGAAGGAGAAAAGAAAAACAAACTAAAGGGTACAAGAGCAATGTTTCTCTCAATATTTGATAAGACAAACAAAACAAGAGGCCGTCCATATAGCTAGGAGTAGCCCATTGAAGGAAAGGGTATCCTTGATATAATTACAAGAATAGATTGGTGCATTCAAGAAGGGGCCATAGCTAACCTGCAAGTGACCCTTGAAAAATCCTCTCCTCCTCTCAACTTAAATCAAAGACTAGACTAATCAACTTTTAGTTCCCATAGTTGAGTTGCATAGAATAAAGCCTAAAATAGGGATAAGTAAAATCTAATGAAGTTCCCACCCCGGATAGATGGGATAAGACTTTGATGAGTATGAACAATGATTTAACCATCCTTCTTTTAATTATACAAATAGTTAATTTACAAGAAACATATATCAGTAGCTTGTTAATTAGTCATGGAACTAAGAACCTTCCATGGCAGCAAACAGCTCCTTCTTCTCCATCTCCTGCTCCTTCATGCAATCTTCTTACATCCCACCCCGGATAGATGGGATAAGGCTTTGATGAGTATGAACAATGATTTAACCATCCTTCTTTTAATTATACATGTAATTAATTTACAAGAAACATATATCAGTAGCTTGTTAATTAGTCATGGAACTAAGAACCTTCCGTGGCAGCAAACAGCTCCTTCTTCTTCTCCATCTCCTGCTCCTTCATGCAATCTTCTTACATGACGGGCACATGGCAAGCACAGTGGCAGTTGCCTTAGGCAGCTCACTATAAAACGGAGAACTAAGCCCGATCAACTTCAGTTCCTGCATTTCCTTCTTCAGTTGCAGATTTTCATTGCTCAATCTCTCACACTGTTTCTTCAGGAATGTACAGTGAAACTCCATTTGCTTTGACTTGGTCCTGCAGAACATCATGCAAGACTATAGGATTGAAAAAGCAAGAAAAGGGGGAAAAAAAAAAAAAAGACAAAATCTTAAAAATTTTGATTTGTGAGTACCTTGCTCTTCTGTTCTGGAACCAAACCTCTACTTGTCTTGGACTGAGATTTAACTTCTTGGCCAATGCCTGCTTCTCCATCTGCAGGATTTTACTTTATTAAGCATATTAATTAATCTGGGGTTTGTTAAATGAAAATATATAGAGAGGTTCTTCTTTTAAAAGAAAGCATAATTTATATCACAATCTTAGGAAAGGGTACTTTGTGAATTAGGAGTTGGCTATGACTATATATAATTATATCCCCATAACTCTTGATTTATACCACAAAGTTTGTGTGTTTGTTGGGGTATTTATCAGAAACGAGGGGTGTTGTATGAAATATGAAAATATTCTTTATAGAGAATATACCCAGGGACAGACCCACATTATGGGTACCTGAGGCGGTTGCCCCGGGTAAATTCTTAGACTTCCTTACAAGTTGCATGGCCCATGCATCAGTTGCCCCACCTCTTTGCACGTCGCCCCACATTTAAAAGTCTTCCCACCACACATCGCCCTCCCACTCATTATATTCTATAAAGCAATGGTAGACAAAACCTATTTTTATTCTTTCTTTAATTTGTTTTTTCTAGACATTTAAGAAGTCATCTTTCCAATCATAACTTATGAAACAGTAGCATGGTAAAAATGGAACCATAATATCAATAGCGTGTATTTTAGATTAGTTTGGATGGGATAAAAACGTGAGAAAATAAAGGCACAGCTACTAAAGTGTTGTCACGTTTTATTATGCTTTGTTATTATCTATATGTAAAGATTGGGTTGTGAGTTGTGACGCCCATGAAGAAAGGGATCGAACAATATAAAAAATTATGTTTATGTTTAAAATCATGTCTTTCTTTCTATTTATCTATTATCCCTATGAGAAGATCAAACTACTAACCCTTTGTGTTTTCTATGGTTAATGGGTTTATCTCATATTAACCTACCTTTATTTAATCTTTTTCTTTATCCCTCTCAGTTTTTCTATTTTTATTTTGATGAGATTTATCTTACCATTATCAACAGTTGGATTTTATTACCAAAATCAATGCACTAAAAAATTTAAACTTATAGATTTTAAAATGAGAGATTTGGTTATTTAACTAGAGGTAGATTATACTACGATAATATTGCCGATGGAGCTAAAGGAAATAACTAAAGACGTATTATTTTTGTATGATAATTTTTTTAATGGCTTGTATGATAATAATTAATATTTCCCTGGAGTTATCTAGAGGTTTTTTTTATTATTATCATTGCAGTGTGATTGCTAATTTCTTTTTCATCCCATTAATTTGAATAAAAAATTATTTTCTCGAGGAGAAATTGGTTGGTGTAGTTAAAAAGCTTATGTAGAAATTGAGTATTAGTAGTAAGATGTAAGTTATTTATATTTTATTTATCAAAAAATTAAAAATAAAAATAATGTCTTTAAACCATATAATAAGCGGAGATTATTGGTAGTTGGTATTGATTTTGACCTTTGCAATTGACTATTGTCTGCCCCACCTAATAAAAAGTCTTGGGTCCGCCACTGAATATACCTATTAAGGAATCAAGTTATTTATACATAGGTATATTAATTAGTATAGTCTTACTAGCTTAATTATCAATTGGACTTCTATTAGACAATTAAATACATGACACGACGTAAAAAAAGAAGTTTTGTTAGATTTGTTATCTATAAAGTAGCAGCCGAAATCCATCAAAATGTGGGCCTTCATAGGATCAGAATGGGGAGGTCAAAAAGATCATGAGTGTTCATACGTGCAATGAACCATTTTCCTTGGGGTTGCTCAAGGGTTTGGCCATTTCAAAACTAGCACAAGCCTGCTACACATCGTACAAGGTTTGATCTGTGCTTTGGATTCAGGCTTAATTTTCTTGCCGATAAACAAATGGATCTTTGCTGGGCCCTGACTTATGTATGTTTAATGGCGCAGTCGGCCCAACGTATTTGACACAATGAGATACATTTTTGCAATGGGGCTAGGCTTGGGCTTTTCTTTCAGGACAAACATCTGGATCCAGGCCTGCATGTTAGACCCCACAAAAACTGGCCGGGCCTTGGTAAGCTTCAACCCACCCTGACAAGCCCACGAACACCCCCCACTATTGCCGTACATACTAAGTAGATACATATATACATGTACATAAGAGAAGCATGCATACATACAAGCATGAGAGAGAGAGAGAGAGAGAGAGAGAGAGAGAGAGAGAGAGAGAGAGAGAGAGAGAGAGAGACCATAGTAAGGTTGTTACGCTCTTTGAAAATGTCTTCAAGCATGCTTGACTGCTCTTTGGTAGGCTTGAGTTTCTTCCATGTACCATTCTTTCCATGGTCATTACGATTTCCATCTTCTTCTTCTCTACTCGTATCCAAATGAGTTGGAAACAGCATAAGCAACTGAACAGGAGGCTTTCCTTCTCCATGGCCTCTTTCTTCTGACCCACCATAACCCCCACAACCAATCCCAAGACAAAGTGTTGTATTGCATGTCTCCTCTTCTTCTTCCATCCTCTCACCTACGCACCTCCTTCTACAATGAAAGAACAAAAATGGGATGATATATAAGAGATGGGGTATGCTAGCTCTAAGTGCTTTGTAGAGGCGTTTTGTTGTGGGATGGGGTCAGGGATGGGATAAGCATTGGGATTTAGATGCTTTAATTATGAGCAGAGAATATGATGACAAATGGGTGTGTGAAGAAGGTCGTGCGTTGGAATTGGACATCTTTTGCATCCTTAGAAGGGAACAATAGAAACACATCTAAAGGAAGCTGTTGCATTCACAGAGTTTTGCTTTGGCAGTTTCACTTGGGAAACATGTCATTAAAATTCTCCTTGCAGCTTCATGTGATTAACATCCAAATAGTAGTTTTTTGTTGATTTTTCCAATTAATAATTAAATGGGTAATTAATAGGAGTGAGAGTTGACCATGATTTCCAATTTCATTTTGGACTCTCTTCCCGTTCTCTAGGCTACAGCTTTAAATCATGAGGGGTAGCTTATAGGACCACGGTTTGCTTCTAGACATTGAGGGTTCAATGAACTACCACACTGGGGCCACAGGGGGTGTACCCGGCTAGGGATTATTCTGGGCTAAAGAGCTGGGATACCCCCCGTTATAATAAAAAAAAAAAGCCCCATTTTTTTAAATTTCAAAAGTTTAAGGAAAAACAAAACTATAACTAGAAATATAAAATTGGCAAAAAATACTCTATTCTAATTTACTAGAAGCAAAGAAAAAAAAGAAATTTTTATTTTTACATATCAAATAAATTAATAATTTATAAATGTGTGGCAATTATCAGTATCCTGACTTACAATAGTAAAATAAATAAATACATTCACACACTGGCCACATTTTAATAGTGCACAATAATTTTACAAGCACTCCAATGCAACAGGGAAAATTGAATTGCTACTTGTGCTCTCTTGATTTCAGCTTCCACTTAATCATTACTAAACCAGAGATAACTTCTCCTATAGTTTGCAACTGCAATCAACAGGTGTTGGTGAAAAATGCAATTTAGCCATCACTAAAATGCCATATTGCAGTAACCAACTCCAAAGACAAGTGTATATAGATTGTTTTGCAATCTGATTTCGGCAAAAAAGTAACAATTACTAAGACTGGTTTTTTATGATTGTGTGTTGTGGGTTTGATGGGTTAGAGAGAGGAGTTCATATGGTTCCTGATATGGGTATTTTTCTTGTGTCATTCACCGTATTTGTGGTTTCTGATCACGTCTGGTTTATTTGCCCTGTTGGATTCTATCATGGTCCTAATTTTCTTAGGCCTATATGATATGTCTTGGATGCTTATGCATCCTTCTATACTCCTGTTCTACCATCGTTGCAAAGAAAGGAAGGAAAAAAAAAAAAAGGATTGGAGCAGATGTTAGTTGTGAATAGTTGACGGTTATTCCTTTGATTCTTGATCATACATTTGTTGTATATTTTGAGGATGGTTACAGAATTTTCTATGATGCGCAAGTTTTTCATCTAATCTTGAATATTTTTCCATCAAAGTTAACCCACATTTTCCAAATTATTCAGTAGACATGTTGACTCAACTGAGTTGACTAGGTTTGGAGTTAGCATGCCTATCAGTTTCCATGGACAACTGATCATGAAATTGCGATCATTTTAGACCTAGAAGTGGTGTTGCTGCAAGGAAGACCAGGATAACTTTAAAATTGAGCTCCTTTGGAGGAGAAACCCGAGAGATTGGATGAATATAGCTATATTTTTAGTCGCAATTGTAATGAATGGAAATTCACACTATAGGGATTATTCTTCTTGTATTCTCTTCTCTTTCGATATAAGTTATTGTTACCGAGATGGAAATTCACACTATGGGAATTATTCTTTTTGTATTCTCTTCTCTTTCGATATAAGTAATTGTTACTGATTAAAAAAGAAAAAAGAAAAAAAAAACTCTATGGGGATTTTTTTTTTCTATGAAAATGTTGAATGATTCAAATTACAAATTCGCATCCCACAAGAGCTAAAAAAAACTCAAAGCCATAGGATAGAAATGGGCCATCCATGCATCTAAGCCGTTGACAAGGTGATCCTGTGGCCCACCTCTTTCCCACTCTACGAGGCAGACTGGGAGAATCGAAATCCCCATTAGTCAACAACACATGCTTGCTCTTGTAATCTGTCCCCTTCACAGTTGAAAAATACCTGATGGAGAGGATTTCTTGAAATCTTTGACTCCTCTTGATTTGTGTTCTGGGTGGGTAATTGTTTGACCAAGATGGCATTTAATGCTACAATATTGTGGGGCCTACCAGGGATCGTCTCTGAGGGAAGTGGGTGTGAAGGCTCATTTACTTGCCCTCATTTACATCATCCAGATGGGCCATTAGTGTCTCTATTGATCCAATGGTTTAGATATATGTGTTAGGTGTGGTCCACCATACGGGCTACCAGCACCTCGACAGTACTTACATAAGGTATTTTCCAAATAATATCACAATATTTTGAAGGGAGAAATTCAAGTAAGACCTTAAGTTTTTGCCTTATTTTAAAAAATGACACAAGTTTTAAAAGTTATAAAATTAGTCTTTTAAGTTTTCCGGAAAGTTTTCAATTAAGTACATCCAGTACTTTCTGACGACTTTTTCTCTTATTTTTTTAAATACCCAAATTGCCTTTCATTTAAAGCCATGACATGGCTCCGGCAGTGACTACATGCAGCCGATCGTTATGGAGTCGCTGATTGTCATTGATCACCATGAGGATGCCAGTGAGAAAAATGAGGAGAAAATAAAAAAAAAGTGAAGGAGGGCTTTAAATGAAGGGTAATTTAACTGTTTCCAAAAAATTGAGAAAAAAGTTATATGAAAATAACTTTAAATGGATGAGTGTTCTTAATTGAAAATTTCCTGAAAAACTTAGGAACTAATTTACATTTTTTAAAAAATTTGTCGTTTTTTGCAATAAAGTAAAAACTTGAGACCTTATTTGGAATTTTCCCCATTTTGAAAATATCACAAAAGTCAATAATATCACGAGAAAAACCCAATAAAACAGAAAAGATTAAGGAAAACTGTGGAAATATCTTAACAGTATTTTATATCTTCTTTTAGTTATTTTTTACTTTATGATTAGAAACTACTTATTTTATGATATATTTTTTATAATATTCTTCTAAAAACTTAGAAACTTGAAATATATTGACACTTCCCTGAGACGAAATTTCCTAGATAATTGTGACAATTGGCTATGAAGGTGAGTTGATCAGGATGGCCAGGACTAGGGCAATCAATCGAACACTCCTAGGAGGGCATGAGTTAGCCCCCTTCAAGGCTCAAAAGGCGCGCAAGATGAAGGGTTTTTTTTTTTTTTTCTTCTAAAAAGCCCTAGAGTAGGATAGGACGAAATATTTGTAGGCCCTCCAATTTGAGACTCGAAGTAGAACAATACCAAGCTTGCCCTCCCATATATATTTTATATCATTATTATTAATATTATATATTATCTAAATATTAAAATATGCAAAATTTTCCTCTTGGGTATGAAATTCATATTCCCATACATCCCATCCTCTTTTTTCAAATATTGGTAAAAATATGAAATACCATTAAACTAGAAAGAGAAACGATACACATGGAAAAACCTCTATTTGTCATCTGTCTAAAGTGGAAAATATAAGGTCCCTATGTTTGGCATCTCCATTTCCAACCACTATTTGTCTATCCGTCTTAGAGTGGATAGGGCTTTGTAACATAAAAGTGTTTGGAACATAATTCTACCATCAACCAACTCTAAAGAAGTATATGCAAATCATCTTAAAAATGAAAGACCTCATATGGCTCTATTTTGGATGACTATATGTTGCTCTTGGAATAAGATTAGAGACGAACTAATAGAGAAAAGTCTCATCCCTATTGACATTTCATGATGTGTGAGGAAGTAATGGATGATCCATGGTGAAAACCAAGGATAGAATCGTAGAATGGGCCTTTCGAGGTTGTCAGAATATATAGGGCCTCATGTGGAAGAAAAAAAAAAAAAGGAAATGAATATTACCTATTAAAAGAAGATAGGGGCAGATGCATATGTTGATAAGATGAACCCAACACCTGAAACCATCAAGTATTAGCACTGGGGCATTACCATGTGGTCAGATGAATGAGGTCCTTTTTTTTTTTCCCCTAGATGTGAGAGAGAGAGAGAGAGAGAGAGAGAGAGAGAGAGAGAGGGCATGCATGATTCGTCGCCATGGTTGAAGACAAAAAGGGTGAACATGATTGGTCTGGTTTTGGCTTGGAAGAAGACATGTGATGTGAGAGAGACCAATCCAACAGGTCCTGCCTTTGTCATGACAACAAGCTTCCATCATAAACATCCTTTCATTGTCCATCATCGACATCCAATTGGAAGGGATTGAGTCATCCAGACAGACTTTCCACTTCCCTTTTCATTTCAAGTGAGGAAAAAGATTCACAGTCCTGCAGGACCACCCAAGCCCAAGATAGCTGCATTTCTTACCTTCAGAGAAGAGAGAGAGAGGAGAGGACACTTCATCTGTATATAACCTTTTCTCAACCAACAAGCAATTGGGTAGATTGAGTGCTATTTTCATACAAAAATGATGATATCAACACTTTTTACTTTGGGCACCCACATGTGGCAAAGAAATTATCCATATACTAAGGCAATCCAACCAGACAACAAAATGAGGCATTCGAGGGCCATCAAAAGGGGACCATGAAGGGAGAGGCTACCCCTAAAACAGTCCACAAAATATAATTAGAAGCCAAAGATACCATCGAAAAGACAGTGCCCCCATTCTTAAAGGGTCTATTTGAGCACTTGATCACTATCATCATCCAAACCTTGATGCATTCATCATCATCATTGATGACAATCCGTACTTATGCATCACTAATTCAATCATGTGGCATTTGGCCCTGATGGGAAACTTAACTAGAGTGCGTCCAATAGGATGTTTTTAACCGTCCCTATGTGAGAAAAACATCAGATAGCTTCAATGCTCTATGGCATATATCTTTCTTCTGTTGTCTATCTACAGACACCCATGAATCTCAAAACATGCCACCCGTTGGTCCAAAGGAACTCTTGAGCCAGAAACAAGTAATAAAGTTGGTCTGTTGCTCACTGATCATTGAGATGTAGGGTGGAGAAGCTGAAGACTACAATTTCCAGTGATCCCATGAATTTGCTAGACTGGCCATCTCCATACAAAGAAAGAGCAGAGTCTGAACTTCTGGAGGCATGGGCTAAGACATGTCCCCCCTCCCATCATTCAATTATTGAGTAGGATTCTCTTTCTCTCTCAATTGTTCATACACTTGAGCTATTTATTTGAATATCTGAGATCCAATTTCTGGGAAGAAGCTCTCCTTTCACCTTCAGCTACAATGAAATCCTGGATTGCTTTCTATCTGCTTACCACAGCCATGGCCTTCCAATTCCCTTCTCAAACCCCTACAGATGGTCCACCCAACTCTATTCCTCTCCACAAAGACGGCTTGATCAATGCAAAGCAGCAGCACACGAGAAAGCTGAGCCCATCAATATCTGAAGTTGAAGAGAGGGCCCAGAGAAACAAGGTTGGTTTATTTAACAATATAGCATGTTCTTCTACTGCTAATTTAAACATTGCTTTATAATTTATAGATTATTATCATTATACCTTTTTCCTCATTTGGAATAAAAGATATTGATTGTAACTAAAAGGATAGGGAAACTGATTTTGACACTACTTACAGGTTGTTGGAGGAATGATGGAAAGACACGACAATCAGAGGCTAGCAGGAAGTGAATTTGACGGTGATGACGAAGGGCTGATTTACAATGTGGATTATCATGGAGTAACAACACATCCCACCCCATACCCAAAACATCCTAAACCATAGAGCTTCTACATTCGCATTGCATTTCCAATTCTATTATGTAAGCTAAGGTTATGAGATGATACTTGCAGGACAAAGAACCGTGGGACTGACATGGTAAGTGGCACATGCCAAATGGTACAAGTCTTTCGAACAACCCCAGCTTGCTTTTTGGGACAAGGCTAATATGATGATGAACGATGATTGTTTGTCATATGCTAGTGGTAATGTTTTCAGCCAAATATATACCCGAGTTAATGTCAACTACAATCAGCACTTGTTCTTTTATTTAGTTTTCCTCATTCAGCTCTTCACTAGTGTAAGCCTGAGAAGTTGATGTCTCCCCACCCCGTGAAATAGTGGTTGCATGTATCTACACAGGGAAAATCATCTAAACTTTCCAGATTCACCCTAATAGCCATCTCATAAGTTATTATTGAACTATTACACGTTTAGATGTACCCAGAGAATGTGCTTCAGAAAAATCATGCTTCCCTTGAAAGTCATTTTCCCCAAAAAGGTTCCTACAAAAAATGAAATGTCAGATTTCTTAAGAATGTAGTGCGGGTTAAGGATCCGTGACACTGAGGCGTTTGATGTAGAAAATATGAGAGCACTGACAATGTGTTTGAGGTGTTTGGATGTACCCAAATGAGTAATAGATTATACATGGTGATTCAGTTAGCAATGTGATTTGTAGATAGCTTTTTGGGAAAACATGGGCCATCAGAGGTAGTCATACAGGAACGGAATATACTGGCCACAGGATAAGTTCAAGTGCAACCCACTTGCCTCGCTAGGGCCAGAACCAACCCATCAGCCCCAATTTGCTACTTACTAGACCTCAGGTTAGGTGGTAAATGCGAACGAGTTATTTGGAAGATGATGTGCAAACCGGACTAACATAAAAAAGGCAACGGAAGACAACTAGGGTTGTAAACGGATTGGTTCCGGTCCGGGTCCATGGTGGACCCGGAACCATTTCGGAACTGGTTTCTTAGTTCCGAAACCGGAACCGGAACCAGAGGAGATTTTCGAAAATTGAGGTAATATGTCGGGTCTCGGGTCCACGGGTCTGAACCAAGGTGGAACCGGACCCGGACCCATTTACTTATCGGGGCCTAAATAAGGACTCAGACCCGGTTTTTAACGGGTCGGAACCTCCGTAAAATCGGAGAATCGGGTACCCATTTACATCCCTAAAGACAACTCATGCAGCCGACAAGAGAATGCCAGTTGAACAATGCCTCCATTGATCTTAAGAAAAAATAGTATCAAGGTGTCCTAACAGAAGTTGACAGGTCTAAAATCAACAAAACATTCATTGATAAATTTTAGTCGTGTCTACATAGAAGGGTGGCCAGCCCTGTGCTGAAAGGGAAAAGTTCAGCAATTAGAGGTGCTTCTATGTTAAAATTGCATAATATACGGATTAGTTTTATATGGGAGGAGTATTCACAGCTTGTAGCCAATTAGGTTCATCAAAGTAACACAAGTCCAACAACCCAATATTTTGTTAGTTGCAGATACATGAGAAAACGTCATCTTCTCACCTCCATCACAAAGCTGACTGTAGAAACTTCACACTACATAGTTCATACAAAACCATGTCATCCTCCAAATCGTGCCCCCACAGACAAGGAGGGAAAGAAAAGAGAAGATGGGAAAAGAAAATTCTAAGAGCACTCTGGCAAGCAGATGTGGTGCATTTACAGCAATCTGCAGTTCTATACAGCTAAATCCATTGGGACTCCGTATCTCTTAACCTGAGAACCAATTGGACTTTTGTTTCAACAAAATGCCAACATGACATTCATATAATGTTAGTTCTACACCATCGTCATGAGGCTACAATCATGTAATCATGCATATATTTGAAAGAAAGAATTTGCAAATTGTAGGAAGACAACCATTTCATGAATCAACCTGTTCATCTACCTTATGTAGAAACCTCGATATACATAGCCAAAAAGCTTCTGGTATCTTAAGACGTGAATGTCTTGCCAAGGCAGAAATGATGTCAAATGTAAGTCTATGAACCTCTTGTTTCAGTGCCGTACGTATAAGCATTGTACTCCACACCTCTGGTGCCAACTTAACAGCCTGGTAAAAAGACCGAAACCCATTCACCACCCTTGTGATCATTGCTTGTCCCTTCAAAATACACAATAAATCAGTATCCTCATTATTGAGGTAAGAAACATAATATTACAAAAGAAAGCATATAACGGAAGTTCAATTGCATCTATAAGCCACATGTGCATGTCTATTGCTCACATGTATATAAAGGTGTAAAATTGACAGGCCCAATTAAAAGCGCACACTGACTAAAGGTTTGAGGTCCTTTTTTTTTTTTTTGCTCAGTAACAGCAACCTTTCATAGAAGACAAGGAAAAGGATTACAACAAAAAAGAAAACAAACAGAACAAGAAGTGAGTGGGGACAGAGACGGCATAAAAGAATTATACCATCACCCAAGATAAACAACACCGCCCCCCCCCCCCCCCCCCACACACACACACACACACACAAAAAGAACGAGCACAGAAAAGGATACATAGTAACAGCAACAAAGAATACATATAGGCATATAGCCATTAGCTGACCGCCCATTATGTTGGGATTCCACTATAATCAAATAAGACAACATCTCAATCTCGTCAAAATAGAACTAAAACCTCCAAGGGGGTAAAGCACAAGAAGACAACCAAGAGATAACAATGCTGAGACACAATTCCAAATCTGACTCAGCAAGGTCCGGGGCTTTGAGGTCTGAACAGGAATCTGGGTTTTTGAACCTTGATGTACACTTACAAAGAGAAGATATTGTTGCAGCATTGCCCTTCCAATTCCTTGTTATGTAACTCCCAGAAAGGGAAGCTATACATAGTTGTGATAACAAATGAACCAGCAAATATGCTTGTGGAATCATATAAAATAAAAGTGTGCATGCACATACAAGTACAGATATTAAATACAAGTGTCCTCCATATACATAAACATATGCACATGCATATGAATGGTTATTCTCATCATGGTCACTGCTTCACTCTATAGCAAGAACTTGTTGCACTGATATTGGTTATGATAATTATGAACCCAAAGACCAAACTCACTGCAAGGGTCAAAGAGATAAATGAACTCCATGAATTGAATTTGACAAAGCTTCAGTTCAACAAGCTACAACTAAGTGATGTGCAGCTACTCATCAACCATGCACACATACATGCATGCCAATCGAACTCCCAGAATTGTGGGCCATAACCTTGTGTGAGCATACTCCAAAACCTACACTGATTGGCTGATACTGTCAATTGGGAAACATCATTGTCGAAAAGGATGGTCAGATGTTTAAATGCAATGGGCAAAATCAGAAAACTAAGACCATCCAATCATGTGATTTCTGGGTTATTCATCTGCAGCTGGGCCCACATATTCAAGGGTCCCAATCAGCTGTTGAACAATTAGTGAGTTCAGGCTTTCAGACTTCAGAGTCAATTAAAAAGATTCAGATGCAGATGACGGCAAAGATGTAGATTTCAGGTCTCAAAACCATCAAATGAGATTAAAAAGGCAAGGGCCTTAATGAAACTGTAAAATATGTAAATTGTTAAATGAGGCCAGATACTTAGTCTAATAGAGATACAAGTCTAGTAGAGATATAAATACACATGCAGTGAGCTTTAACAAACCTCAAAATCCGGCACGACTTTTGCATCTTGCTTCTCATCGAAAATGCAAGGTAAAGCTTCCCCCTCTAGAAATGCATCTGCGGCTTCGATTATGTCCTGAACAAGGAAAACCCGCACCCTACGACCCTTCTCCGATAGAATGAACTGAAAGAGATCTTCTGTGGCAGAAACAACAGCACGCATGTCAAAGGATTTCCATCCCTTTACATCTGACACATTCGCAGCAGAGTTATTAGACTCCTTGTCTTCAGGCTCAGAAGCTTGTTCAGAAATTGCCGTAATCAGGCGCTCCAACCGGTTCCATCGAATGGAGCCATTGTTGCGGATAAGAAGTTCCCTCAATATTTTTCTCATATCAGGACTTGGATCCTCCAATAGTTTCCCAATGACAAAAGGATATGCACTCTCAACAACTTTAAAATCAGGATCCAAGGCTTTTGCAGTCCCTTCTAACGATCCTAGTGCTCTAATTACAAGAGCATAGTCGGGGGGTAGAGAGAAATTGAACTCATACATAATATCATAGAGTTGCTCCATTATACTCTGAAGTTGAAATGCCAAGACAGCTTAGAACACTCATGTTTGTTAACATATAATACATGCAGAATACATCATATCGTCTCAAAATTGTTAACATAGTACCCAGGGATAAGAAAACACATTAGCAATGCATCCAATTAGCAAACAAACCACTCCCCACCCCGCCCACCCACTAGCGCACACACGAAAAAAAAAAAAAGGGAAAAGAAACACACTCATGCACAAAAATCATCTCCAAAATAATCTGCCATGAGGAAATCCCACCCTACTTTGATGAAAGAAAATTTTAAACCATCCAGGCCCAAAGCATTATTGCAGGAGCACTCTTCAAGAGCTCTCACGATCTCCCCTCCTTAAAATCCCTCTCCATGTAGAACATCTTCTGTGGGCAGATACAAAGGAACATGACTTTATCCAAGCTAGGCCTGAAAATATCCTTTTCCTACTTTTTTCATGCACAAATTTTCAAAAGAGCTAGCATTGTCCTCTTTAATGTCCGATGGCTCCATAACCACTCTGTTGCCCCTACTAAGTTGATTGACTAAATAGGTTCTCTTGTCATTTTCCATCCTATGAAAACTGTGTTTCAATCCTCATCTTCGAGTAAAAAAATGTATAGAGTTTTGCCTCCAAGCCACCTCTTCCATACAATTTAACTCACTAATCTTTTTCGATGCCTCCCATCTAGCTTCTGTATCCACTTGCTCTGATCCTCTCTCTTCTCTGATTATGTACCATCTATCCACTTCCTTAGTTAAAAAATTCCAAGATTCTTCAAGCATTTTACAAGTCGAAACTTACAAATAAATATGAGTAGTTTTTATTAGAATGGATCAAGGTTTTATGGTAAGTTGGACTTGGGCTATTTCTAGATACAGAAACAAAAGTTGGGCTTAAAAGTTATATGGGCAAAAGGGAGCAAAGGGAATTAAGTAGTACTCTCTCATTGAAACTCCCTCCCTCCCCAAAGGTGTAAATGAGTTACTAGGTACTAACTATCAGAACCGATATGAACAATTAATCGATTGAAACTCCCTCCCTCCCTCTCTCTCTCTGTGTTGATCACTTGATTGTCATAACCAATAATGGCCAATTAGCCAACAATTGACAACATCTACGTAAAAGCAATCATGAATACTCTTTGAAAGACCTAGCATCCCATCCTAGTTCACTCGCAGTCGTAACTCACCACGCATAAAGACGAACCAATTTGCAACCTAATGTCATTTTATAATTCATATCCCTCTTCAACACAACATGATGGCAAAAGTAGGGATGTGATCATGTGACCCGACTGGGCCAAACCCTAGCTTGAGTAGAGAATGCAGTTTGTGTTTGGCCCCTCCAAGTCTGGAGTGTTTGGATTTTGAACCACAAGTGGAATTTGGGTAGGGTCAAGCTTGGCTTAGGCCAAGGGTACTAAAATGGGCCCGCACCCAAATTACACTAAAATATTATGCTATTTTACATATGGTATACATCATATAACACATGTATATTCACTTACACACAGGCTTGGATATTCAAATCTGGCTCAACTCAGGCTTGTAAATTCAGGTCTCATCTACGCTTAGCTAAGGCTCAGTATAGATGTAATCTGGACCACATTTGGCCCAGGTCAATATGCACAGAGGCTTGCCTGTGTTGCACCCTTAGGCAGAATGGGTTTCTACATCTCTTGCATTTCATTAGAATGAAAATGAAATTTGATCCTCCGCTCATGAAAATAGGTCGAAATCCTAGTTTTATGACCGAGCAAGTGCATGCTGTAACCTCTCACTGGACAATAGGAGGTTCCACAATGTATACCAAAAACTAGGAATGCAAACCTGGAAATCATTGGATCGTCTTGACTCATCACTGAAGCTTGTGCGTAGGGCATCTGCAATTAACAGTATATCCGCCCCTTCAGGAATAAATCCTAGAGAAAGGAAGTCATTTGCTAATCCCAGGGAGTCACGATTAACAAAGTGCACAAGCTGTAAGAAACAAGAAGTTTCAAAGGCCAATTCTGGAAATTGCACAACTAGCATCAATTTTAAAGCATAACGCAGCACAGAACAGGGGAAAAATCGCTATGATGATGTGCATATGCAATAGAAATCAGGAAAGAAACAATGTTAAAGGCTAAACACACACCAAATGATTAGTTTGCTTAAGTAGTAACTAGTACTGTTGTTAGCATCCTACGATTCGTATGCCGAATCCCGCGATTCATATCAAATCTTAAGGAAAACGATTCGTAATATGCAACAAATCCCATTTACAAGTGCATCTTTGATCTTAGGATTTAACAGTGAATCTTACGATTCCATACTTGTTTCATTGAATCTTACGATTCAAGTGATTCGACCAAGTAAGAATAGTCATTCCATGAGGTTAATATCAATGTTTTTTTCTTTATTTTTTAAAAGGTCGTTTACTGCTTAGTGAAACCTCTTCAGAATTTTTGTGGCTTTGGGAAAATTCTAGAGATGAATAATAAACGAGCAATTAAATAAAAAAATTGTTCTTCATGAACACTTTCTTTAACTTTAGAAGATATCATAACATGTAGGATTGATGATTTGGATTTTATCTTTATTTGTATTTTTTATTAAATATAACAAAAGTTAAACTATTGCAACTTGTTTATTTTCCCTTGGAACATTGATATCTTAAACATATTTAACTATTCACACTTCACTTTGTTATATTAATATATGTCAATGATGTTCTTCATATTATTGTATCAGTCTTACTTGTCATCATATTTATGCTTCTATGAATGAATTATAAATAGCTACCTGTTCTTTTATATTTTTATATTTTTAATTATTTTATCTTTATAATAAAAGTAGAAAAATCATACGATTCATGATACGACTTGATTCATCCCCTTGAATGATTTGCAATATGATTTCAATTTTCAGAACAATGATCACTAGGAATAAAATGGACAAAGGGCTAAAATTAGAAGAACCTTAATATGCTCAAGATGTACCAAAGTAAACAAATTTATTAATGAACTGCAAATAGATAGTTCAACGAAAGAAAGAAAAAAAAAAAGTTCAATGCATGTGAAGATCAATTAGAAGAGCAAACTACATACATGAGTTTAATTAAAAGGACTGACACAAATCCATTAACAATTGATTTGCTAACATGACTCAAATTTAGAGCTGGTGCAGAACTCATGAAAAATATTATTGAGGCAAAGAAATCTAACCATTTGGATAAGTCCAACACGGAAATGACGAGGAATGTCTCCCATCATGCCGAAGTCAAAGTATGCAAGGGATCCATCACTTGTAGCGACAAGATTTCCTGGGTGTGGGTCAGCATGAAAGAAACCCACTTCAAGCAATTGCCTCAATGAACAATAAAGTCCCTGATAAATAAGATAAGAATTCAGTGTGTTTTAAGTTTGGTAGACTTAAATTTATGATGATTCCATTCAACGCCTAACCACACTCTGAAGAGGTTGGAAGTATACCAAAGTTGCCCACTAGTAAGATGCATCAGTATTACAGTTGATGCACCAAGAACTTTGGAGTTTATAGCAATATAATTTTTTTTAATGGCTTATAACAATATCATTTGATGAAGAATCTGGGGGAAAAGGAAAGAAGAAAAGGGGGGAAAAAAGTGTGTGTACATGTGAAGAACACAATGAAAACACTAGAGAAATATATGTATAAATACCTGATCAATCAATAGCCTCCGGTTTAAACATGCTTCACCAAGGCGAGTTGCATCTGTGAGCTTGATACCATCTATCCACTCCATAGTAAGCACAGCATCGCGGGTAAAGTTCCAGTATATTTTTGGCACCTTAATGTAATTAGTATTCATGTTCCCAACACCTCCAACAGCTGAACGTCTTTTGTCACTGTTCTGTTTGTCTGCAAACCAAATAACACTTCTGACAAACTGGTTTCAAATACACAAGAAAATGAAAAATAAGTTCAAAACAGTGGGTGAGAAGAAATTCAATGGTCGCGTGGCTTTCTTACAAAAACTATAATAGGGTTTCAAAAAAATCTATCAAGTAGCAGTTTTGTGTCTTTAAATGCCCCAATGAAGAAAAGCCATGAATATTTATTAGCAAAAAAAAAAAAAAAAAACCGAAAAGCCATGAATATACCACTAAACTAAGATAACCTAAAAGAATAAATTTTACAAATAAACATGTGGGCCATGGAAACTAGAAGTTACCCGGATAGCAAGCATAGAGAGAAGCAAACCGTTCTGCATTTTGTGCCTCTTGGATGTAATCAATTTCTTCAAACATGTGCCTTACCTGCTCATTCACAAAATGCCTGGAAATATGGATAAGCATGTCCTCTAGGTATCATATTAAACTCAAAATAAAGATACCTTGAAGGGCTAAAATAAAAACATTAGTTAGTGAAAGTTTAAGGCACAATTTGTAAGCTTAAATGATCCAATCTAAGATAGATTATAGAACACCTTGACTCACCATAAGACACCTATAAAAGAAAGCTTAAAAGAAATAAAAAAATTTACAGTTCGTACTATTATCTGCTATATCAATCAAAAGTAAAGGGAAAAACACTTTGGCTTCCATTATTTCACGACTTAGACACTTAAGAGAAAATGAATAGGTTAGCATGTGATAGAAAAATGTTTTATAAAAGATAGAACACAAAAAAAAAAAGAGAGTTAATAATACTAATATAGCAATTTTGGTGAGTAAGACGAAATGATCAAGTAGTTAACACATTTGCTTCGAGAGAGAGAGAGAGAGAGAGAGAGAGAGAGAGAGGACACACCATCTCATTCACTGCAACCATTAAATCTCGCCGAGCCTTCGCAAATCGCTTCAACTGGCCACCAATCATATGAAACAAAAGGGCATCAAGTGTCAATGACAGTGACATTCCAGGTCTCTGAACTTTAACAGCTACAAGTTCCCCAGAATGCAGATGAGCTGCATGACTTGAAACAATAAAAAATAAAAGCATTTAGACCCAGGAAATTCAACAAAACTACAAACATACCATGTTTACATGCACACACACAAAAATGAAATTAAAGTGTCCATACTAACACAGAACAAAATCTGAAAGATTTTTATGCATACGCATGTGAGAGAAAAACCATAAGAAGAACAATGGCACAATGTCCCCCTCCCACAAATATAAATCCTCTAACCTTTATACACCTGTCCCAAGGATGCTGCTGCGATGGGTTTTGGGCTGATGTCAGCAAATAACTGTGAAATTGGAGCACCCAACTGAGACTCAATCGACCTAATTGCAAGATGCGTCGGAAAAGGTGGTATTCGATCCTATAAATCAATTGAAAACTCTCAATTTTACAATGAGAAAACCTTATATGTGAAAGACGTATATGTATTCAAAAGATTAGACATGAAATTTCAGGTGTACAAAGCAGAAACTTTGCAGCCATGACTCAGAAAGTTAGACCATAAGATGATGTCTAACTTAGAATTAAACAAGATTTCATGATATAAGTCAATCACATTATGGCATCCTTAATCACATAATGAAGTTCACATGGTCAACTTACGTCTGTGCAGCGACTGAAGAAAGAAGGTAAAATGAGAAAAGAACATGTAGTAGTTGATAGCAACAATATATAGTGTTAAAGACACGCCACTGATGATGATGATGATGGCAACTGGGATGAAGAAAATGAATGAATACCTGCAACTTAGAAAGCTCTTGGCAATACTCATTAGGTAATATATCGGTTCGCGTGCTCAGAGCCTGCCCAAGCTGTAAATAGATCAAAGAAACTTAGAAGAATATCACCAATGATTCCCAACTGGAATGTAAGAATTATCTAAAGATTCAAATTGTCGGTACATCAAGAAACCGCAAAATTCTTGTGAGAATGAAGAAAGTTCATAACAATCTAGGAAGAATCAAGACTAATATGCAACCAATTTGACGCCCATATTCTGCCCAATTTAATTAACTAGAGAACTCCAAGTGCCTTTTTTGTGAAGTTGAGATGATACAATGGACAATCCAAATGCAGTCAGAATGGCATATGTAAGGAGTACAGTAAACAATCCAAACTGGAACCTTAGAAAAAGATTGGATATAGCTAATTTACCAATTGGCGAAACTAATACAACCACCTCCTTGACTAGTAACTAAAGCAACAAGAAAGAAAATTACCTTGATGTAAAAAGGTCCCAAGCGGATTAGAGTCTCCCGGAACTGACACAAAGAAAGTAAAAATTATACAAAGAAACTTATATGTATGACAGCTTAACTAATTGAATTGAACCCTCGAGCATGGTTAAGATATATGGGTTATGTTCTTCTAAGAGGTACCTTTCATGGATTTGTGTGAGAGGTAACCTTTTTACCATCATGTGGGACACCCATGACAAATCCAATCCCCTCACACTCACTACCCCCCCATGGGCTAGCACTCACTCTAATTTGGCACACATCTGAATAATAATTATCGTTGGATTAAATTTCAATGGTTTCTTAAGTTACATTTTTCATGAAATTTAATCAGACGGTGATCATTATCAGATTAGTGCCAAATTAGGCAAGTGCTAATTTATGGAGGCTTAGTGAGTGTGCGGAGGTGGATTTGTCACGGGTGTCCCACGTGGTGGTAAAAAGGTTACCTCTCACACAAATCCGTAAGAGGTACCTCTTAACCCCTACAATATATAAACCAATGTTGTCTCCATTATCATCAAAGCTTCTGATATTCTAAAAGCTTAAGCAAATCATATGGAATAAGATGATCTTGTATTTATGCAATTTTGATAAACCGTAACGAACTCACAAAAATATATATGGCTACGAAGAATAGATTGTTAAATCCAGACTCGCAACATAAGCATGAGTTATGTTAAAAAAGAAAAAAATATATACAAGAACTTCACATGCATAGCTATTTCTATAAATAAATTTTCTGTCATTTTTATTCAAAATATTGAGTTGTGTTTGTGTGTCTGATAAGTATACAACTATCATATAAGGCATATCTTAGAAAATGAAGTATCATTGTTTATAGTGCCATTAGTACCTTAACAGCTCGTTTATGTATGTCTTGAACCAAAACTTGCCATATGGTTAGCTTAGCCACATGGAATGAGATAGTGGCAGCTCTGTACAGAGCCAAGAATGGACCAAAATGATAGAATGCAATACTCTTTGAATGGTAAGTTCCAAGAGCATGACCAAATTCACTTTCCAATGATTCCTTCCTCAGCTTTGCATACTCTGCTGATGGCCTTTCACCATGGACACTGGAGAAGCCAGTTGAAAACCTGCATATATATATATATATATATATATATAATGATCCTTAATAAAAAATTCACGATACTAGACAACTTAGCAGCAAAACAGTATCAGTATCAGTAGTAGTAGTAGTAATAAAACACTTCAGTCACCCAATTTTAACACTCCACCCCCCTGTCTCTCTCCCGAACACGATTTTATTAATTGAAAGCAACAAAAAGAAAAAGGAAAAAGGAAAGAAAAAAAAATTCCTACTTCCCAACAAGATGGAAGACGGATTGTCTGTTTCTACAGCTAAGCCCACAGAGGTGCATCAAGGAGTACCATACTTTTCAAATAAATAACAAAAAGGAAAATTTACATACGAATGTCGAAGAAAGAGATCTGATGAGAACCGATCAACACTTCTCCAGCTTCCAAGTTCAAAATCTGATTGACCTTTCACTAGCAAAGAGTTCGATGAGAGAGTTTTAAAGGCACAACCATCAAGTAGAGCTGCAGAAGAAAGAGATGAATGTTGTAAATAGACTTGGGACAAAAAGTAGGAAAAAAAAAAACCTAGTTTGCCACTCAATGGAGATATCTGCAACAAGAGGTGTTTTTTCCCCTTACTTTTATTTCAAAAATAAATGCATGCTTACACTAAGACATTAACAATGTGTTAGGCAACTTGTGCTTGCCTAGAAATATAACTGCTGCGTTACATGAAAATAGCATACATTTCCAATTAAGAAAAAGGTAGAAGTACATTAGCAAAATGAATGTAAATCAGTTATTGACTAGCACAAAAACCCGTGCTAATCACGGGTATGCATGAAGAGATAGGATTCTATGTATATTAGAAAGGGGGAAGATGGGAGTCCATAAGGAGGGGAAGTATATTAGTGGAAAGTGAAGGGAGAGTATGTTAGCGGTTGTAGAAACTGAAAATAACTTATGGTCAAAATTAAAAGGTAAAGTCAAAATTAAATCCAAAACCCACTCTTTATTGCTAGAGTAAAGCACCAAACAAGACTTTATTGCTAGAGTAAAGTACCAAACAAGAGAGTGAATGGATGAATTACAACATTTGGCTACCTGTATTTCCATGGAAATGCACTTTAATTTCAGAAGATCCAAAAAAAAAAAAGTAAAGGTGCTTGGACACTTTTACATATAGTACATTTCCTGTATTCCCCTGTTTAGGTGCTTGGTTACATGTTTCTATTTATTTGCTGCAGGGAGAGAAATAGGAGGTGAAATGTGTGAAACGTACTTTCATTTCACCCATGTATGATGGGCCTGTTCGCCATAAGTTCAATTTATTTGATAACAAAATGCAAGTCATTCCCTTTCTTTAATTGTTTATTAAAAATGAGTGAGGTAATCAGCTCCTCTCGCCCTGCCAAAAGGGCCCATATATTCCTTGTCTATCTCTAAAGGCACATTCAATCCAGAATGAGTTGTAACTTGTGCTCTGGTACAAGAATATGCCACCAATACAAATAAGAATCTGAAAAGGCTGATTTAGTTCGAAATGGACGACACACTAAATAACAAAAACATGAAAATATATAAATAAGTGCAATAAAACATTTTCAAATAGCTTTTAAAGATTTTAAAAGCAGTCATGTTTGCTATCAAATTGATGATAAAACCTCTATCCTGGTTTCTGTTAATGGGTTTCTTTTTTCTTTCCCTTATATATATATATATATATATATATATATATATATATATATAAGTTCATCAAGGAACTTCCAATTACATATTCTCCTTTATAACTAGAGCCAATTTGTCCACCTCTCCATTCCGTTCTCTATTAATGTGAACAAACCTCACATTCATTGGCTCCTTCATATCTTCATCTCCTTAACCATTGGTTGCAGTTTCCATTGGGGGCTGAAAGGAACCTTGGGCCCACTTAATAGCATTGAGTAAATCCCCTCAAAATCAAAAGCCCTGCATATGTTCTTTAAACACATTCATCCTTCTCTTAGATCCATAATTTCTCCTTGATTTGAACCACTTCGGCCAATTACAACCCCAAAAAACCCCAAATCCCAACTGAGCCTCCTTATGATAATTCTAAAAGCCCCTCACCAATTATACAACAAGACCCATATCCGTTAAAAAACAACAATTACTCATAAACATAACAATCTCCAAATAGAAGCAAAAGATAGAACATTATCCAACAAACAACCGACCATCACCAATTACCACCAAGTGTTTATTGCCAGATCTTCGACATAAACGAAAACCCAAATCAAGAAAAGCATTCAAAGGAAGAAAGTGAAGATCTTTGAGTAAGAAAGTGGGAAATGCAGTGATACCTGTGGAGAGAATCGAAGAATGGCGCATGAGAGCCGCAACACGGCGACTCTGGAGGAGACTGTTAGCAGGCATTCCTCATGGGCTAGAAATCTCGATGCAGGAGATCGATTTCTCTCAACCCATTTTCAGAAAGCTCGATTGAGAGAGAGGATTTGGGGCTCGAAAGCGAACAGATGGGGGTGTCGACCAGGTGTTCGACGAAATGCGCCAGTTTTATAGTGTCTGAGGTGGGCACGCGGCAGAGAGGAGAAAGACGAAGAGTGCGCCTTAACTAAAACTGATGGGCCACAGCATCAAACTGACTCGGAGAATGGACGGTTAGATTAGATTCTTGAGTACGATTTTTCAGCGAGTCCGGATCCTGTTTGGTCCAAACATGGTTTAAGGGGTGATACATTATTTTATACTTAAAAGACGGAGCTGGCTTTAAAAGACAACATTGATTTTTTAATTCAATAAGTTCATATATCACCCCCGATTGGTCCAAATGGTTGATCCGAAATCTTTCTCAGTGAGTTCCAGGGCAGGGTTGGTCAACTGCAAGCCTAACCTGTTTTAGTAATTGGGAGTGATCTTGGGTCAGATTCAGCCCATTTGTAAGAAAGTTAGTGCCCGGCGGAGCCCATTTGTTGTACAAACGTCTATGTGGGAATTTGTCAAATTTCAACCCGTTGACATGCAAATGTTAGATCTCACGACAGCCTTAGCGTCAAAATCCCTACAAACATCCATTCTTTTAAATCATAGTGTTTGCCCAAGAGGTATCTCTCGCGGTTTTCTCTTACGACTCGTTTGAATGCTTATCAATCATCGGACATTGTGAGGACCAATTGGGTCATATTGGGATTATATATGTTGATTTAGGGATTTAGAAGTTTAATGGTCTCTTAAATTAAGTATTTGTGTTTGTGAAATTCAATTTATTGGTAACTATAATTCATATGAATGTCAAATCAAATCTAGTTTTTTTTAGTGACCTAAAGGAGAGACTTTGAACCCATCTGAATACACCAAAAGCCCAAGTAACCTTTAGGTATTCAGTGGAGAGCCTATAAAACCACCAACACACGGACTGCCCACTGATGTGGGACTTGCTTTTTTAATTTAGCGACCTAGAGGAGAGACTATGAACCTTAAATTTAGTTTTATTTCTTGAGGGTTTGCGAGTGTGAAGAGGTTAGTATGAGGATTGAGGATAGGTCAATCCCATGTATATCTCATAGAAGTTGATCTCACTTTGAACTATATAAAGGCCGAGGTGATCAAGGCCTTCTTAACAATTGAGCCAGAAAATGGGGACCAAGTAGAGGTAACTTGCCTTGAATCACTGATCAAATCCAATCCAATGTGGGTTGGGGCGGCTCAGGTCAGGCTCTGGGCTATGACCTGACTTGGCTGTTGGACCCATGCCATGGTTTTGGTTCGATCAAAACTGCTTGTCCCTAAACATGTGAATCATGCCATTCAACAATTGAACCTGTCAAACTGTTCAAACTAACCACTTTTTTTTAATAATGGTTAGCCAATGGGTTTTGTGGCAAGAATGGGTACAAAATAGTGGGTCTTATCCTGATAATCATCATCTACCTGCAATGTATCAAATATTAGATTTCAGCATAATAGATGGATCTCATTCTCACCTGGCTACAAACATTATAGTTTGTATAAATCGACTTGACTAAGAAACCTTTTACCACAATCTTAGATTAGCATTCCACATTATTCACAAATTACATATATCAAGGAACTTCATCTTGAATATCCATCATCAGTTTTTACAAGGCATAATCAAACTTCAAATTGGAACTCAGTTGTCTTACCCCCACAGTTCTCACTCTTGCTAATGTCCATTCATACAGGTCTTATATATACATATATATATATAATATAAAAGTAGAGAACACAAGGAACTCATAATTGAGGGGAATAGTTTATTGATCATATATGAAGGTACATTGTCTCTAGAAAAACAAAAATTACATATCCTCAAGCCATCTCAATACCAGAATATAAAGGAAACAATTAGACAAAGTCTACAAAAATAACTTTTTACAATATTATGTATTAATCAATTATTCAGATCTTTTATTTCATGTAAATTGGTTTTACTCTTTCTGGTTGATTTTGTTTTATAGATTATCCTAAATTCCTAATTGAAGATCTTACAAAAAAAATAATAATAATAATAGTAACTTTAGATGAACCCTATATCAAAACGGTAATTTTAGTTTCCCTCCTACTAAAGTGGTCTTCCCCAAAAAAAAAAAATCATTGATTACACATTACGTGGAGATGGGACCGCAGATCCTTACACAGCATGGCTGGAAGCAAAGGGCTTCAACCAGTAGTATGAGTTAGATTTTGCAGAGACTTTTGGTCCGGTTGCAAAAATCACTCTCATACAATTCCAGATTGGTTTCACCATGAGCAAAGGGACCGCAGATCCTTACACAGCATGGCTGGAAGCAAAGGGCTTCAAACAGTAGTACGAGTTAGATCTTGCCGAGACTTTTGGTCCGGTTGCAAAAATCACTCTCATACAATTGCAGATTGGTTTCAACATGAGCAAAGGGTGAAAATTTAAACAGATGATAGTCATAATGCTTTTTAGCATGGGGGAGTTGACATAGGGATCTACTTAGAAAAGCTACATGGTTTTGAGGATTAGCAAAAGATAGCACCGCAAACGTGAAAGATTTTTCACATATTCAAATGAAAGCTTTTGGTGTAATAATGTTGAGAGGGGCACTGTTGAAATCATCGCTGACTTAGTACACTCACCGAAAGGGTTGGGCCGGTGGCGCTATGTAGGCTAGGATATTAAGATGAAGTATGTATGGTAGAGATGTAGATGAGACCTTGATTTTCCCATAATTTAAATTACTAGGGTTACAACTAGGTATTCATTATTATCTATAAAAGGAGAGATCGTTTAGGGCACGTTTGTTGTATAAAAAGCTTGCAAAGTGGAAACACTTCTCCATAATGTGGAAACTTCAATGTTTGGTGCGGTCACTTGTTCAAGAGAAAATAACATAAAAATGAACTAATTTTTTTACAATTGCTTATAAAACAGTTCTCGAGACTTGGTTTTCCATAGTTGTTCATAAGATCGATTTTCTCACAACGCTGCACATATTTGCCCTTAATGGCCGGGTTTTTTATTTTCGCCCTTAATGGCCGGGTTATTTATTTTCGCCTTTGTTTGTTAATTTTTACCCACCTTTAGAAATACAAGCCTTAGAAATCCTAGGGAATCATTTACATGATAAAGAATGGCCCTTAGTGCTTGCCACAATTCAAGTCTAAATTGAGTTGGGTCCACTGTGAAATTAATCACCGGAACACATACGAGTTAAAAAAGGAAAAAAAAAAAATCAAAGGTAGAAGGAGTGGAATCAAGTGTCAACTGTCATCAATCTGATGATGGTCTACCCATGATTGGAGAGAAGTTTAATGGAGGACCAATTTAGACCAGGTTGGGGCTTAAAGCTAGAGGTGGGCAACAAAGATGTATTTATTTGAGTTGGCAGGCTGGCAGGCTGGCTGGCTGTATGAACTTCTTTTAGAACCCGGCTGGGCTGGGCTGGGGGGTGGAAAAGTATACATAGGCTTAATATCCAAACCTGACCCATTTATTTGAGTTGGCATGTCATCTCAAACTTGCAATTAGCAGGTTGAGCTTGTGGGCCTGCTCTGTAATTGATTCCCTTCCATTTTTCCCTCTAAAAAAAAAAAAAAAAACCTAGCAATTCAGAGGAAGTGGTACTGTGGGAAGAATCTTTTCCCCACCCAATTCCCTCCTATGGGGCACAGATTTGGTGTTTTTCTTTTGAAACCAAAAAAAAAAAAATCTAATGCCTGAATCTATGGGGAGTATGGTTATAATTTCTGAACATATACCAGTCTTTGTGTAAAACTAAAAGGGCCTCTATTACACACCAGATGTGACCAATACATATCTGTTGTTTCCTGGATAAAAAGAACTCCACACTTACATTTGGGGAAAAAAAAAAAAAAGGGCTCACCTCTAAGCAAGCTACCCTCCTGACACAGGCACTACTCTTTTCTGAATTGCCACACCAGGTTTTACTTTGACTCACTGACACTGTTGTATTGAAATAAAATATATATATATATATATATATATATATATATATACATACATATATGTTGGCTTATAAAACCATTAAGCTTGAGAGCTAGGAAGATTTAGAAGGGTTGATAATATGCACACTCCTAACACTCCTAACACTCCCTTTATGTTGATTTACCCAAAAAAAAAAAAAAAAAAAACTCCCTGTGTGTCTTTCAATCCTCCATCTTCCCTTTGATTGGAATGGACCTAGAAGGGTTCCACAGCAAGTTCTCTTGGTAACAACTGCCGGCTATTCTCATTAGAATTGGACTCTATATTTCTACCTATACCTTATCCAATAACAGACTTTGTAAAGTTAATCATTTGACAAGAGTAAAGTAGCCTTATTTTGTGGTCCGGGCAAATTGATAGTGTGTCTATCAGATCTGGTCAATGTCATGCCACAACAATTGAATGGGGAATAATCTCTAAAGACTTCTTCCATATATCTCAGTAAGCCATCCATCAATACAAACAATCCACACTCTTCTATCCTTGCAAGTGGTCCCATCATGTGAGGGGCTGTAAATTCTTTCATGGGGCTGTAAATTCTAGTATTGAAAGAGAGAAGAATTCAATGCCCTACATCTAAAAAGAGAAGGACAACATTTTCATGCTTCTTTCTCTTGTGGTCACCGCATCTACAATACATTTTCTCCATAATCCTTACAACATCCCCCGCATGTCATTAATGTTTTTCATTCAAACCTTACTCATGTAGTTTATCATCTTCCATCCTTCTCATTTCTCAACCTAGTGAAAGGGTATGGACTACTGTCCTACCTTGTTTTATCATTAGAGAACAATAAATTCATTCCAATGTTTATTGTCAGATGGACCACATTTAAAATATGAGAGTATAAAAAGAAAAATAGTCAAGTCTTGTGTTTTAAATGTGATCCATGTGACACCCAATTCATTGATAGATCAGCTGTGTGGCATCTTCATCTTCTTCTCCACATAAATAATCAGGGATCAATTCCTGCTTTATAAAATGATTGACGTTAGGGTTGAGATAATCGAATTGGTATTAGATAATCTAATTTGTGAGTTTGTGGTCCCCCACAAAAAAACTTGGATATACTTGGGGTCAAGATGTCAAATTTCTCCCCCTCTTTCTGTGTGGAGATGGTTCTTTATTTTATTGATTTTTGTGCATAAGTTTTGAAACACAGCCCCAAATGTAATTTTGTCACCTACTGTTTGCCTAGCTATATATATCTATATTCAATTATTAAGAGTGGTCGTGCTAATTTAAGACTAGACCTTTGGGCCCACCCAGACCATCTGTGACTCGTCCTATTACCATCTTACTCACCATGCAATTAATTGGCACTTAGAGAGCAGCATTTTTGAGGTTTTTCTTTTGTGAGATTTACCACTCCCGATTCTTATCTTATGAAGTAAGAGTCTAAACTCATTGAGGGTGAGACTCACTTGGATGCAAATTAATCTTGAAAGATAGTGTCATGGAAAAGTCTTATTTTCGAGAATTTCATTCAGTCCATGCTTAAATATGCAAATGATATAGTGCATATTTATTTATAGCAGCCATGGTATAAATTGGATCTTTCATCACCCATGTATCTTACGCACACGTGACACGCCTCATGTATGACAATTTTGACATTTTCCTTAGTAATGTTAATAAAATTTTAATATGGTACAGTGGTTGAGTGGCTTTTCTCAATTCTTAAAAAAAAAAAAAAAACATTTCTATCACCTTATTCTCTATGTTGCTCTCATGTTGACCGAACCCATAAGCCTCTGGGTATTCATCTGTAGTCAAAATTAGATCCACCTCCAAAACCCAATTACTAATTGCAAACCACAAGAAAGACCCATAATCAAATTCTTTGGGTCGGATCCAATGGTCATATAGAAAAGAAATCAAAGTCCGTTTACGCTTTCAAATAGATATTTAAAACATACGCATGCACACATGCTCTTGTATCGGGTGCCCTAGAAGACGCCAAGGCCTTTTTTTTTTTTTTTTTGAAAAGAAAAGAAAAGAAAAGCCCCTTCGAGCGGGGCCTACCTATGCATCACAATTATGGAAGGTTGAGAGATGAAAATATCTAAATGTAGATGAAGGCAATGAATACAAAATATTAAGCCGATAAATGATCCTAAACCTAAGTTTTAAGTATTTAAAGTTTATCGGCTATACATCATAAAATATTTTGTTATGAAATTTAACACTGAAAGTGTCAGGGCTTATGACAAATAAACAGGACTGGGAGGGGGTAGCATGTGTGAAAGGAAAAAAGAGGGGAGGGGACAGTGTGTGTGAAATGTGAAAGGCTGAGGTGAGGGGATAGTATGTTTAATAGGGATTGAATTGACTGAAGGGGAGCCTCACGTTCTAAAAAGCATGGAGTTTAAAAGAGGCATTTTTTCAAGTTAAAGAAGGGCTTCTTGTAGACTTGCCCTCAATGTATACACATTAAAAACACTTTCAAGCAAGATGGAGCCTTCAGTAACATATACTTTTCCTAGGGATACCAAACACAACATATTCATTCAAGCAAGATCTTATACTTGAATATGATAAAACGATAGATTATATGAAATGATCTTTTATTTTATTTATGTGGATTGTACGAAGAGATAAGGGAAGGCGAAAAAAGCTAAGGCATTGGATGGGCACACCTCACCCCATCCATATCCAACTCACATAAGAAAGGCCATTGGTTGATGGGACATTTGACTCCACTTAATATATCTTTTCCTCTGCTTCTATTTAAACATAGGCTAGAATATCTGTCTCCCAATAGCATAAAGTCTACCTTAGATTATAACCTTATCTCTTTAATCATGCAATGGAACTGGTTGATGACTTTTGAGTGAAGCTAGACAAGAAAAGTAATCACAAGAAAATGAGCAAGACTGCCTTACATTTGGCTTTTGTGTCCTCCACTTTTCCAAGTATGTTCCAGTGTGAATTTTGGGTCATATACCATTTATGGTTTTTGCCCCTCTAAAAATGGGGACATTCATGCACATCTATCTTTTACTATAAGGTGAGGGCATTTTTTCTTTTTGTACATGAAGACAAGGAAGTGTACTTCACCCTATATACTTGAAAATTTACTTTTGTATATGAAAATTCTCATTTATGAAAGTGTTCATCACTCTATGGTGAGAGACAGATGTACATGAATATTCTCCTCTAAAGATATGTCCTTATAAAGGCAAATTCTATGGGATACTCCATCTTTTGGATCCTTGTTTTTTGGGAGCATTTTTATGATGAGTTTAATTCCTTGGGACACACTATCTCCTTGTTTAATCCCTTGGTACACACTATCTCCTTATTTGGCACACTAATATTAATTTGAGAAATATAGTAGACACTAGTTTGTCATAATTAGTTTGCATGATGCATCCACAATAAACTCTCAGGAAATTAATCACCCACTATCTATTTTGAAATAATGCTGTCTCAATTAGCTCATTTAGAAATAGAGTTGTTTCTATTAGAGTAGTTTACAAATAGACAATTTGCTAATGCATTATTCAATTGAAAAAAGCAAATTTATTGGACATGTGTGGACTTTTAAAAACATGAAATTGAAAGTTGTCAAATTGCTTTATTGACAAGTCTGATTGGATTATATTTCCCTCTTGTTACTTAAAAAAATAAATAAATGGAAAACAACCTTCATGCTAATTCAATCAAAGAGGCAAACAGATGCCAACACACTCATGATTGAGTGGTATTGGTACTTATTTCATGCATCTGCATAGGATTGATCTCTATGTTTTCAAGTTGAAAGTATCATTGCTATTGGTCATCAAACATAGCAGCAAAGAGGCAAATAGACTTCTCTGATAAAAAAAATAAAAAAAAACCTAAATGGCTATTTTGGATGTCGAATAGGACCTATTTTTCTGGCTTATCAAAGAACACTTATGTTTGCACAATGTATAGTCTCTGTACTTTGAAGACCAAAGGCTAAGGGCAAGGAGTAATTGATTGACCTTATATTTTGCGTACCTTTCTAATTTGAGGACAAAATCCTTCCTAGATCTATGCAAAAATGGAGCGTATTTGATCACTTGTTGTCAAATGGGTGTCTCATTTGCATGATTGAACTTGAAGGCTTACAAAACTCAAATAAGTGTAAACTTTGGGTGACTGCTAATTCACAATGGAGTAGTAAGTGGACTTTTTTTTTTTTTTTGGTAAAAAGAAATTTTATTAAAAAAAAAAAGCACAAGAACAACAGGAGGGAAAAAAGAAAAAAGAGAAAACAGTTAACTCCTGGTCAAAATGATACTTGAGGCCCATTTTCAGTCTACATCATGTCTAATAGAAAGAAAAAACTTAGCAAGCCTATGAGCTTGCTTATTTAGAGTCCTATGGATAAATTCAACGTCTACCGAAAGATATAAGGAAGCCAAATATTTAATATCTATAATAATTGAGTTAATGGACCAATTAAGGCCGTCCTTCAAAGCAAAAATCACTTCTTGAGCGTCTGTCAAAACACGAAGCCTATAAAAACCACTTCTTGAGCGTCTGTCAAAATACGAAGCCTATAAAAACCATTCTTCCAAGCCTTTTCTAAATAAAAGAACAGGAGATTGATCATTGGTTGTTTATATAGATAATTAGATGTGTCATCGCTCACCTATTAATGGTTGGCAAGTATAAGTTGAATCGAGGATTTAGAAATACAATTAAAAATTTGCCTATAAAATCAGGAAATGCCTAAAGTCATGAAAGTATTAATTGGGGAATAGTGCTAGTTCCTTTCAAAAGTTCGACACTGGACTATATAAATACTCTTTCATGTGTTTGTGTCTTGAAGCTTTTTGGTGGCTAGGATTTTTTATTTTTATTATGTTTTTTTAGATTCAGAATATTTAATGTTACTTTATGTGGTGTGTTGCATGTCTTAAAATTTGTCTTTTTGAAAGCAAAAGACATAATCACTATATAAAAAAAATAGTTTATTAAGACATGTGCATTATTTGTATATGCATGTATCACTATATAAAACTTACATTGAGAGGGCATTCTTGGTTACTTTGAGATTATATGAAGGGGTGTATGTAGTAAAATCAGATTAGGAGATAAAGTCTGATTTATATTTTGATAATCCCAATTCTATTAGCATTCAAGCAAAATAGTGTAATAAGTATCAAAATAAAGAAAACTAGGGGTAATGAAAAGCAGCTACTAGTAATGTCTTATTTTGGCAGCATGACAGATGTGTCCGGACCCTTGGTAGTTGGTACCCCATTAATATCCATGATCATGATAAAAAAACAAGCAATATTTGGATGTGGAATGTGGAATTTGGATGGCTAATGTTATTTGGTGCGGTTGTGGATTTCTTATAGAAAATTGAATCTTCTTATTTTGTAAAATATTTTTTTTGAAAAAAAATAGCATAACATATATATTATTTATTCAACAACGTCAAATAATAATTTATTTTAAAAAAATAAAAAATAAAAGAGTTGTAGGGTTTTGTGTTGAAATAGACAAGAGTAAGGCAAAGAGAGAGAAGTTTTTCGATGAAATCTATTTCTCATACCTCCCCATAGGAAACTCATTCCTACCATTAGTAAGAAAAATGCTGACGAGGCAGGAAAGCGTTTCCGTCGAATTGTTCTGCACCAAACGCTTGAAAAATAGATTTTCCGTGGAAAACCATCCACTTTTCCGCTGAAAAGTGCTACACAAAACAACATTAGCACCAATCCATCACGGGAAAACTTTTTACACCAAACATTAGTTTCTAATTTCCTCAAAAAAAACCTTTTTTGAGGTATTTAAAAATCATAGAATTTGCTAATGTGACAATTTCATCTTTCCATAGAAGTTGTCTCTACACAAACGTGCCCTAAAAGAATTTAGATGTTTGGTACAACACATTTTTCCTACTTATAAAATAAAATTAACTATTTTTTTTAATGCAAAGAATTTTGATTTCCTATGAAAATAGTAGGGATGTGGGATGTCTCACTTTTGTGGAAACTGAAATTTGTTGTTTGTGAATATCTTTCATTGCACAAAGAAGACCAAAAATGCGATATGTTGGCCCCCGTAATATTGGAACACATTCACCTGTGCTCCTATAGGGTCTGCGCTCTTGTGGATCTGTACTAGTATATACATGAAACTCATATGATGGATCTAAACTTCGGGGGTGATTTGGGTGTGCAGTGCACTTGTTCAGGTGAATATTTTTTTTTTAATTTTATATCCAAAATGCTCAAAAGTATTGTAGCTAATATATTGTTATCGGGGCAAATCTTAATGCGATTAGAGTTGGGCTTGCTTTCAAATTGATCATGTATAAAATAAATAATACGTATGGAGTGAAAAAAAAAATTATATAAAAAAAAGCGACTTGAATTTTACAAGTGACTCCCAGTGATGGGTTTAGAGGCCTGACCTCAAAGAATTCTCTAACCTCAGCCCCCATAGTGCTACAGAGGATGACTTCCTTAGCCTCTGCTACATTTTACATGTCATGATCACATGTATGACAAATGTGGTGTCCCACATGAATGATCTTGATTCCTTATCTTGTGCAAGCAATAATTAGGGGGCCATTTGGCCAAGTGCCAGGTGTCCCTTCTAGAAAGCTTTGGCTTTGCTTAAGGGCACATGGGTGGATTTGGATGGGGGATACTTCAGCAATAATCCCCTGAGACAGTAGAAAGTGGTTAGGTGAGGCATGGGATAATCTGGAGAGGTACTCCACTAGGGTTTGATTTCCAATTAGGGTTTGTTTGGGTTGCTAAGTGCAATTTTACAAAGTGGCCATGACCAAAAGAAATAAAAATCTTATTATGGATGATTTATCATTTTAAAGTTGATATTGAGATGTATGCAATTATGGGTGGCAACACTTGACCTAACTTGCTATTTTTACCTACTAATCCAATCCTAATTTGATACGTATTTCATTTGCCAAACCCGATTTGCATAAAATATGGGCGACCACAAGTCAGGTTTTCCTGACTTGCATAAAAGTCGGTTGGGTTAGGATTAACCCACTTAACCTTGTGACTGTATTTGACCAGCAAAAAAGATTAATCCATAATGTTCTTGAATTGAAGTTAGGCTTAGGCCAAGCATTAACAAATGGGTTAGAAATTAGATAGATTGGTTCAATGCATGTGTTATAAAAAATATTAATGGACTTTGGCACAACTTTTTACAGAAAGAGAATTAAGTAATCAACCTCTTATAATTCTTGAACTGAAGTTGGGGTTTGTCTGAACTTTTACGAATTAGGTCACTCAAGTTGGGTTAACTAAAGAACGGCTTCTTATCCGAATTGTAAGGAGCATCAATTCTTACCTGACTGTCCGGGGTTCGAACACGTCACATTTTCCCGCTTGTGCGGCTCCTTTCCATTTTTGTGGGCTTTTTTCTTACTTGTGCGGGCCTTCTTTTTATTTGTGCGGGCCTCCTTTTCACTTGAATGAGTTACTTTTTCGTGTGTATGCGGGGCTCTTTCTTGGATCCCAACCCCCTTGGCTGGGGTAAAAAAAAAAAAAAGTTGGATTAACTGGTGGATCTACATAGTTTGTAGGTTATGAAGGTAAATGCGGGTCATTTTGGGTTAACCCGCATGAGTTGTAGGTTGAATCACATTGCCTCCCATGGGGGTGCGGGTTACGGGTTGAATATGGGTTTGCCCTAAAGTAGGAATCCCCCCTTGTTGACTTGACCTGTTTGACCCGACCAAACCATTTGACACCCATATATTCAAAGTTTGAGATGTAGATTATATCGTTGTGAGAATAAATATCAAGAACATAATCTAAAGCCCTGTTTGTTTACACTACATAAAATACATAGGAATTCAATTGATGAAGCACTGAATATCTAACAAAAGCGAACTTTTCATCAAATTCAGGAATTCAGTCAAACATTTTAGGGCATGTTCTTTTGAAAGAATTTAGAGAATTATTATATGAGAAATTTACAAATCCTCTAAATATTGAATAAGAAACTATATTTAACTTTTTAAAGTTTAATTTACATTTCAAAGTAACCTAAATAAAAAAAAAGCCCTATTACCTAAATAATTTCAATTAATTTTGTTCGGATCATTAAATTCAAAATCTTGAATTGAATATTAGAAAATGTTAGATGATATTAATTCTTTTTTCTTTTTTTAAAGAATTGTCAGTGCAAGCTAGTAGGCCCCATAGACTTGTGGTAATCATCTTCTTACTCACGCAACATTGTCCAGTTCCGATATGAATGGAAAATTCCAATCTCATGAGACTTGACTCGTAGGAAATTCATGATGCTCCACATTTGCTTAGCAAGGCATATTTGTTAGAAATCTAAGCCGCTAAAATACCTTTATCTTTTTAACATTCCTCTAACGCACCCTCTTATCAAATTTTACTTTCACTAAAGATGAGCCCATTGTCAAAATGATAATATAAAAAAAAATATTAATATAGGGCCAGACTCTCCTAAGTTTAAGCTTATTATAAGATTCCGTAAGCTAATGCTTCTGGGGCCACCATTACTCCATCCAAATGGATCAAACACACGACCCCGCTAAATTACACATGTCCACCAACTTTTGATCAGATCCGAATTTACTGGACCATTAAATCGACTGTGTACCGATCCGAATGGACTGCCGACCATTAAACTTTTGGTGTCCAGATGGAGATGATAGAAACCACGGTTATGGCCAATTTTTTCCAAAGAGGAGGGTTCTTAGGAAGTTCTTGAATCCCCCCATCCCCATCCCCATATGGGTTGCAAGGTGGGGCTTCACTACATAATTGAGCTCACCTCAGCTTACCTTATTCTAGGCTTCAGTTTAGGAGTGCTGGTCCCATACAAAAACTCACATATTTTATACTTAATCATTTTAATAGCAGGCACGACTTAATTAACAAAATAATAGAGATAAAAAGGGCTGTCCTATTGATTTAAATTCTTTATAGGTGGGGTCTCTCAATAACCCTAAGAACTTCTAAATTGTCCGTACTAAATTTTTTTTTAAAACAAAAGCCTATTCAAATATAAGATATTTCTAAATTTTACTCCAATAAAAGTTTAAAAGCATGTTAACTATAATTAATGCCATTAACACAATCTCACACATTATTTATTGACGTTGGATTTTCAATTTATGTGGGCCCCCAGTGTCGAGTCCCACTCAGGATCCGCACCCCATGCGTGGATAGACAGGGGAGCTGTTCCCGCCACATAAGACGACACGCTTTGACACGTTCTCTTCAGTACTCGTTACGTGGCGCCGATAACGACTCTCTTATCTCTTATACACCAAAGCTCTTGTATATGCACCTTCACATGTTAAAAGAACCCCGGCTTTGTAATCACTTCATCTTTTTTATCAGACAACATGAGATGATACACTTGAACTGCACCACCACACACCATCATCTCCTCCGCTGCTCCTCTGTAACGTAACGCACTGTAACGTCTGCAGTCTCCATCTCTACCTTGATGACAACAAACCCAACAACAAGAACAACACCCCCCACAAGCACAAGAAATAGAAGAAGAAGAAGAACAAGAAGAAGAAGAGGACAAGGCTGAAACTGAAAAGCCTTCTTTTTTTTTTCTTTGTTTGAAGAGAGTCAACAGAAAAAAAAAAACAGAGCATATACACTATATATCTATATATACACGTATGTCTCTGGTTTTTGGGAGCAGAGAGGTGGCTGTGGGTCCTACGGTGGGGTACAAGGCCGGAGACGGCTCTCCGCCGGCGTATGTTGGGAAGGGACACGGGCAGAAGGGGGATGAGGAGGTGGTGGCAAGTGGGGTGTCTTGTATGTCGGCTCTTTTGAAAAGGAGTGGTGATGGGGTGGTGGAAAGAGGTGGGTTTTGTTTGGATTGCAAGGAATCTGGGTCTTTGGCCTCGTCGGAGAGCTCCTCGATCGGCGCCGGAGAAGACAGTTCTGGGACAGTGGAGGAGAAGGAAGGAGGAGAAGATGAGGTGCAGAGCAAATTCAATGGCGGGTTGGGTTCTATGGGATCTTTGGAAGAATCTCTCCCCATCAAGTGAGTGTTTTTCTTTTTTTAATCATGGGGGGTGGGGGTGTTAGGATGAAGATAATCAAAACCCACTTACTGTAATTACCAATTAGCTTTATTATTTGTTTTGCAGAAGATTTTAATGTTTTGTAGCAAAAATGAAGTTTGGTTTTTTCTTCTTAAAATTTGGGTGTTTCTCAGATTTTGGTTTTCATGAAAAGTTTGAGTTGGGGTTGTTTTTTCTTCTTAAAATTTGGGTGTTTCTCAGATTTTGGTGTGTGATTGGAGGTTTTCATGAAAAGTTTGAGTTGGGGTACTATAATCAAGCATACGTACTGTAATTGGTCTTATTATTTGTTTTAAAGAAGATTTTAAATGTTGTGTCTTGTGGCAAAAATGATGTTTTTATCATTTCTTTTAGAATTGGGCGTTTCTTAGATCTTGGTGTGTGATAGGAGAATTTCACGAAAAATATGGTCTGGGGTACTTACTTGTTTGATTATTTGTCTGGGTTTTTAGTTTTGAAGATGATCAACCCCACATACTGTAATTAGTCTCATTATTTGTTCTGAAGAAGATTTTAAATGACTTGTATGAAATTCTTGTGGCAAAAATGAGATTTTTATTATTTCTTCTTAAGGTATGGCTGTTGCTTAGATTTTGGTATTTGATTAGTGATTTTCGTGAAAAAAAAATGAATTAAGGTACTTTCTTGTTAGATTATCTTTTTGGTTTTTTAGTTTTACTGAGGACCACCCACGAATTTATGATTTATTTTACCAATCCTTTTCCCCAAAACACTGCAAATTTTGAAGTTTCTTGGAGAAAGATATCATCCTCTTTAAGAACTTACTTGATATGTTGAGATGGGTAACAAACCCATCTGGTTTCTGGTAACAATAGATCTGATAAACAGCCAAAATCATGTGGTACTATAACTATATCTAACTATATTATTTGATTGATTATAAGTCTTGTGGATCATGAAATCCAGTTTCTGTGCTTGGAATTTCATTTCAACTTAAGATTCACTCAATTTGCAGGAGAGGGCTGTCCAATTTCTTCAGTGGGAAGTCAAAATCTTTCGCAAGCCTCTCGGATGTCTCATCTGTGAAAGATCTCTTGAAGGCAGAGAACCCTTTCAACAAAAGGAGGAGGATTCTGTTGGCCTGCAAGACTCAGCAATCTAAGAGAGCTTTCTGCAGTCCCACTCAATATTTCTATGCCCAATATTGCATTGGAAGAGGACACAGATGAGGAAGAAGGGGAAGAAGAGAGGAAAGAGTCATCAGTAGCTCCTCCTCCAATCCAAGGAAGAAAATTCAAGTGTTTCAAGTCTCCAAGGTCTTTCTCATTTACAGATCTAGGTCATGCTTAATTAGACTTACAAAACTATGAAATAACATATCCTTTGTTATTTGTTTGTGGGTGTTAACTTATTTTCTTTGGAATGGTAAAAGGCTAAGTTGAAAACTGGATTTTTCTTGAAATGGCATGTGTGTATGTTTGGTTGCCACAATTTCAAGGAAAACTCAGTTTTTGGACCCCCTCTGGTTTGCAAAATAGATGAAAATGATCCTTCCAAAGTCGTCTCCCATCTACCAACAAAATACTTGCCCCCAAATCATTTTTCCTTCAACAAGTTCACTGCACGCGACTAAACAAGCCAAGGAGCTTTTGATTGGTATACAAGGTCTACATCTCAAGGACATGTCCATTTCCAAGCAAATTCAACTCTTGTAATCATAAATATTTTACTGAACTATTTCATGAAATCCATGATTTTCTTTTTTCATCCATGGAGACTCAAACAGCATCTTGAAAGATTCATACTTTAAAGAATTAAATAAATGAATTGAGGTTGGATACTGTTGCACTTAAATTGGAGAGAGAGAGAGAGAGCTTTTGATTGATTTACAAGGTCTACATCTTAAAGGACATGTCCATTTCCAAGCAAATTCAACTCTTGTAATCATAAATATTTTACTTGAGCTATTTCATGAAATCATGATTTTCCTTTTTCATCCATTGAGACTCAAACAGCATCTTGAAAGAATTCGACCAAAAAAAAACAGCATCTTGAAAGAATCATACTTTAAAGAATTATTAAATAAATGAATTTAGTTTGGATATTGTTGCGCAGAGAGAGAGAGAGAGAGAGAGAGAGAGAGAGAGAGTTATTGCAAGGAGTTATGGTTGGGTTCTCCTTATCCATCCAACTTTATTTGTCCAATGGATGAGCATTACATGTTTGCTCTCCCAAAATACTGCATCTTAAGTGACAACTATGACTGATGGGTGAGCATTACATGTCTGCTCTCCCCAAAATTTCATATTCAAATAGAGTGTTTTTCTACCTAGAATTACAACTAGGTCCTTCTAGGTAGAAAACTCTCTATTTGATTATAGAGTGTTAAAAACAGGAAAAGAAAAAAAAAAAAAAAAAAAAAAAAAACAAGGGGATAAGTGTTAATCCTGGATGTAGGCATAGTTGCTTTAATGAGGCTTGGATCAGGACCTTAATTTTTTTTTTTTAAATTTACATAATTAATTTTTTTGATGAAGAACTATGCTTGAGTTATGCATTGCATAGGAATCAGCACATATTTTATACTTATTATTATTTTTTTTTGAGAAAAGACTTATTATAGAATCACATATGAAATTGTATTTAAAGTGTCTAAATTAAGAATGTCTTTAGGAATACTTTAGAAAATCTCAAGACACCTGTACATATAAAACTATATTTTAAAGAATCTCATTAGGAAAAATTATATTTAAATGCAAATATGAAATAGTCTTTTTATTAAGAAAAAAAGATAATTGCACTGATTGTTGATCATATTCTTATCAGTTGTTTTGTTGTTTTTACTTTTTATGGTCAAAGAGCCGAGGTCCTATTGTTTTCATGTGTTTTGTGTTTTTTTTTTTTTTTTTTTTTTTTGACTTTTTTATGGTCGAAGAGGGAAGGTTCTATTGTGTTTTAATCCATTCAAATTATACCCGGATACATTCCTTTGAATTTTTTTTTCCTCCTATTTTCTTTTGGTGTGCTATGCTAATTAACTCTAATTGTAAGATGGTGGTGGTATGGAGAACGTGTAGGTTCAATTCAAACCCAAGAATAATTGGTTGTGCGGAAATTTTTAAAAATGCCTTACTTTAAAAACATCCATTCTTCCGTCTTTATTTTATTTTATTTTTTTCAAGGGGCCAATGTTGAATCAATCTAGTGTTTTTACAAAAAAAAAACTGTCCCCTTTTGAATAGTCACTAGTCCAAGTTTGATATTGATCCAACTTTTCATCACCGTTGGATTGAAATCATGATAAAATGATGTCTTTAAATCATTAAATTTTTAGGATTATGAATTAAAAGGTTAGAATGGTCTGATGGACATGATATTTTGCATTTAGATAGGCAACCATGAATGACTAGATTTTGGTTGGGTTGGCGGGTTGAAGCTAGTGTGCAAGACGAGCCCAACTTAGATCAAAAGGGTCAATTGAACCCTGAATTACTCCTTCGGGTTTAGTTTAGGTTCATGGTTTCTACTCAGGACTTGGAAGTTGGATCATCTCTTACTGTTATCATCTCCCAAAGCTTGACATGGGTGAGGACTGTGAGAAAGATATTTACTAGGGAAGATTTTTATCTGCAATCAGATCGCTTACTATGCTTATGCAATTCAACCTGCAGGACCCACTTGGATGCATTCTTGTTATCGTGGTTAGGATTGATTGATACCAGTCTCTTTGCATGTTTGTGAGTTTGTCACATCATAAGTTAAAAACAGGAGGAAAGTGAAAAAGAAAAAAAAGGGGAAGTAAAGGTGAGGAGTCTGTTCTTTCACTAAATCCCTATGTATCTAGAACCACAAGTTTAAGTTCCCTTTATATTGAAACTTGATGATCTAGATATAGAAGGTATGGGATTCTTCTTGAATATCTCTACGTGGGCCTTACAATGGAGTTTTAGGAATTTATTACAAAGTTTTATGTAATAGTTGAGCGAGAGGATTCAGGCTCAGATGTAAGTGGTGTCACTTGGTTAGTTTATTTCTCCATTCCACTTTTCTCACCCAACATGGTAAAGTAAAAAAAAATATCACATCTCATACTTACTTTAATTTCACCTTCACTATTCGTGCCAAACAAACAAGTAATGGATAATGGTCATTGGGAAAAAAAACATGATTGAGAGTGAATCTGCCCCATCTTATCATTCATTGATTTAACAGCCTTAAAGTTTAGTAGTTTTTTAATTAGAGATTTTCTTTTCAAGCATGAGTTAACATTCGATGAGCATATCAGGTCATGTATGGCTAAGAGTGTGGAAGGGGTAACCCCAAGGGGTAGCTCATTTGGCCTAAGACTTCGGTTTGCATCCGAAGGTTGTACGTTAGAAACTGCACTACCACACTGGGGCTATATGGGAGTTTAACTAACTTCTCTCTAGGTTCGGAGGAACTAGTTTAGCCTAAAGGGTTGGAAACCTTTGATAATAGCATGGAAAAAAAAAAAGGGTATGGAAGGGGTGGCTGCACTAGTAAGCATGGTACAAAATATTGGCCGATACCAGTTCATATCGGCCGATATGAACCGGTATCGGCCCATACCGGTCTGAGATTTTGGTGTGATATCAGTCTCGGTACTGCAGACCAAAATATCGCCAAAATATCGGTCCATCTCGGCCGATATTTTGAAAATATTGGTTTAACTGATATATCGGCCGATATATCGGTCTATTTCGGTCAAAATATCGGCCAATATAAAATAATGGTAAAAGGACCCCTAAAATTTTCACTTTTTCTTTCATTCTTCCCCCACATTCTTTCTGTCCACTCATCTCCTTAGAGCAACCCGTCCTCCTTAACTCATTCTCTTGCATATTTCCAACACTATTTCTTGAAGAAATCATTTTATTTTGGTAAGAAAATCAACACACTCCCTTATTTTAACTATTATGTATTCTTTAACAATCCATACCGAATAAATGATGATGATAATGGTATCTAGCCTGGGCGACACTCCACTTGAAATTAGGCTGTTATGCTCATCAATCTCTCTCTCTAGTCTCCCCTAATTTCATGTAAACCATAAACCTTTTGATGTCTAAGTGCTTTTTAATTTATTTATCTCACTATCATGTTTCAGATTTTAATATTTTATCTTCATGGTCTTGGATTTCACAATTTATTTTATGATCGAGTTAGTATTAAATGATACTTAGATATCTTATCTTTATTTTCTTATATTTTACACTAATAAATTGATCATGAGCATCAATAATAGTTGCATTATATGAAATACTAGAGAAGACAATGAATTGCAACACAGACGGGACTCATAACTTAAGGTGACCGAGATTTTGATTTATTGTTGTTACTAATGGAAAAAAAAATATTGTTTTCCAGCATTTTCTAATATTCTTGATTTTTTGGATATTTTTGTGAATTTTTTTGAATTAAAAAAAAAATTCACATCGCGACGACCGCGACGGACCGATATCCGCGACCGATACTAATATCATATCGGTTTTTAGGCCCGATCAATACCGCAACCGAAATCGAAATTTTAAATCATACTAGTAAGGATGGGTTCATATCGGCCATATTGGACTGGATTGTACATGCAGTCAGCTCTTGAGGGGAAAATTCTCCACAACTAAATTGCTAGATTTTCATGGATTTTTCATCCATGCTGTGTAAATTGTAATTCAGAGTAGGTGAACAATGGCAAACATGCGAAGTCAAAAAGCAGCAGCAAGTAAAATAGATTTTATTGGAAAGCGAGGACTTCGAAATTCCACTTGCTGACAAACACATGGATCTTATCTTATTTTAGCCTTTGGTGGATGTGGATGGGAAAAGTAGTGGTTCCTTTTCATGAAAGCAGACTTGTCATAAAACCACGAAACCTCCTTCTTCCCTTCACCATTTGGGCCCCACCTTCTGCATTCCATCTCCCAAGAGTGTAGCAAACTAAAATACATTTTTTTTTTTTTTTTTTTTTTTATCATTGCTCGAAGTTAAAGTGAATTTTCATTCCAAGTATGGATGAGAAAGTAAGTTTAATTTTCATCATCTCAATTTCTCTCTTTTTCTTTGAAATAAAACACTGATCTGTTTTCTTTTTCTTTTTCTTTTTTTATCTTTTTTGTTATATCAAAGATTCGAAGCACGCACTGTATTCAACACACATATCCTCAATCAGCTTAGCTACAATTAAAGATAAAATATTTAGCTTTTACTTACTTGAAAATAGTATTTATTTTTATGATCTTTTATTTGAGTTATATGACTTAATAATAAGATATAAACATTGTGGTGGGCAATGAAGCTTGTTGGGTTCACTCGCCCACCTAATAAAAAGGGGACATGTGATCAGTCATCTTTTGATCATCCTTTGGGCAGATGGTTTGCATTGTTTATTGGATCTGATATTAGATGAATGGCTAATAATTTACAAACACCTTCTAAGACTTGGTGAAGCCATGGAGCCCCACTGCTGCATCTCCTATTTGTTAAAGTGGGTAACAAAGCATGACTAAGTTATCTATTGCCAAAGGATCTAAACCCTTCATTCCTCCACGCATAAATAACATATTAGACAAACATAATTATTGGTGTAGATTTTAGTAGGGTCCACTTAGATGCATGTCAATCACAAAGATAAAAAGAAAAGTTCCAAATGGATTGGCCTAACGCCAAGTATCACACCAATCAAGCGAACACAGACAGTAAACGCATGCAGATCAAAACGGGTTGATCCACGTACCTTGCATAACCTACAAGATCCCATTTAAATGGGTTGGGTTGGGGTCAACCTGCATTTCTAAACCAATTTAAAAGATTTGGTGTAAATTATTTTGGCACTATGGGCTTTTTTTTAACCAACAAACTTGAGTAATTTTAAATACTTGAAATGGAATGGGCTTATAGACCAAACTTCTACAAGTTGGGTTGGGTTGGGTTGAGGTTATGTAGGTTATGCGGGTCAGGTTAACCTGCATCAGATATGGGCTAGTGTTACTTGAGCCATTTTAAAAATGGGTTTTATGTGGGTTGGCCTTCCACCTGTAGAAAACCCATCTTGACCTGATCAGACCCATTTGCTACCCCTTATTCTATGCATGCCCTCATCAATGCATGCAAGATTTTAAGTGACTTAGGAGAAGGGAAGATGATGAAGGCATTGAAATGTAGATAAAAATAGATAAGGTTAGAAAGCATGTCCTTATCAATGTATTCTTTGTTTGTGAACTTAGAAGGTGATGCATGGAGTGTTACTTCATGTGTTTCTTTCGTTTGAAGTTTATGACTGACGACTCATGGGGTTGTTTATGTTTTTTGGCATTTTAGTCATGTGATTAAGGCACAAGCAAGGTGGCTGGAAAGGTTGTACTGCTCTCTGCCCACACCTAATACAAAGGAGACGTGATCAGCAGCCATCTGTTGAGTATCCATGTGGCCCTTCATTTGATGATGGCCTTTAGACAGATGGTTAGCAGTGACAGAGTTTATTGTATATTATTTTAAATGGACGGCTAGCCTACAATAATACAATCTCACCAGACTCAATTTTGAAACCCAGCTGAGCTAAATGCACCTGTTTGATTTGGCCTTAAGAAAATTTTGGCCCTTTCTTATCCTGGATTCTTGGTCTCAATCTCTCTTGATCTTTGATTAAGCTAGTCTTACAGACCTTCCAAATCCTAATCCTGCCCATTGGCTGCTTCCAGGTGGTCCCACAGAGCCCTTGCTCAATGTTGAGATTGGGTGTCAAGTTTCCATGGCATCTGACCTCCTGAACAAAGGCCAACTAGTAGGCAACCGTTCACACACATTGATAAGACATCTAGCACTTTGGCCACTGAAAAGTATGAAACAGGCAATCAATCGGCCACCTTTTTTACAACTTACATAACTTCCCATTCACCCCATCAAAAGAACCCAAGTTCCATTTTCTTCCATTCTCAACACTCTACATAACGCTTAGCTTATAATCTTCTTAGCTACAAAGCAACAGCAACAATTCAAAAGGAATTCTAAGAAACTTCCAAGTCAAATCCCTCCCTATTTAAACAACAGAACCACCAACCACAAGTCACAAACTCGAACGTATACAAGACATAAAAGGTCGTTTCATTCCTTTCCTCCTCCTACTATCCAACAAAAACGTATCTTCTAAAACCAATTGCAATGGCTCCATCCTCTTTAATCTTCTTGAGCATCTTCTCCTTGTTAATCTTTTTGTTTAGCTCGATAATCATGGTCGACGCTAGAGCCAACAAAACAGAGCTCATTAATCAGTTCTTGGACGCCCACAATAGTGCTAGAAAAGCAGTCGGGGTGCCACCCCTCAAGTGGGAGCCCCTCCTAGCCAACTTCGCGCATGCCTACTCGAACCAGCGGCGGCATGACTGCGCGTTGGTCCACTCCACTGCCATGGCCTATGGCGAGAACATCTTCATTGGTCAAGGGAGGCGTTGGAGCGCCAATGATGCGGTGGCCGCGTGGGTGGCAGAGAAGGAATTCTATGACTATTCTAGCAATGCATGCTCGGGGCCCGACTGCACCCACTACACCCAGATTGTGTGGCGCACCACGAAGCAGGTGGGGTGCACCAAGATCATTTGTGACAGTGGAAGCAGCTACATCACTTGTGAGTATTATCCCCCAGGGAACTATGTTGGGGCCAGGCCATACTGATCTTGTCTGACCATTGGGACCTGTTTGTTGTATGGTGGAATCTAGCATGAGCTGCTGTGGTGTAGACAAAAAGTTTTAAGATGTGAGATTCAGAAGTAACTTGTATGGTGCTCTGCCCCTAGTCAGATTACACCAATGGTCCATATTAGTTGTACAGTTATTAAATTCAATTTACTGTTCATGTCACATTATTTCATTTTATTAACAAACAAATATATTTTAAATTCTACCAGACAGTACTCGTTCAATAATGGGCAATTAGGCCTCCTCTTCCACTCTCCATCTCAACAGAAAGGTTTGATAGGTTTGCTACAAAGCTATCAAGGCCATATTATGTTTTAACCCACCCCAATTTATGTCATTTTGTGTTTTTGTGTTATGCTTATTGAGTTACTGTAATTTGGACAATGTGGATCTTGGAGGTGGCATGGACAACATTTATAGCCTCAATCCAAACCCAACCCATTATTTATTTCTTGGGGTTGAAATCTTAACGGGCTGTAATTAAGCTAAATGGGTGGGTTCAAATTCTTAATTAACAAGTCGGTTTCAAGTTGGCCTGATGGGTCCTGATACAGTGTGAAGTTTTGCGCCATTTGCTTGATTGAAATGAATAGATAGTATGCAAGTTGAACCCATGTCAGAAATTAAAAGGGTCGTCAATCTGAGCTCTGAAATTGAGCCACCTCATACCCCTTGATGATCTCCCCAAGGTTGGCATGGAGACAGAAGGTGGAAAAGATATTTATAGCTAAAATGCTTGTTTTCCATGGATCTTCATCTACAGTCTAATTCAAGGTAGGAAAATAATGACAAACATATGAAATGAGAACGCAGTAGCACGAAACACTTTAGGGCCTGTTCGTTTGCATTAAAATACATAGGACTTGAATTAACAGGGTGGCAATTAAAAGTGAAGAATAAAGGTGAATTTTGAAAAATGAACATCAAATAAATTTTTTTTTAGGAAAATAGAATCAAAAGAAGATGTTATATGATGCTCATTTTGGAAATTCTTCTTTCGTCTTCATTTTTAACCATCATATGTATTCAATTCCTAAGAATTTTGAATGCAAACAACTAAGTCCCAGAGCTTTGAAATTTGAGGGTTGCTGGTAGAGAAACAGGATCCCATCTCATGAAAGGAGACATGCTGACCCACTTCTTCCCTTCACTGTCTTGGCCCTAGTGGAGTCCACGTTGATCTCCCAAGAGAATAGAAATCTAGGGGCTCTCTGTTGGGTTTGTTTTCAAGAATTTCTAACAAGATACTTGCTGACAATCAAGTCAGTGGGCTATCCTCTGGCATTTGGATATCCCAAATTATTTTGGGGGTTTTGCTGTTTGTTTTATCAATTCTGAAAAACTAGACTTTCAAATTTGCTTTTTTAGCTTGTAGAATTCTCTAAATTTTCAAATGACAAGGAGTTATTAAAATGTTCATGGATGCTTGAACATTTGTGAATACATATGGGGCGGCAAAGGCGTTTTCACATTTCCCCCCGAGATAGGGATTCTCAGAATTCTTTTTCCCCCCTAATTATTACCCAAAGCTAGAGTGATGATTCATTCTAATCATGGATGAGAAAGTAAATATAACCTCTCCTTATTGTTGTTACCTTTGACAATCAATCCCTTTGGGATTCCTCACCAAATTTTCATAAAGATGTCGAAAACCTACATTTAATAATTGTAAATTCCTGAGAATCTGGGCCATTGGAAATCCTAATTTTTTAAGATTTCTAGGTTTTGTCGCCCTCCCCCAACTAGGATTTGGAAATCGTCATTTTTCCAAAGTCAGACATTTAAAAAAAAAAAATATTAGTTATACAACATTATGCATTGATATCAATGTAAAATTCTCAGTGAGGAATCCCAATTCCAAGGTTAGCGATGAATCCTCAATCTCTGAAATCATGTTTGACATTTGTAAATACACCTCTAGGATTTAGCCCATTTGAAATCCTCATTTTTGAGAAACTTTGTAGCAAAGGAGGGCTTTAGTGTTGGAACTGGCCTGGCTGGGTCAGCACGTTTGTTTAGAATTCACATGGCCAGAACCAAGCCCTTTAACTATTTTTTTTTTTGGAAAGTTAAGAGTTTGTTTTTTCAAAGAGAGATTACAAAGAACAAAAGAATGAGAGGTAGCTCCAAGATCGCCTACCTACTTTTGCCAAAGAAATGGGAGAGAGAGAATCCAAACCGGCCGTGAGACCACCCACAAGTCCTTTAAGTAAGTTGATTGATAGTACAGAGACATAGAAACCTTGTGTAGCCCAAGTTATCTGGTATGAGGATGAAGCTATTACAAATTATCAACATCTTTGTTGGTTGGGGTGTGATGCCTGCCTCTGTTTAATGGGAATGAATACCTTGCCTTCATCATCAAGTGGGACCATAGTTGTTAATATCATTTCGGACCTCATTTCGCTCTGGCCTATAAAATGAAAAGTTTCGGCCAATTCGGAATTTTGGTGAAATTTTTTAGAATTACATTTCGGGGAAAATATAATATAATATATATACATATATAAGTAAAAAAATAAAAAAAAGTAATAAATATTGATTTAATCCATTATAGTAATTTTTTTGGAATTATATTTTGTGAAAATATAAGAAATACAAAATATATGTGTAAAAAAAGTAAAAAAAAAAAATTAATTATGTAAAATTTCATTTCTGCCGAAAAGTAACATTTCGGCAGAAATCCCGAATTTATGCCGAAATCGGCCGAAAATCTTGAATTCAAACATTGACCGAAATTCAAACCGAAAAGTTTAGAGAAATTTCGGTCACTTGACCGAAACGAAATGAAATTAATAACTATGGGTGGGACTGAAACCTCCTTCGCTGCAAGTAGTAGGTGATAATAGGTTGGATTTTGCTCGGTTGAGAACTACTGGTAACAAATAACCATCTTTCATATTCTGAAAATCTCAATCAGCCATCTTATTTGGCATTCAAAGCTGCTTTTTATCTGTTAAGAGAGACCAACTTGTTTTACTGACAAATTAAGAAATGTCAGATCTAATCTGGGCTGGCCGGATCAAACCCATGAGCATAGAAAATGAGCTAAGCCTGAGTCAATATAACCATAGTCAATATCATGTGCTTAATCTAAATTGGATTTGATGTTGAAGGCATTTTTATCTTTTTGTGACAAGCCTATGTGATTTATTTTGTGCGCACCCTAATATCTAGTTTGGCAATTTCTATTAAAGTAAAAATGATGTAAAGTATCAAATCAAGAGAAAATAAAATATATGGGGGTTTGTGATTGTAATTTATTTTTAGTGGATTAGTAGTGAATCTTTTTTACTTTTTGTGTAGAAAGTGAGTATTTTTTTGTCATTTAGTGGATACAGTAAGTAGGGTTTTTTTTTTTTTTTGGCCTTACAGGCATGGGTTTGGCTGTTTCAAAATAGCAAAAAGTATGATAAGGCATTTGGTGACATTATTATGCCTTTTTGGTCTTCAGTATGTGAGAATCATCAAGTTTAAGATCAGATATTAATCAGTAAAAGCCCTTTTAATTATAAGTGATTTTGGAGAAAAGAAGATGAAAGCAGGGAAATGATAATGATAGAAAGCTTCTGTGTATTTTTTTTTATACTGCAGCGTTTGAAGATGTTATGCGTGCAATGTACATTTTCTTGTGTTTCTTCTGTTTGAAGTTTTTGTAGACTGTTGAGGTTATTTCTTTATTTTTATTAAGACATTTTGGTACAGATCACATTTCAGTCATGTGATGAAGGGGAGAATGTTCTCCTGCAGTGCGCAGTGCGCATATTGCTCTGATGCATTCCAGCTCATGGGCCCTCTTAAAATGGATGTCTATCAATTGGATGAAGAAAGATAGAAAGGTTTTTAATTTGATAGAAAGGTTTTTAATTTGACAAACAGGATACGAAAAATAAGTCGCACTAGATTATTCTAGCCTTGGTTTAATAGTTTTAAAGTTTAATGGCGTCTCAATTGTAGGCTGCTTTGAGATTTAATACAATGGTGGGTGAAATTTCAATTAGTGTAGAATTAGGCCCAATGCAAAATAATGGGATGACAAGAGTATCAAATGGGTTGCACTGATCAAATTAGGTAAGACCAAGTGGGCTGCATAGAGCTGACATTTTCCTTTAGGCATTGGATGGCCTCTTTTTTTTGGGGCCATGATATCTCTTGATCCTTGATTGGGCTAATCTTTGGACCACCTCCCATTCATACATGAACTTTTCAATCCTTAATCCTAACCATTGACTGATTTTCCTGGGGGTAAGTCTTAATTAGGCAACCATTCACATGCATTCATGACATCTTACACTTTGGCCACTCAAGTATGAATGAGGCAATCTCTCAGCCACCCTTTTTTACGCCTTACATAACTTCTCATTCACCTCATCAAAAGAACCCAAGTTCAATTTCCTTCCATCCTTCATGTTACATACAACTCTCTACATAACCCTTAGCTTAGAATCTTCTTAGGCAGAAAGCAACAGCACAATTCAAAAGGAATTTTATAGGAAACTTCCAAGTCAAACTCCCACCCTATTTGAACAACAGAACCACCCACTCACAAGGCACAAACACAAGAACAAGACATAAAAGTTTGTTTGATTCCTTTCCTTATCCTACCATCCACAGAAGAAACATATCTTCTAAAGCCAATTGTAATGGCTCCGTCCTCTTTAATATTCTTCAACATCTTCTCCTTGTTGATCTTGCTGCTTAGCTCGATAATCATGGCTGATGCGAGAGTGAACAAAACAGAGATGATCAATCAGTTCTTGGACGCCCACAACACTGCTAGAAAAGCGGTTGGGGTGCCACCCCTCAAGTGGGAGCCCCTCCTAGCCAACTTCGCGCATGCCTACTCGAACCAGCGGAGGCATGACTGCGCGTTGGTCCACTCCACTGCCATGGCCTACGGCGAGAACATCTTCATTGGTCAAGGGCGGCTTTGGAGCGCCAATGATGCGGTGGCCGCATGGGTGGCAGAGAAGCAGTTCTATGACTATTCCAGCAACGCGTGCTCTGGCCCCGACTGCACCCACTACACCCAGATTGTGTGGCGCACCACGGAGCAGGTGGGGTGCGCCAAGATCATCTGTGACAATGGGAGCAGCTACATCACTTGTGAGTATTATCCCCCAGGGAACTATGTTGGGGCCAGGCCGTACTGATCTTGTCTGGCCATTGGGACCGGTTTGTTGTATGGTGGAATCTAACATGTGCTGGTGTGGTGTGGAAAAGAGTTTTAAGATCATATCAGTTAGGACAACCCCACAGATTCAAGAGTAACTTGTATGGTGCTCTACTGCTCTGCCTGTATTGCAGAGACACCAATGGTGCATATTACTTGTACAGGCTATTATTCCATTGATTGTTCATGTACATGTTATAATGTTTTATTCTAATAATAGAAGAATATATTTCTAATTGTTATTAATCTGCTCTTTATTTGGCGAGGGAGAGGGAGAGAGAGAGAGAGAGCATGTTGTAAGAATCCAGCAAATTCTCTGAGCTCAAAGCTGTTAAATTCATAAAACATACTCTTCTAAGATCTGATCAATATTTTATTGGAATTCTACAAGAACCTGATTTAAAAAATCGAGCATTTAGCCCCTCGCACACATTGTCCATACACAAATTGTTCGAAAGCCCAAATTTAACACTCATCCTATAATTATTCACCAATGACTTGAAAAAAGGAAAAAAAAAGAAAAAAAAAAGCCTTCTTAAACCATTAAATTTTAGGACCATATCTTTATCATTAAGAATTTTTTAGTACCATAGATCAAGATCAATATCAAGAAGGATGATCTAGTGGGGTTGACAAATTGCATCTTTAGACCTAGGTCTTGAAGGGCATAGATCTCACTGAATTTCATCCCTAGGCTGCTAAGGCATAACATAAGCTCGGAGTTTTTCAAGGGGTGGGCTTGTTTCATAGTGACCCACTAATGGGACCCACCAAACGGTTTCGACCATCCTGCACCATGGGACCCATGATGAGCAATTTATTATTATTCCGTAACACCTTCGTTCTCGTCACCCTCTCGTCTCCCCCTCAAAGGCTAGGGTTTTGGGCGAAAGGGTTTGATCTCGATCGTTTCCAGAAATGGCGGACGAAGCTAACAGAACGGTACAAACACCTCTTCCTCTTCACAAGTATAAATTTTCCTCTCTTTTGATATGCCTTTGAATTTTCCTCTGTTTGGGTTGTTTTGAATTCTAAAGATTCTTCGTTTTCCATGCATAAATCGACCCTTCTAGTCCAGATATGAACTGTGAATGCTGTTTCACGATCCAAATCGTTGATTTGATGGCCCCACCTCGGGAAAAAGTGTCCCACCGCTGATTTTGGTGTAAACGATGATTTGAAACAGTTCAAGTTTCAACATATCAGTAATTGATGTATGAATTATGTGGATTTTGTGTATGGGTATTGGGTCCGATTCCTGTTGAATGGTATGGATAATTGTCGTGTTGCGGAGCATTGCTGGCATTCTTGTATGCGAATTTCAATGAATTCTTGTGTCTGGGTGTGTGGATTTTGAATATGGTGTTGAAACTTTTGTGGTTTTTGGTGATTTGGAGGGAGATTTTGTTAGCCAGCTGTTGGGTCTGTTCATGTTGTGACAGGAATTTACTTCGGTTGAGATTTTTGTGCAGTGTGGGAAAATTGTTTCAGTGGTGAATGGAAGGAAAGCAAATGAATGATTTTCTCTGCTTGGTGCATTCATTTCTTGCAAGAATTGTTATTTTGAGATGGTAATATGGTGAAGTTGGATAATGGTGATGTTGTAATTGGTACTGGTTTGGAATTCATCCTTCCATCTTCGCTTCACTCTAGTTAATGATCTTTTTTCTATTGTTGGCTCTCTTGCTCTTTTACGGACGCTTCAACCATCTATTCATTCAGCTACTTGAAGGGTCCCTCTGTCTGTCTGTTTGCTTGTATGCGTCTGTGATTTAAAAGTTCCATTGAGTGATGTCTTAGTTTGTGCGGATGACTTTATTCCTCTCTGACTGCAGGCATTTCTTGAAATTCAAGGACGGATGATAGAGATTACAGGGAAGTTAAAACAGGTTTGCTTGTAGACTTTTGTAACTCCTCTTATATCAATGAGGCTATTCTTTAGGCAATGATTGTTTCTTAACTGGTAAAGTGAAATCTGTGGAAAAGTAATTATAACAGTCGAAGATTTTACTTTAACCATGTTTGGTTGGTCACAACAAGTGAGAAAGTAAAGTCCCAACTGCCTAAAACAATTTACTTTTACTTTTCCAGCTGCTAAATTCTTTTAATAAAATTCAATTCAAGTGGTTACTTTACCACTTGTTGACTTGTCATCTCACTTCAAATTACTTTACCTCATAAAAATGAGCACATTTTTACTTTACTGAAACTATACTTATCCTTTATACAATGTTAATTCCGGAAACTAGTACACAAATTCCATAGGATAGATAACGTTTATTCTACTTTGTTGGAATCTGTATTAGCATGTTGTTGTGGCTATCCTATTCCTATCCATTTAGTATTAGCTTCCATGTGGGTCCATTCTTTTTCTATTTTCTCTATTTCTTAGTTGGATGCTTATGCATGATTTTCTTTAATGGAATGATAAAAAAAAAATTGCTGAAAAACTGGACTTGATATACAGAGCTATCATACGATTGAAAACATCAATTACCGTACACAGTGATACTGGATGGCTCCAAAATGCGGCGGGTAACCTCTTGTCATTACCCAGAAGCTACAATGTAATTCCGTTCCTTGATTTTGACTGTTACATAAGCTTTTATAAGGAGAAGAGCTTTTATCCTTTCAAAAAAAGGAGAAGAGACTTAAGAGTTGTTGACCCTTTCTGGTTCTATGAGTAAAAGTCACCTCTACACTGAAAGTGTAAAAGACTGCAAAACGTGACATGAACTAATTTATTCAGCTAAATAGTTAATGTATAAAGTTTGATGAAGGTTGATCTTCCACAAACTTTCTGGAAACTGAACTTAAAAGACGTCCCTCTGTGTGTGAGGTTGCTCTGAATAGTTACTTGCTGCACCTCAGTTCTTCTACTTGGTGGGTCTTGTATGGATATGCTTGTAGCGGTCCTCAAAGAGGTGTTTGTTCCCAAGCGCTTATTACTCGTCAAGTTAAAACACTATTTGGCTAGATTAAACTACTTATTAGAAAAGCAAAAAAATCATAAATGTCACAAGATCATTTTCTGTTCGAGAATAGCCCCAACACCAAGAAACAGGTGCTAGGATCTGTATTATATCATCTTTTATCAGCAACAAGATAATTTTATCAAAGATGACAGGGGAATTAAGAAACCGTCAGTCCATCACAGATAAAACAAATAGAAAGCCAAAGGACAGGTACTAGAATCTATATGCAAATCATTCAGATCATAAGCTCGAACAGTGGGATCACTTTTTCAGATTAATGACCTGTTACAGAACTTGATCCAGGCACTAATGTATCTGGGTGGACATGATGTTCTCAAAGGGTCCCTTTTGTGTTGGTCGCAAGTTTTCATTTAGACTTGGTCATCATAAATGGTAGGACCTTGACACAAGGGTGATAAATGTCCTTCGGCTGAGAGAACCTGTAGCTATTTTGCTTATGTTTGCTCCTCCATTTGGTGTACAGGGTCGTATCTTTGTCTCAATTATGGAACCTCACTCCGGAGTTTTCTTTTTTCTTCTGGATTCTTCATTGTTTTACCACCCACTAACAAGCATCAAGGTTCTAAGAAAGTATGAAACCTGAAGATATCCCACATTGACAATTTTAGTTGTTTTCTTTGTTGAAACACATTCAGTTGTTTTCTATAAATATGTTGCAAGTTGACAAGAGCCTGTGGCACAGTGGAAAGTCCTTACTATTGTAACCTTGAGGTTGTGGGTTCAAGTCATATTACCAATAAAAAAATTGTTGCAAGTCAAATACGCGCGCTCTCTCTTTTTTTTTTTTCCTCATTGCTTGCTTCCAGGCTTGGCTGTTTTCATCCATTGCTTACCTTTCAGGTGCAAACTCAAATTCGCAATAAAGAAGGAGAAAAGAAACGTGCTTATCTAACATTGGAAGAATTGCGACAATTATCAGATGATACAAATACATATAAATCTATAGGTATGGACATAATATTCAATTTAAAGATATCTGTTCTTTCCGTTATTCTTTTCCTTTCTTTTTTTTTTTTTTTCATTGTCACTATACTGGCCATTACATTTTAAATGCTTGGACATGAATTGTGCTAAAAAAAAAAAAACCTTTTATCATTCAAAGAGAAAAAAAAGGGTTAAAAAACTGCTTATAAAGCATAAAACATAAAGCATTAAACACATGGAAATGCAAGTTTAACCAAATATCATATGCAGAGAGAAAAGAAAAGGCAAAACAGATAAGGTACATCTTACATGGTTAGAAATGATGAAGACTGTTGCTTATCACTTTTTAAAAGGCAATGGCCACAAATTAATGTTCCATCTTACGGTAAATTAAACTATGTTGGGAGAACTATTGAGATATGAAATAATAAGGAGAACATCTGGGGCTGTCTTGCCTGTTGATGTTGGATATCTTGGTGAGGAAAATGTGTTTTCAATTACCATTAAATTTGGAAAAAAGAATAGGGGACCTGGGGATTGTGTTATCTGGAAATGGATTGCAAATATCAGGAATAGCGACGGGTTGGGTGAAAACGAAATACCCTCCCCAACCCTCTACTTTTCGAGGTGGGTTCGGTAGTGGGTTTGCCGGGTTTGAGTTCAGTATGAGTTTTAGATTTTGACTTTAGTCAGGTTTCAGGCAAGTTTGGGTCTTGGCTATACCGTACAAGCCTTGCTTGTTTGTGATTAATCTATATATTACTTAGTAACGTTTGACACATAGCGTTTATAGCACTAGCGGTAGTGGACATTTATAAAATGTAAGAGTGGTGGTCATAGGTTCAAGTCCTCAGCTGTTTATAATTTTTATAGATTGTTTTCATATTTTGAAATAAGAAAAGAAAAATAGCTAGTATCAAACTTGACTTGACCTGTACCCGTCATGGTGTAGGTTTGGTATCACAATACATAAACTTGTCATAGATCAGGTTGGGTACGAGGGGCATGTGTTGGTCAGGGTATCAATATAGTTTGGTAAACATTGATGAAAAATGATGCATTTCTAATAGTAATATAGAAATAATACAAGAGATGTATGATGCATGAAGTGACAATGACCGTCTGGAATTTTTGTTCTAGAATAGAAACATCCAAACTGATCGAAATTTAGTATCAGTCATATAGAGGCATCTTATTTATTGTGATTGAACCATATGATAGAAAGGCTATTCACATCTGACACTGGGGTTTTTGTTGCTTTACAGGGAAAGCGTGAGTCCTGGATCTCCATTACCTTCAGAAGTCACAACTCTTCCAATCAAAACAATTCAATCCTGTGATCAATTTGCTAATTGTGGTGAAATTCCTAAAATTTCAAAGATTCATTTCCTTTTTGTTGATGGGCAGGTTTGTCTTAGAGCCAAAATCAGTTCTTGTCAATGAGCAGGAGCAGAAGCTTAAGGATAGTGAAGCTGCTATAGCCTCATTGCAGGTCTCTTTCCTTTTCATTTCCTTTTCAGCTTCATTTAGGCTTTTTCTGTCAAGTGCCCATGGACCTCTAGGACAGTTGGAAGGTGCTCATTTTCATAACCATGAGGTTGTGGGTTTGAGTCATGTTGGCTAGTCCCTTAAAAAAAGAAACGAAAATGAAGAGGACTATTGTATGCAGGATGTAAAACATTGCAAGGTTTGTCGTTAACAGAATATCGAGATGTTTCTTGCTTGACCATATAATCCAAATATTTAATTTGTCCAAGTGCTTCCATTTCTCTAAAACTCTCCAATCCATCTCACATGGGATTCTGAAATTTGGGGTGAGGCTTGTTCACTCGAGTCCAATTCGTATTACTGATATTGATGACACTAAGGCCTGTTTGTTTGCCATAGGATGGAATAGAAGAGGAGTAAAAAAGGTTGCAACTGTTGAAATTTTTACCTCAAAGCTTGTTTGGATGAAGCTCAGGGGACAAGTGAAATAAAGCACCCCCCTTTACTCTACTCAACCCATCAAAATATCATTCCAGCCAACCTGAATAACTTGCTTACTTAATCCCCACCTTCTTTCTTTCCCATGAAAGTTGTCACCCCTTACTTTCATCTTACTTTATTCCAACAAACCAAACACATGTAAAGTAATTCAATACTCATTTTATTTCAACCCACTCCACTTTAATTTTATTCCAAATCTGAGATTTACTCTACTCTTACTCTATCCCTCTTGGAAACAAATAGGCCCTAAAGCCCCACATAAAACATGTATATATAGCAAAATCATAAAAACTCTGATTTTTTTTTTTTTTCAAAAAATGTTGTCATATAGCTCTAACGTAAAGGTACTTGTTTTTCTAACTTTTATTAATGATATTAAGTACGGATTAGGTTTTAACCCAGTCTATTTTTTTGGTTTAGCAGTAACTTTGATCATAGCTGCTCCCGCACCATCTCCGAATTTTAAAAAAATAAAACAAAATGAAAAGGAAGAGAAAGAAAACCTCAACAGAGACATCTAAAGAGTCCAAAATTCAATTTAGAGTTTGTGTGTGTCATTACTGATCTGACTCGGCCAATATAAAAAGAACTATATGGGACTCGACCTAATTTATACTAACACCCATATCGGGTTTTTAACTCGACTTGTTCGTGGTCAAGGTTGAGTTGAAGCCTGCCAAATTTTAAAATGACGATCTCACAGGCCAGTTGTTGTACCTGCAGACTTCCAAGGAGTACTTGGAGAAGCAAATGGCAGAGATAGAGAACAATCTGAGAGAGCTATTGCAGCAAGATCCAGGTCTTGCTCGTCAGATAATGTCACTGTCGACGTCTGTGATGTAGATTGTGTTGCATTGCATTGTTGGACCACATTGTGTCTCACCTCTTCTATGAGAGGAGTGTGTTTAATTTTATTGTAGTAGTACTGCATCATCTTCTGGTATTACATCATAATAAAGGATTAAAATCATGAGTATCCATTTTCTTGAGCTGTCTTTTATCTCAAATCTTAAGCTAATTGTTGGTATTGGACATACCTTTTTTTTAAAGCCTCTTTTCAAGCATCAACCATGGACTACTGTGTGGTATTGAGCGCAGTTGATCCATAGGTCAATAGTGTTTCCCAAAAAAAAGGTTCCAGTAAGTCTGTATCCTAGAACAGGACAATCAAGTAATGAACTACTTGATTGAAAATTAGAAATTGACTATTGAATCATATCCATTGGACAGAATTATTTGTTATGGTATTTAAGATATCATGATACTCTAATGCTCAATGCATGCTATTAATCTCATTGAAATTTAAACAAAGGAAAAAAAAGGAAGCAACAAAATATTTTTCAGGGAGATTGTGTCTTTTTAAATATTCTCAAACGACATTGTACTTTTATTATAAATTTCTTATCATGTATGTTTGGTAATTTATATCCTTGTAACTAGCTACACTTAGCATAGCATATCCATCTCACGCATATGTACTTCAACTTTGTAATGTTTCTCTGATGTTTTACATTCATTTCCATGACAATATAAGCCTATTCTCTGTTTTGTAAAATGCATTTTTAATTGAAGTGGTTCTCAATAATTGAGATCGTATTTACTTTTGACCCCCACCCCCATGTGTTGGTTCTTTTTACAAAGTAAACTTGATTTCTTTTTTTCCTCTCATGTACAAGTTGTCCACCCCTTGCATGTATGAGTTGCTATTACCTTACATGTGCAAGCCTTCCAAGGACCCAGCTCCTTAGCCGGGAAGAGAGAGAGAGAGAAGAAGAAGAAGAAGAAGAAGAAGAAGATGCAATGTTTGAAAAGTTAGAAATGGCCCCAGTACAGAAGATAAATGTATCCAGGGAATCAGGTTGTCAATGGACCTTTGATTATTAGGTTACCGAATGGACTTATGAACCTCTTTTTGGATATAATTCACAATTTGGTCCAAATTGGGTCATACATGAAGATCTATATTTCTAGGGATACGTATAAAAATAATATATTTATATAATTGGGAGATGCTCCTATAAGAGAGATCTCTCAGATTAAATGAGAGATTGAGTTGAGCCCTCACATCTATTTCTCATATATCTTTTTGGATATAATTCATAATTTGGTCCAAATTGAGTCATATATGAAGATCTATATTTCCAGGAACATGTATAAAAACAATATATATTTATATAAATGAGATGCTCGTATGAGGGATATCTCTCACCTTAAATGAGAGATTGGGTGGTGGCCATCACATTTATATCCAGTGCCAACAACTTAAATGTGAGGGATTCCACCCCTATCTCTCATATAAGGTGAGAGATATCTCATATAAGAGCATTTCCCTATATAAATATATGGTAAATGAATGAATTTAATTATAATGAAAAAACACTAAGGCTAGAAAACATTTGTAGCATTGAGGTTTGGCAAATGTATATATGAATATGGTCATTTGGGGTCAAATTAGTGTCAAACATAATATTATTATTATTATTTTTTGTGGGAATCAAATATATGATTTGCTCCGACTAGGATTAGAGAAAATTTTTCCTATAATTAGATAAGCACACCACAATGGCACATGATATCTTTTTTTTGGTGGGGAGGGCACATGATATCAGTGATTAGCTCATACTGGAGTAGAGTAAAATAGGAAGTATTTCTGATATTAAGTGGTCATCTCATATATTGAAGTGAAATTTGAAATGGTGATTATAAATTGATTGGCATACTATTTAGTCATAGCAAAAAACTGGATTGAAGCCCTACACTGCACAATCCACTCAAATATTTCAACCTCTTATGGCTTTGAAAGCATTTAACTAATCATTTGGAGAATGCTTTCACATGATGGACTACTACTTACAATTGGGACCCTGCCCTAGTAAGGAAAAGGGCTTTTAGTTGGCAAAGATGAGGATTCTGAGGCAACTATATAATTTTCAATTCCGTTCCGTTTGATCGGTTGGGGGAAGACGAATATTTTGGTTAAGTGTCCATCACTCATGGTTAATATTGGCACCTCGATATCACATAAATGCTCGGAGATGAAATAGAAGAGGAGTGAAAATAACCGCCACTTGGCACGTGGCGATTGGTCCAAACCGGCTCCACTTTTTCCAACAACAAGGGATCCGGACTCCCATCTGTCGATGCCCCTTTTGGTTCTTCTATTAAATGCATAGAACACCAATTCATCAGCATGCACGTCTACGCATGCAAAAATTGTCTCCTTTCTGCGATCTCCATTTTCACACTATTCCCCTACTGGGTTTTCTCCACCTCACACCTCCTCTTCCACTCCCCATCTTCATCCCTTATAATTAATCCTCTAAACCAAGACTACACATCCAAGAATATCTTTAAAGAAACAGACAGAGAGAGAGAGAGAGAGAGAGAGAGAGAGAGAGAGGATTTCTAACAACTTGTTGGTGATTGACAAAGTAAGTAGTGCCATGATCACAGGCAAGGCAATTTACGACGTCCTCACGGCAATTGTGCCCCTCCATGTGGCCATGATCCTGGGCTACGGCTCCGTGAAGTGGTGGAAGATCTTCACCCCTGACCAGTGCTCAGGAATCAACCGTTTTGTTGCAGTATTCGCCGTTCCCCTCCTCTCCTTTCATTTCATCTCCTCCAATGACCCATACACCATGAACTACCGCTTCATCACGGCTGACACCCTCCAGAAGTTGGTCATCCTCATCCTCCTCTTCCTCTGGCAGGCATTTTTAGGAGGTAGTGGAGATTGGGTCATCACCCTCTTCTCCCTCTCTACTCTCCCCAACACACTGGTTGTGGGAATTCCCCTCCTCAAGTCCATGTATGGAGACTTCTCTGCCTCCCTCATGGTGCAAGTAGTCGTCCTCCAGAGTGTGGTATGGTACACCCTCCTCATCATACTCTTTGAATACCGCGGCGGTAGGGCCTTGATCTCCGAGCAATTCCCCAACACAGCGGCCTCCATCGCCTCCCTGCATGTTGACCCTGATGTCTCCTCACTAAGCGGGTGGGAGCCATTGGAGGTGGATGCGGAGATCAGTGAAGATGGGAGTCTCCATGTGGTGCTTAAGAGGTTCTCTTCTCCGACCGATACCCAGTGGGCATCTGATCTGAGCGGGGTGGAGATCTACTCGGTGAAATCGTCAAGGCTATCGAGCTTGGATCAGATGGACCTTCTTTACAAGTTTCCAAGTAGGATGGCGAGCCCAAGATGCGAGGGGAATTGGAATGGGAAGGTGCGTTACATGAGGTCGGCATCAGCATCGGCGGCGTCTTCGACATGGAATTTGGAAGAGGAGGTGGGGAGGGGTGGGAGTGAGGGAGGGGGGAGGAACATGAGTAGTGAGGTGGTGGGTGGCAGTGGCGGTGGTGGGTATTTGAATGAGGTGGTGTATGATGGTTTGGGGAGTGGTGGGAAGAGGAAGGAGGAAGGTGGGGATGAGGGGTTTCATATGTTTGTGTGGAGTTCAAGTGCTTCTCCTGTGTCTCATGCTGATAGTAGAGCTGCTGCTTCTATTGATTTTGAAGCCTCTAATGCTTGTAAGGCTCTTGTCCCACAAGGCATAGGTGCTTCCAGAGGTATAAAAAAATCTCATTTAATTTTTTTTCTATTATCTTCTCTATTCTCTTGAGCCACACACTCACTCTCTCTTTCTCTCTCTCTCAGTCCAGATCCCTGAGTGTCTCCTACACACTTCCCATGAGTGGGATGCTTCGAACTCCATCACGGCCCTCACCTCAGGGTCGTTCAAAATAAACTTCACCCCTCCAATGACATATCCACAAACTACTTAAGCAAGAGTCGGTCCATCATGAGATTGAATATATAACTGATGATATAATTAGTAAAATCTGTGTATTATTAATTATAAGCAGTGATCACTTTATCTCTTTTATCCAAAAAAAGTCTCTTTGGCAATAACATACTCAATCTTATGATGAGGCCAACAACTAATGAAGTAGAATTTGAATACATGTATAACATAGGAGCAGGTGACATTCATTGGGAATGAGGGCACAGAAAGCCCCACACTTTGGAACTATAGAGCTTGAAAGGTTTTATGAGACCCCGCATCCCAATTCTTTCTCAAATATGTAAAATTGGGACACTTAACCTATTCGATCGATCACAGGGCACATCCCAAATATATCTCAAAATATTAATATTTCTTGTATTTTATATATATTCATATGGTGAGTTCAATTTCATGTCAAGATGTATTTTCTTTTGCTTTTTCAAAAGGACATGGAAGGTTTCATGAGTCTATTGGATATTCTACCCCTATCACCAAATCAAGAGCAGATAGAGAGATTGAAAGAGAAGATGGTCACCAGATTCCAAGGAAACTTTCAATAAAGAAGTCACCTTTTTTGGGACAGAAGACAATCGATGCACCACAAGGAGAGAATATGAATGGTGCCCCTCCTCAGATGCCTTCTGCAAGTATCATGACCAGGCTTGTACTGATCATGGTATGGAGGAAGCTCATTAGAAACCCCAATACCTATGCCAGTCTCATTGGTATTGTCTGGTCCCTTGTGTCTTTCAGGTAAGAATCTTCCACCTTATAGTTAGGTTACTTCGGACCCATTTGTTTTTTTGGCTATTCAGTTTCCGGTAATTCTAAGCAATCACTTCCCTTCAAAGGGGCTAAAATTGAAGAAGAAAAGGTGGTGATCTATAAATATTGACTAAAATGTTCTGCTCCATTGGTAGGAAATGATTGTCTAGCCATCACCCTTGTAAATCAAGTTCTAAGAAAAAGCAGGAGTCCCACCTACGTGTCCACTACCCTCATCGTCCACTTATATCCATCAAGTTCACCTCTTCGATGCTCTTTTATTCCAAATGGGATTTCTATTTGAATTCCTAGGAATTCAATACTCAGGAAACGAAGAGGTCCTTTGTGATTATATATGATAATTATCTACAAGATTACATTAGTAGGCATAACCCAATATCATTTAGTTTTCACATAAGTATGGGTTATTTTAATGTAATAAAAATGATCAGGTACACCTTGTGAGGCTAGCTGCAAGCACTTAAACAAATGTTGAATGGTTGGATATGAAATCCGACTTTGATTACATATCTTGAGTTTTGAACTCTTTTTATTTCTTTATGACGTGGGTATCCCTAAGGTCTTTGATCCAATAGGATTAATCCATGGAGGATGTCCACTAAACCCACACCGGGCAAAAACAAGACATGGGGAGAAATTAAACTCATGCCTCCTGCGGTTATGCCACTCCACCAACTCCCTGTTGGGTATAATTATATTAGGTCTTTCTTTTAATTAATACATACATATATACATAAATAAGCACTAAATTCTTGAATACTTTAACAAGTCATTCTTTTTTGGCTTTTTTTTTTTTTTTTTCATTTCATTTGAATGTTAAATTGTGATAATCCCTTTTAATAAACTTTCAGGTGGAAGATTGAGATGCCTTCTATTTTACAAGGCTCGATATCAATAATTTCAAAAACTGGATTGGGAATGGCTATGTTCAGCCTAGGTACAAATCATCCTTGTCATCATTCGGTTTCTATTTTTTCCACTTCTCAAAGTAGAACTCAACTCATATTTAAATGGGGCTAAATTTTAGTTTTGATTGCGAATGTAATCCACAGTGAGATCTTTCCATAACACTATTTCCCATGAGGCTAATAATTTTACCTCCGAGACCTTTCCATAACACTATTTCCCACGAGGCTAATAATTTTACTTCTCATGAAAAGTTATGAGAGGCACCTCTCAAAAAAAATTTACTTACGTCCGTGTGTGTGCGTCTATAAAAGGTTCTCACCTTAGTGGGGCCCACTTGGCTGGATAATCAATGTAGGGATGGTGATCCTAAGCATTGCTTTATATCTTCAAAGTTTAATGGCTATACATTGTGCAATATTAGTGTAATAAAAAATTCAATGTTGACTAATGTCTAGACCATATGAAATTAGGACAATTCGAAGGGGGATGGTACATATGAAGGGATTAAATTGATAAAAAGAGGGCCTCCTATATGAAAACTCAAAGAGGGCGCAAAAGATTGGGTTACTTGGAAAATTTATGGTATTTTCTGTATGTATATATGTATAAAGTTTCACAAAAATCTCATATGATTTTAAAGATATTCTAGAATATATGAATGAACTACTTTTGGTAATATATCATGTAATGGCCTCTTTCTTATCTTGATACGGTCTCACACAATTTCATGATCTCAAAGATATGAAATGATAGCAAAAGATCTTATTTTTAGCTAAGGGTATGATGTTAGGACTTCTAGATATTTTGAAGAAATCTCTCACAATATTAAACCTTTATCTTAACAAAACTATTTTTAGTAACATATCATATAATCACTCCATTGTTGTCCTACCAAGTTGTAGGTGGGTGTGGAGAACTTATTTCTTTTCTAGAATTTCTGACAAGAGTTTTGCATGTTGGGATTTTTTTACATTAATTATGGGATGGCTTGTCACTTTGTATTTGAAATGTCATATTTTTTTGACCTAAATTTCAAGTTCCAACCATCTAAAAGGACTTAAAAATGATCCTTTGGAATTTCTAAAATTTCACTCTCTATGCATTTTGTTGGAATTTCAAATGCTCCATCAAGAGGGGTTTGGAATTTCACCTCAAGGAAACAACTTTTTGGAGAACATAAAATTCCCTTAGACATGAATTCAGAAAGAAACAGGCCCTAAAAGAGTAGGATTGAAGCTAAAAAAAACACACCAGGAATTAGAACATGTTGTCTACTCCTAAGAGCCCCATGAGACTAGGATAAGCCTCATATATGCAATGTAAGTAGTTCTAGTTCTACATTGATCATGACGACACCTAGTCCTGCCAGCATCTAAGTAGATGAACAACTAGCTAGGACAAATCGATCATAAAAAAACCAAATGAAATCATGTGTCTCAAGTATTTGGAAATTTGTTTCATTGCGCTCCAATGAGCAATGGGGGAGCCCATGAGATGTGACAATGAATAAGACTATTTGAATGGTTATGGGTTAATGAATGGACTTAAAAGTATCATCTTACTCTAGACCCTCATGCTGATTAAACCAGCAACCAAATGGACCCATATCACTCAATGAAACCCATCGGTCTTGATCTATGGATGTACAGATACTTTAAAATGGGCGACGTATCGTGTTGTATCGTATCCGATACTTTACTTTTTATGTGTAAAATCCGTTTCCCTTCCGTATCCATGCCGTGTCACTATCGTATCCATACCGTATCCGGACATCATACTCTTGATCTCTACCACCCGTGTTCACTTCATCTCAACTGCAGATCCTGTTCCAAACTAGGATCGGAGCAGTCGTTGCTGAATCACTTCCATTGCCCAACCCGGTAGCAGCACCAGAACTTCAAGAGAAGAAGATGGAAGGTACTTTTACTAGAGAAAAGGGTGGAGAGGAAAGTTGCAATTCTGCATTTGAGATTTGACACAAGCCCACTTTCTAATCAACTCATAAAGCTTATGGTAATATGGTATGCTTCTTCACCACTTTAAAAAGGGCTCTGTTATGGACCTAATCAATACACCAGAAGTCCTGGGACCAATAGAACGCGTCAAATTATATATATGAGAATATTCATATGCATTCATCCCTCACCATAGGGTGAGGGTTCCATAATTGAAAATTTTCATTTGCAAAAAAAGTAAAAGTCATATATGGTCATATACATAAAAGGAATATTCATGTGCAAAAAGGGAAAGTTCCCTCACCTTATGGTGAGGGATGGATATACATTAATGTCCCCCATATATATATATATATATATATTAAAGCAATATAAAAGAAGGATGTATGCGGCGCCACGTCAGCAGGTAAGAGCTCTCCTTTTAGAAAAATACATAAGAAAAAAAAAATGCATGCTTTGAGGGTTCATCCAACGATCCCTCCCTAATACATGAGAATACTTGTACATGTATTTTAAATCTCCTAAACTTTCTCTCTCAGGCCTATAATATCTCTCTGATTTTCTAAAATCTCTTATTAACGATAGGAAACATTATCATCCAAATAGAGCTCAAAATAGATTATGCAATGTCTCTCTCTCTCTCTCTCTCTATATATATATATATATATATGGTTTTATAGTGATCTCATCCATCCATATAAAAAATGCAAGGCAATTTGGACCGTCCCAATTGCTACATGGGTGTGCCTAATTATTCATGTGAGCTATTAATGCATGCCCATCTTGGTTTTATCTTCTATTGGTTGTTAATGTCAATTGATCTGAGATATCTAGCTGTACGAAATACCATCCAGCCGGTTCATTCCACTTTTGATGATGTGGCTCATGATTTTGATAGCCCTTATCATGTGCTAGGTAGGACGAGGATAAAAAGGGGGTCGGGTAGAAAATAAATAGGAATACTTTGAACTTGCTTACCAACTAAAAAAAAGAATACATGAGACCTGCCTTTAATAATTGTTGTAGATGAGGCTACCTTTAAACACATCATGAATGCACCTTAATGAATTAGGATAAGAGGCCCACTTTTAAATATTACATCATCTGACGCCACCAATGCTCCTTGGAACACCACATCAACAAGGACCTACTGTCCAAATGCTTAATTGGACACACCTTTAGATATTTGGATATGGGCTTATCTTTAGATGTTTAGCAAGGTCCCACTGTCCAATTGGATACGCCTTGAAGGAATTAGGATATGAGGCTTACTGTTAGATGTTACATCATGTGACCCCACCAAGTTATTTTTTCTTTTTTATTACAGTTATATATATATATAATAAATATAAACTATTTATTTATTTTTGTAAAATCTATTCTTTTCCAATAATATCTCAGAAAAGAATCACATATCTCATTATATTTTTTTAGCCTGGGCACCATACCTCTCCATTTGATTATGTAATCTTACACTTGTGAGGTCCACCCGTGGTCCATCCAAATAAATCAAACACACGACCTTCCTAAATTGCACATGTCCACTAGCTTTTGGTCAGATCCGGATTTACTGGACCATTGGATGGACTGTGTACCGATCTGAATGAACTATTGACAATTAAACTTCTGGGGCTAGATGGAGATGGTAGAAACCACGGTTGAGACTAATTTTTTGCAAAGAGAAGGGTCCCAGTGAGTCCTTGAGACCCCCCATATGGGTTCCCAGGTGGGCCCCACTAGAAACTTGAGCTTACATTAACCTAAGCTTTAGCTTAGGAGAGCTGCCCCCCATATAGACACACATTCATACTTGTGTAATGGTCAATGCCTTTAAATTCAAGGGGTCGTCATGTTATGTAAGTTTACTTCATTTTATATTTATTTTCCTTACATGTTAAAATGATTCTAATATTCAAAGATAATAAATTTCTTTATTTTATATTTATTTTATCTTAATATCATTTTAAAAGAATTCTTAAATTTTTCATATATTTTTATTTTTGGCCGAGGCTTAGCACGAGCGTATGTTGTTTGTTATATATATTAAAGCAATAAGGAGGGAAGATGTGCAGGGCGCTACGTCACCACCCATAATTTCTCCCTTGAGAAAAATACTTATAAAAACATACATAGATTTGGGTTTAATGTGGGCCACTACATCTCCCAAATCTCCTCCCTAAATCTCTCCATTTAAATTAAGATTATGGTTTCATAAACCTACATTTCTAAAATCCTTCTAACTTCTCCTAAACTATCTCTTTTCCTAACTTTTCTATTTTATCTTCTTATCTTAATCCTCAAATCACTCTCTAATCTTAATCCATCCTAAAATCTGTCTAACCAATCATCTTATAATTTATGATTTTTAGTATTAACTTTGAAGAGATCGGAGGTGATAAGATAGGCCCATCAATATACAAGTTTATCAATCCTTTCAAGATACCCTTCTCAAAGTACCATTACATGATCTTCTTCTTCAAACTCTCCACCTGCAAAATCCAACAAGCTTTATGGTGGATAGTACTCTCAAACCCAAGCAAGACAGCCTACTTAATCAAAGAAACTCCAAATGTCATCGCCAATCATTAGTGTTTAGTGGCAAAAACTTCATCAATTATGTTATTTTTTTCTCCACAAATAAGAAATTGAAAAAGTTTTTTCTTCTTTGAAAGAATCTTTCATAGATGAATAATATATCTAAAACTCAATATATTGACTTTGCTTGATGCATTTACCATTGTGTTTTCTTCAGGTCCATTTATTGATTTTTAGTGATTCAACCTCATGAAATGTGCACGTGAATGATTAACTCAAGGGCTTGCTTTCTTTAGATGATGAATAATATATATTATTTATTATTATTATTTTTATTTTTCCTATCGGTGCAGGTTAAACATTACTTTGGCTTATTAAGAAAATATTTTCTCTATTCATTTCTCCATAGCTTTTTTTCTAAATAGGAACTATTGGGACGACCTAAGCCATTTTTTGAAATAATATAATTAGGTATTTAGCTTATTTATCAATAATATACTAAAGAAAATATTAAATTAAAAAAAAATATTTTTTAGGCCCGGGCTTAACACGGACCTGTGTTACTAGTTAAGTCTTATAACTATATATTTAGGACTGTGTTCGTCGGCTCTCACTCTAACGGCAGGTTGCCATTTTTCCCTCTTGGGATAGCTCATGCTCTGTTGTAGGTAGCCCCCTCTCCAAGACGGTGGCTCATGCTCTGCTGTAGGTAGCCCCCTCTCCGCGACGGCTTTCACTTTTGCGGTAGGTAGCTTTTTTTCTCAATTTTTTTTTAAATGACCCTCACTCTAATCTAGGTAGCCATTTCCATGATTTCAACCCGAGACGTGGAGTTGTCTCCTATACCAAATGTTATGGACCTAACCAATATGCCAAAAATCCTAAAACTGATGAAAGGTGTCAAATTAAATCTTATAACTTATTTTGAACAGTAGCAGGCCCAAGGTGATGATTCTTTCGCCATTGACAAATAAGGCGTTACATCCATTAATTCCAAGTCATGGCATCTCCAGTCCTGCCCCTCTAAACTCCACCTCTCAAACGGCCTCCATTGCCATTTGGGCCTGATCAAGTTAGACCGTGAAAATATCAGCTGTAGAGAAGTCAATTTGTCTCGATACTAAGGACAAATAAACTCCTTAAATATGTTGTGGTTCTTCATGTCCCAAATACACATTTGTGACAAAGAGAACAACATTACATTAGCTGTTCATCCACAATACGAAGTTTTGATGGAACAAGATTCATTTGTTCTACTTTAGATCAAATCTCCCCTCAGCGTACTCTCCTTGTCGACTACAGTCCAAGCTTCACGTCAAAGTAGTGTCGCTCTCCTTGAAGGGGCATAATATTAACAGGTCCATAGACTTGGATAATTCTACAGAACCTTTTGAAATTCATATCATTCACCATGTACATGTATGAGTGTGTTTATATCTAATAGATTTGTATGAAAAGCAACTAGTGAAATACAATCTTTTAACCATATATACTTGCTTATTTCATTATGGTTAGACCGATATTTTGCTAAATGGGGCCTTGATAATCATTGTAAGTAGAGAAGCTATTAAGCTTACCAGTTAGATTGTTGGCTAATTGAAAGTTTTCACCAAATCGACATCAACGAATATGGACATTACTCTGTGTTTCTTTACCCCCTTTTTTTTTTTTTTTTTTTTCTGCTGTTCTTGTATTCTCTGTTCGTATTCTATTCTCTTTTAATATAAGTTACTGTTACCGATCAAAAAAAAAAAAATCAACGAATATGGACGGCCGATCCCAACTGCATGAGGAAGGACAGAGGCAAAGAGACAGGAAGAAGCAATTCAACAAATTTTGCATGGTGCAGAATGAAACAATAACCCGGCACAATCATCTAGCAAATGTTTGATTGACTCAACTCTAATTGATCATCAGGTCTTTTCATGGCTTTGCAACCGAAGATGATAGCTTGTGGAAGATCGGTTGCGGTGTTCTCCATGGCCGTTAGGTTTGTGGTGGGTCCAGCAGTAATGGCGGCAACATCGGCTGCCATCGGAATTAGTGGTGTACTTTTGCAAGTCTCTATTGTTCAGGTGCATTACAATTCACTCTCTCTGTTTTCCATTTTTCCTTTTAACCCAACTGAAGGGCTGGCCTCAAGAGAGCCAATACAAGTGGAAAAAGGAGGCCCACACTATGGGAAGAAGAGTCCACACAAGTGGAAATCAACATACCTAGGGATTAATCCATGTCTAGCAGGGCGACAATATGGGTTGCCAACCAACTGTGCAACCCCTTGCTATCAGTTCTACACACTTCGAAAAAAAAATCATGTAAAGGACAAATTGAGTCTCTAAACTCACTAGCAAGTAAATACACACCAACCCACACTGAAATTAATTTGATATATGAAATGAGGCATCTCTATCTCAGCCATTAGAAACGTGGATTGTTAAGATGAAGAAATTAGGATGATTTGATAAAGCTAATGATTTTGACTTGTTGGGTGCAGGCAGCTCTTCCTGAAGGGATTGTCCCCTTTGTATTTGCAAAGGAATACAACTGCAATGCAGACATACTAAGTACATCGTAAGTTAAATTCCCACGCTACCCCTCAATTTCTCTAAGAATGAAAAATGGAAAAAAAGAACATAATGTTTGAATTTTTGTAAACTTTTTGCAGGGTCATTTTTGGCTTGATCATTGCTCTACCTGTAACAATAATCTACTATATTCTTCTTGGTCTCTAGGGAAGAAAATGTTACAAAATATATTAAAGCAACTTGGGATTTATGGCCAGTAACATTTTGGAATTACTACTTTTAATATTCCAGTAAGAAAATTAAAAAAAATCTCCTAGGAAATCCAAAAGTCATTTTGAAGAGTCTAAAGGTCATCTAGGAACGTTAAACATCATTATGGGAGTTTTGTTATATGTAAAGTCATGTCTTTTGGAAGTTTCCTTTATTAGCCTATATAAGGTTGTGTTGTGTTGTAGTTGTTTTGTAGCAAGAAAAAAAAAAAGGTGTGGAGCCTTGAAGATATTCAAATGTTTGGTATAGTCTTCTTGTTATTGTGAGATGAATGAGAATATATATTTTTTGTTAAGTATTTTGGTTATTTGATTCAGACTAGGGGCTTTGTACGGCCCTTTGTCCGTACAACCACACACACACTGTACACCCTCATATTTTCTACAAATTGGTATCAGAGTATTTCTTCAAAGTAATACTATAATATGTTTCTACAAAGTGGTATACATACAATTTCTTCGAAGAGGTACTAGAATATGTTTATACATCATATATTAGGACTGTCAATCGTGTCATGTTAATGAATTTGGATTGTGGGTTAACAAATTCGTGTTATAATCACCCCAAACCTATACACGACCCATTAAATAAACAAGTCCAAAAATCAAACATGAACACGACCCATTTATTTAACGGGTCATACAACACTACTCATTAACCCGTTAAATAATTTTGTCCATATTGAACCATGTCAATTAACATACACTCTTTTGCTAATGAATGAAAGTAAAAAAGTTAGAAAATGATCTTTTATATATTAGTTTTAGGGTTTCACTTCAGCCTTTTCAAACTTACCAAAATACCCCTCATGCGTTTTACAATTTATGTCATTTATAATTTGGCTGATTGTACCGGATTGTTAATGGATTACCGGTTTTATTAGTTAACGACCCGCCAATTTAACGAGTTAACGGGTCCGACCTATTAACAACACGACCCGTTAAGAGTCCACTCAAACGTGTTAATATACGTGGGTTTGTGTCGTGTTAACAGATCGTGTATCATTTTGACAGGCCTATCAAATACTATAATCCCATTATATATGCAATGTATAATCACATGCTGCTTATGCTTATTCCATTTTTTTTTTTTTTTTTGGCATAAACTCAGATGCGATTGATTCTGTATAACAATTATTGTGTTCGAAATTACAATTCAGGCCAATCAAAAGAAAGGGAAAACTGAATCTTGTGGTGGACTTTGTGGTGGGCGTACAATTACATGTGTGTCACCCTACACATCTAATCTTAGTTCACGTTTTCAATAGGATTAGGTTTTCTAATCCACACGTCAGTCCTTAAACTGTAATGGAATGAGATTATAAGAAACCTAATAGAGATTGCCTTTTATACGATTTGAATTTGATCATGTCTAAGACATGTGATTATTATAAGAAATGTAATAAAAGGAGTCAAATTACATTACTTAGTAAGGAAAACCCTTTTTTCATTTTTTTTGCTATTGTTGGGCTGCTGGAGAGTGATGCTTTAACTTGGACTAAGAAATGATCCCAAAGCAATTTTTGTGAAATTAAGGTGCCAACACTACTTAACCATGAGTGTGGTGGCCATTGATAAAAACTTGTCACAGCAGTGAAACAAGGCAAATGGCTTGGATTTCGAAGGTGGACCCATTGATGGATAGATAGCCTTGAGCTCAGAAAATTCTAACCACGGAGAGGATCTGGACCTCTAAAGAGGTTATGTTTCAAAGTAAAACTTAAACCTATTGAAGAAAGAAGAAGGTCGAAATTCTTTTATAATCAGTCGTATTTCTTTGTTATTAGAATGAAATAATATAACATGTACATGAAGAATCAATTAAATAATAGATGTACAACTCATATGCACTTTTGGTCTAATATGCATACATGGAGATCATTATACAAGTTACTCTTGAATGTATGGGGAAGTTCCCAACAGAGTTCCTACACCACACCATACAACAAACAGACCCCAATGGCCAGACAAGATACCCCAATTGCCAGACACGATCAGTAAGGCCTGGCCCCAACATAGTTCCCTGGGGGATAATACTCACAAGTGATGTAGCTGCTCCCATTGTCACAGATTATCTTGGCGCACCCCACCTGCTCCGTGGTGCGCCACACAATCTGGGTGTAGTGGGTGCAGTCGGGGCCCGAGCACGCATTGCTAGAGTAGTCATAGAACTGCTTCTCTGCCACCCACGCGGCCACCGCATCCTTGGCGCTCCAACGCCGCCCTTGACCAATGAAGATGTTCTCGCCGTAGGCCATGGCAGTGGAGTGGACCAACGCGCAGTCATGCAGCCGCTGGTTCGAGTAGGCATGCGCGAAGTTGGCTAGGAGGGGCTCCCACTCGAGGGGTGGCACCCCGACCGCTTTTCTAGCACTATTGTGGGCGTCCAAGAACTGATTGATCATCTCTGTTCCGTTAGCTCTCGCATCGACCATGATTATCGACCTGAACAAGAAGATTAACAAGGAGAAGATGCTCAAGAAGATTAAAGAGGATGGAGCCATTGCAATTGGTTTTAGAAGATATGTAATTCTGCTGCAATTGGTTTTACAAGATATGTTTCTGCTGGATTTATAGTAGGATAAGGAAAGGAATCAAACAAACTTTTATGTCTTGTTCTTGTGTTTGTGCCTTGTGGGTGGGTGGGTGGTTCTGTTGTTTAAATAGACAGCGAGTCTGTCTTGGAAGTTCTTTAGAATTTCTTATTAATTGTTGCTGTTGCTTTGTAGTTAAGAAGATTCTAAGCTAAGGGTTATGTAGGGAGTTGTATGTAATATGAAGAATGGAAGGAAATGGGACTTGGGTTCTCTTGATGAGGTGAATGAGAAGTTATGTAGGTTGTAAAAAAGGTGGCGGAGAGTTTGCCTCTTTCGTACTTTTGACTGTCCGAAGTCTATTGTCTTATCAAGTAAACGGTGGCCTAAATATTGGCCCTTCTCAGGAGGCTAGATGCAACGGAAAACTAATATCAAATCCTAATATTCTGTGGGCTCCAATCTCTCGAGTAACAGTTATATCTACTTGGGCAACAGTGAGCATGGCCTCTGTGGGACCACCTGGAGAATCAGGGTAAGATTAAGGATTGGAGGGTTTACATGTAAGAATTTGAGATGGTCCAGAGATTAGCTTAATAAAAAAACGATCGAGTTACATGATCGAGGCCCAAAATCAAGTCCAACAAAGGGCCAGACTTTTCTAAAGGCCACAAATGCAAAGGTGAATTTAGCCAAGATGGGTGTCAAAATTGAGTATGGTGGGATTGTATAATTTTTTTTTTTTTAGGTCTCTGTTGATTAGGCATTAATATAAAATCAAACCCAATGTATGTTGCTAACTATCTGCCCAAAGTACATCAAATGAACGGCCATATGGACCTTCATCAGATGGCTGATCACATGTCCTCTTTATATTAGCTAGGTGGGGCCTATGAGCCCTACAACTTTTTCCTCCAGCTTGAATACACCTTAATTACATGACTTAAATGTCAATCTTATCTACTGAAATGTCTCAAGAAAATAAAGAAAAAAACCCCATGAGTCAGTCGTCGTCGTAAACTTCAAATAGAAAAAAACACTGAAAGAAGAAGTAATTATCATCATCTTCAAACTCTACCTTTAGATTTAATTCTCATGGGGTGTCTCACACGGTGGTAATAAGAAGATTGCCTCTCACGCAAATATCTGAGAGGTACCTCTTACCAAAATATATATAGCGATCCATCTAATCCACTTTAGATGAAACACATGATATTGATGATAGTTAAATTGACTCGTACTTTGCGCATCTCCTGTCTTGATGACCTCGGTTTGATCCAGCCCAGGTTTAGATCCAAGATTTCTTAACCTGGCAGCAAAACATGTTCGATATATCCAACCGTCAAAAATCAGCCTTTGACTACCAAATAAGATTGCTGATTGAGATATTTCAGCGCACATCTATTCAGGACCTTGGATATGAACTCGATGGACTCAAACCTAAACCTAAATTTCACTGGGGGGGTTCCTAATGTGGAGATGCAAATTAAGAACTCAGATTGTTTTGAAGAAAGGCATTGGTTAGAGCCGGTTAATAAAAAGGCCCATTCACTGACGGCCTAGAATTGCAATTCAGTGCGTTCAAGGATTTAAATATAAATGAATTCTTTTTTTTAAGTTAAGTCTCCGCTCGAGGTTGATTACTAACGAAGGAAAGCCTGGACACCACCAAGTCGTCACCCAGAGCTTCTATCAGGATTCGAAGCGAATACCTCTATGTTGCAACGTGGAGCCTAACATATAAGTGATGGTAAATATAAGTTGGTAGTTCACAGGAATGGAAACCTAGAAAAATCCATGTTATCTGCCTCTGATAAAGGGGAATGGATACCTTTACATTTATCATCTTTACCTCGCTTTGCTTGCTGCAACCAGGGGTGATAATGGGTAACAAATGACCACCTTTACACGTGTAAAAGGGGTTGTGCCGTGCCATGCTGTGCTGAGCCATGCCTTCCATAGGTTGGACTGCCATATATAATTTTGCTGCAATATATTCATTATTCTACATTAATTTATTTTTTTCAAGGGAGTGTTACTAGTGTTCTGGAAGACCAAAACTATGGAGAACTTTCATTTCCACATCAGCTTCCCCTGCCGTTACCAAGGGGCAGGCCTAGGTGTTATGATGTGGGTGCGACCGCCTCTGCGACATTTGAAAAACTTTCTTAAGTAGTACATTAAAAAAATTTTATTTTATTATTTAACTCTTTAACTTGAACATTGCCCAAAAAACTCAAATGAAAATCCTAGATCCGCAATTGGTTACCCTAGTTCAATTGCTGAGGGAAAACTAATCAAGCCTGTATGGTCATATTAACATTTTGAAAAAGTGCTTAATCAACACCATATCCTCTTGCGTTTAATACCTAGTTGCATTCCCAAGCAAAGTCATGGATGGATCTGGGTCGTGCCTACCGGGGGCCACAACCAGTGCTGTGCCATGTTAAGGACTTAAGCACCCCGGCCCAGCACTGCTCATGCTGGAATGGTCCGATCAACGTGTCAGGCTGTGTTGGGCCTATGCGGCCCAGCCCAGCTTACATCCCTACTCCCAAATACCTACAATCATAGTGTGTTGTGTGTGTGTGGGTTTTTTTTTTTTTTTTTTCTTTTTCCTTCATGCGCCAAATTGGATGCAGGTTGTAGCTGTTTATTTGGTTTTGGGCCTGTAGCCTAGATCAGAGACATGTCTAGGCTAAGGTCCAAGTCCCATTTCAATCCCGATACTCAATCATTTTAAGGTTTTATTATTTTTTTTATTTTTTATTTTTTTTGTTATCCCAACTTAGGGGGCGCTGGCTCCCTAGCCCTCTGGAGAGGGGACACTTGGGTGAGGAGAGTAAACTTTGGGTGCGGTGAGGGTCCCTTTGGTGAGGGAAGCGGACCTCTGGTGAGGTATCACAGCCTCAGGTGAGGAAATGTGCATGCCCAGGTTCAAACTCAAGACAGGCAAGTGAGAACCGGTACCTCTTACCACTAGGGTAAGAGGCCGTTCTTCAATCGTTTTAAGTTGTTGGGTGCAACCAGCTCTTCCTGAAGGAATTGTCTCCTTTGTCTTTGCAAAGGAATACAACTACATTCAGAAATAGACTAAGTATGTCACAAATGAAAGTCTCAATCCCTCGATTTCTCTAAAAATGAGTAGTGGAAAAAAAACCTAATATAGTGTGAAATACTTAGCTGCACAAATCATCAGTGAGAAATCCTCATTCCAGGGGCTGTGAGGATCCTCAAATGTGTAGATTCCCCGCTTGTTACTAATTGTGATCCATGGGTCAATAGTGTTTCCCAAAAGAGGTGCCAGTAAGTCTGTATCCTAGAACAGGACAATTAAGTAATGAACTACTTGATTGAAAATGAGAAAATTGACAACTGAATCATATCCATTGGACAGAATTATTTGTTATGGCATTTAAGATATCATGATACTCTAATGCTTAATGCATGCTATACATCTCATCAATCGAGGGATATGCTTGGTATTGATCAGTATTCCAAATGAAATTTAAACAAAAAAAAAAGTAATAACATATTTTTCAGGGAAATTTTTTGTCTTTTCAGTGCATGTTTAAATATTCTCAAACGGCATTGTGTTTCCTCTTCTATTATAAATTTCTTATCATGTGTATTTAGTAATTTATATCCTTGTAACTAGCTACACTTAGCATAGCATATCCATCTCACCCATACGTACTTCAACTTTGTAATGTTAATTTCTCTGATGTTTTACATTCATTTCCATGACAATGCAAGCCTATTCTCTGTTATGTAAAATGCATTTTTAATTGAAGTGGTACTCAAAAATTGCACAACTCTCACTGAGATTGTATTTACTTTGCCCCCCACCCCCATCTGTTGGTTCTTTTTACAAAGTTAACTTGAATTATTTTTTTCCTCATATGTACAAGTTGTCCACCCCTTGCATGTATGAGTTCCTATTGTCTTACATGTGCAAGCTTTCCAAGGACCCAACTCCTTAGCCAGGATAAATGAGGATGTCAATGAACCTTTGATTATTCGGTTACCGAAAGGACTTATGGACCCTCTTTTTGGATATAATTCACAATTTGGTCCAAATTGGGTCGTGCCTTAAGATCTATATTTCCAGTAACATGTATAAAAATAATATATTTATATAAGAGGGAGATGCTCCTACGAGAGATATCTCTTATAGGAGCATCTCCCTTTATATAAATATATGTTAAATGAATGAATTTAATTATAATAAAAAACACTAAGGCTAGAAAACATTTGTAGCTTGTTGTAGCAGTGAGGTTTGGCAAATGTATATATCAATATGGTCATTGGGGTTCAAATTAGTGTCAACTATATGATTTAGTTTTTTGTGGGAATCAAATATATGATTTGCTTCAACTGGGATAAGAGAAAACATTTCCTATAAATAGATGGGCACACCACACGTCACATGATATCAGTGATTAGCTCATACTGGAGCAGAGTAAAATAGGAAGTATTATGATATTAAGTGGTGAACTCATATTGAAGTGAAATTTGAAACAGTGATTATAAATAGATTGGCATATTATTAGTCATAGCAAAAAATGGATTGAAGCCCTACACTGCACAATCCACTCAAATATTTCAACCTCTTATGGCTTTGAAAGCATTTAATAAATCATTTGAAATGGAAGGAGCACTGAGGAGAATGCTTTCACATGGTGGACTACAACTTAGAATTGGGACCCTGCAAGAGCTTAGTTGGCAAAGATGAGGATTATGAGGCAACTGCATAATTGTCAATTCCGTTCCCTTTGGTGAGTTGGGGGAAGATAAAAAAAATACAGCCTTGCTACTTGGGATCCAACGGCTCACATGAGAAGCCGTGCTCCACGCGGGGTCCACCCGGGTGTAGACTTTTTGAAAAAAATAAGAGGAACAGGCAACGTACGGCAGGCGAGCAACGTGTGAGAAGAGAGAAATTTTTAAAACCTGTTTTTTTGCCTCTTTCTATCCATCTCTCACTTCTTTTATTTTATTTTATTTTATCTCTGACTCACTGCAATCTACTTTTGGAAAGGTCTTTCTTTTGATTTTTTTATTCCTTTCTCTCTGATTGACTGACAACAACTTTTAGAAGGTTTCTTTTTTTTATTGTTCTCTCTCTTACTGATTTTCAACAACTTTAGAAATAGATCTTTCTTTTGTCTTTTTTATTGTTCTCTCTCTGAATCAGTAACCTTTTTACCTCTTTTTCTATGCTAGGCTAATGCTGCACGTACTCTCTCTCACTCACTCTCGTCAATGGCTCAGAATCTATATTCTTGTTTTCATCATGCTTCCCTCTCAATCTCTAAGTCCAGAGCTGCAAGAATGCAAATGTTCATGTATATATATATATATATTTATCTCATGCTGCATTCAATTTATTTATTAAAGTTTTTTTTTTCTTTAAGGTTAAGCATTTTTTATATTTTATATTTTTTAATCTTATATTTTTTGGTATGTCAGAATTGATCGAAACACTAGAATATTTTCACTATTAGGCCAAACTAGAACGACGACCAAAACAGAATTGACAACTATCAATTTTAATGCCTAGATTCATCATGTCCAAACTTTATACAGGATATACAAGATTTGGCATCGGTTGTCATATGGACAATCCGGCTACACCAAATCAATGCATGGTTTTAGCATCCATCAAACTAAAAGAATAATTTGTGTCTTTGTGATATAAGCTCCTAAAATGGGTGCGCACGTAAAAGGTTTTTATCTTTTTTGGTTTTGTCCATCACTCATGGTTGAGTGTTGGCATCTTGATATCACATAAATGATCATGGGTGGATCTTTGGATTTTCAGAAAGAAACAATAACATTTTGTACATCTAGTAGGTCAGTGAGCCCCACAACTGTGCCACACGAGTATCATTTATGTTGTTATCTCAAATGGGGCCCTCTAATATTTCCGTTAAAAAGGCTTCAAAATCAATTTATTTATAAAAAGAGGTCGAGTTAAATTAACCTGACATAATGCAAGGCTATAAAATGAACAATCAAGATAAAAACTTCTCTAACAGCCCATATCATGGTCTAACATAAGAGAGGATCATCAAATGAAGTTGATATAACCTGCTTGATCTTATGACCCAGCTCTTATATATACCTGTAAAGTCTGTAAGCCCAACCCCCACAACTTTGGCCTTAAGCCTCTTTTAAATAAACAAAGGAAAAACAAGAAGCAGTAGAGCTTCATGCAAATACCAAAATCCAGATTAATAATCTTGGAGCTTCATGCGGAGACACCAACTGAACTGAATGGACAACGCTGACATGCGTAGACAAATGGACCCCAACTGAAGTGAAAAAGAGATTTCCTTGGTTTTCTCAACAACCTTCTGTCCCTTTCTTTCCTTGGTTTTCTTAACACTTTACACCCATCTGTCCCTTTTTTTCTTCTATTAAATGCATACAACCCCATTTCATCAGCATGTACGTCTACACATGCAAAAATTGTCTCCTTTCTGCTGTCTCCATTTTCACACTATTCCCTTACCTTACTGGGTTTTCTCCATCTCACACCTCCCCTTCCATTCCTCATCTTCGTCCCTCATAATCCTCTAAACCAACACTACACATCCAAGAGTATCTTTAAAAACACACACAAGAGAGAGAGAGAGAGAGAGAGAGAGAGAGAGAGAGAGAGGATTTCTAACAACTTGTTGGTGATTGAGAAAGTAAGTAGGCCATGATCACAGGCAAGGCAATCTACGACGTCGTCACGGCGATTGTGCCGCTCTATGTGGCCATGATCCTGGGCTACGGCTCGGTGAAGTGGTGGAAGATCTTCACCCCTGACCAGTGCTCAGGAATCAACCGTTTTGTTGCAGTATTCGCCGTTCCCCTCCTCTCCTTCAATTTGATCTCCTCCAATGATCCATACACCATGAACTTCCGCTTCATCGCGGCTGACACCCTCCAGAAGCTGGTCATCCTCATCCTTCTCTTCCTCTGGCGGGCCTTTTTAGGAGGTAGTGGAGATTGGGGCATCACCCTCTTCTCCCTCTCCACTCTCCCCAACACACTGGTTGTGGGAATTCCCCTCCTCACGTCCATGTATGGAGACTTCTCAGCTTCCCTCATGGTTCAAGTAGTAGTCCTCCAGAGTGTTGTATGGTACACCCTCCTCATCATTCTCTTCGAATACCGCGGGGGTAGGGCCTTGATCTCCAAGCAATTCCCCAACACGGCGGCCTCCATCGCCTCCTTCCATGTTGAGCCTGAAGTCTCTTCACTAAGCGGGCGGGAGCCATTGGAGGTGGATGCGGAGATCAGTGAAGATGGGAGTCTCCATGTGGTGCTGAAGAGGTTCTCTTCTCCGACCGATACCCGGAGGGCATCTGATCTCAGTGGGGTGGAGATCTACTCGGTGCAATCGTCAAGGCTGTCGAGCTTGGATCAGATAGATGATCTCGACAAGTTTCCGAGTAGGATGGTGAGCCCAAGATGCGAGGGGAATTGGAATGGGAAGGTGCGTTACATGAGGTCGGCATCAGCGTCGGCGTCCGCGTCTTCGACTTGGAATTTGGAAGAGGAGATGGGGAGAGGTGGAAGTAGAAATGGGAAGGGCGGAGGGAGGAACATGATTAGTGAGGTGGTGGGTGGCAGTGGTGGTGGTGGGTGTCTGAATGAGGTGGTGTGTGATGGTTTGGGGAGTGGTGGGAAGAGGAAGGAGGAAGGTGGTGATGAGGGGTTTCATATGTTTATGTGGAGTTCAAGTGCTTCTCCTGTGTCTCATGCTGTTAGTAGAGCTGCTTCTTCTATTGATTTTGAAGTCTCTAATGCTTGTAAGGCTCTTGTCCCACAACCACAAGGCATAGGTGCTTCCAAAGGTAAAAAAAAAAATTCATTTTTTTCCTATTATGCTCTCTAGCATATGATCTCTTGCGCCACACTCTCTGTGTAATATTTCTTAAGTCCAGATCCCCTATGTGTCTCCAACACACTTTCCGTGAGTGGGATGAGTCGAGATCCATCGCAGCCCCACCACCTGATAATCGTGATCATTCAAAATGAATTTCATTCCCTCCAATGACATATCCACAAACTATTTAAATAAGAGTGGGTCCCACCATAAGATTAAATACTTGACTGATAAATAATTAGCAAAATCTGTGTATTATTAATTATATGCAGCAATCACTTTAGCTCTTTTACAAAAAAAAAAAAAAAAAAAAAAAAAAAAAAAAAAAAAAAAAAAAAACAACCCTCTTTAGCAACAATGTGCTCAATCTTGCGGTGAGGCCAACGACTAATGAAGTAGAATTTGAAGATATGAATAAGGAGCGGATGACATTCATTCGGAATGATTCAAATTATCAATATGTGGATACCACAATGGAGTTACGCACTTTCCACTCACAAGAAGTGCGAGTGAGATACTGATCCTCTTTCATATTCAATCTAACAATGAATATATGATGAATGCTTCTAGAAGAGTATAAGTTTAGGTAAGTGCCAAATCATGGGCATTAGAGGGGGTGGGGTTGGGGGAGTGTGGGGAATGAAGCTAGGCTTCACAAGAGTGATTTCCTTTTATTAGATATATATATATATATATATATATATAAGGATGTAATTGTGCAAAGCTAAAGTTTCAAAGCAAAGTGAATTCCATGCCAAGGCACTACAAAAATGCAATCACAAAAAGAGCTCAGCCTTTTCTTCTTTTGGCACGTAAAAGCTTACATCAGAAGGTTTTTAACAAGCTATTAAGGAATCATCGGTATTGCACAAACATCGAGAGAAAGATAATTATTTGGGTATTCATACGTATAGAATAATGTAATCTGTAGGGCCCACCTAAAAAACATGACAATTATTGGGGGATATTATGTATTGGAAAGGTATCCTATGACCTGCCGATGTGCAAAAAATTGGGAATCATCTGATCAGTAATGTTTTGGGGGCCTTAATGTTGTCTTCTACTTCTTCTTTTTTCTTTTTTTTTTTGGCTGGGTTGTAACATTATAAAAGGTTTAATTTTGACCAATTTTTTGTTTAATGAATTAAGAGGCCTACAAAATTCTAATAAATATCAAATTTGAGCTGGAGGTTTTTTACTGGGAAAGTGTGAAGGTTTAGATTGATCATAAGAGGGTCTGGATGAGCCCCAAGGCCACGTACGTTAATTGTTGAATTTGCATGGTGGCTCATCGATCTTTCTTTGCAATCTTGGGAATGAGGGGACAGAAAGCCCCACACATTTGAAGTATTGAGCATGAAAGGTTTTATGAGACACTTTTACCTATTAGATCGATCACAGGGCACATCCCAAATATATCTCAAAATATTAATATTTCTTGTATTTAAATATATATATATATATATATTCATATGGTGAGTTCAATTTCATGTAAAGATGTATTTTCTTTTGCTTTTTCAAAAGGACATGTAAGATTCCATGAGTCTATTGGACATTCTACCCCTATGACCAAATCAAGAGCAGATAGAGAGATTGAAATAGAAGATGGTCGCCAGATTCCAAGGAAACTTTCAAGAATGAAGTCAATTTTTTTGGGACAGAAGACAATCGATCCACCACAAGGAGAGAATACGAATGGTGCCCCTCCTCAGATGCCTCCTGCAAGTGTCATGACCAGGCTTATACTGATCATGGTATGGAGGAAGCTCATTAGAAATCCCAATACCTATGCCAGTGTCATTGGTATTGTCTGGTCCCTTGTGTCTTTCCGGTAAGAATCTTCCACCTCATTGTTAGGTTACTATGGACCCATTTTTTTTATTGGCTATTCAGTTTCTAGTAATTCTAAGCAATTGCTTCCCTTCAAAGGGGCTAAAATTGAAAAAGTCATAAAGGTGGTGATCTATAAATTAATGACTCAAATGTTCTGCTCCATTGGTAGGATATGATAGCCTAGCCATCACCCTTTTAAATCAAATTGTAGAAAAAAAAAGTGGGAGTCCCATCTACATGAGCACTACGCTCATCGTCCACTTATATCCATCAAGTTCACCTCTTTGAAGTTCTTTCATTCCAGATGGGCTTTCGATGAATTCCTAGGAATTCAATACCGAGGAAATGAAGAGGTCCTTTGTGATTATGATAATTATCCACAAGATCACATTAGGAGGCATAAAATCATCAACAAAATATCATTTAGTTTTCACATAAGTAAGAGTTATTTTAATGTAACAAAAATGATCAGGTACACCTAACCGCTTAAACAAATGTTGAGTGGTTGGATAAGAAATCCATATCCTGGATTTTGAACTTTTTTTTTTTTTTTTTATATGGCATGTGTTTTTTAAGGTGTTTGACCCAACATGACTATTCCCTTGGCTGGCGCCCACTAAGCCCACACAGGCGCATACCTGGCAAATACAGTATATGGGGAGCAAATTTATGCCTTTTATGGTTATGCCACTCCACCAACTTTCAGTGGATGTAATTATCTTAGGTCCATTTTTAACATATATATATATATGGGAGATGCTCTTATGAAAGATATCTCTCACCTTATATAAGAGATATAAGTGGGGGCCATCACATTTAAGTTGTTGGCATTGGATATAAATATGAGGGCTCTCACATTATCTCTCATAATAAAGTGAAAGCATCTCTCATAGGAGCATCTCCATATATATATATATATATATTGAACTGATCGTACTGTATATAGTCCAACTTGTTGTACTTGATTATTTGTTTTATTACAACTATCATTATTTCTTATTTGTAATTTAGAAAAAGATGAAAACAAGTGGTCCATCTCTGAAAACACTATTGGAACCAGCCAAATAAGCACTAAATTCTTGAATACTTTAACAAGTCATTCTTTTTAGCCTTTTTCTCATTTCATTGGAGTGTTAATAGATAAAGCTTATTATTGTGATAATCCCTTTTAATTAACTTTCAGGTGGAAGATTAAGATGCCTGCTATTATACAAGGCTCGATATCAATAATATCAAAAACTGGATTGGGAATGGCTATGTTCAGTCTAGGTACAAATCTTCATTGTCATCTTTAGATTTCTATTTTTCCCACTTCTAAAAAGTAGAACTCAACTAATATTTAAATGAGGGCTAAGTTTTAGTTTTGATCGGGAATGTAATCCACTGACGTGAGACCTTTCAATAACATCATCTCCCATGATTAGCATGCATCTAAGTGGATCCCACAAGTCTAATAATTTTACCTCTCATGAAAATTGTGACAAGTACCTCTCAAACAAAAACTACTTACACCCATGCGTGTGTGTCTCACGTAAAAAGTTCTCACCTTCGTGGGGCCCACTTGGATGGATAATCAATGAAGGGATGGTGATCCTAGCCATTGCTTTATAGCCTCAAAGTTTTAATGGCTCTCCATTGTGCAGTAGATATTAGTATCATAAAAAATCCAACGTTGACTAATGTCTAGACTCTAGACCATATGAAATTAGCACTAGTTCCAATTCAAAGGGGGATGTTATCTATGAAGGGATTAAATTGATAAAAGGTGGGCCTCCTATATGAAAACTCAAAGAAGGCGCAAAAAAATGGCTTACTTGGAAAAATTTTGATATTTTGTTTTGTGTATGTATATATGTCTATAGTTCTGCAAAGATCTTATATGATTTTAAAGACGGGAGATGCTCCTATGAGAGATATCTCTCATAGGAGCATCTCCCTTTAAAGACATTCTAGATTATTTTGACAAATTCTCGCACAATATTAAACCTATATTTTAACAAAACTATTTTTAGTAGGAGAACATTCATGTGCATCTATCTCTCACCATAGGGTGAGGGACACTTCCATAAATGATGATTTTCAAGTACAAAAGTGAATTTTCAAGTACATAGGGTGAGGTACACTTGCTTGTCTTCATGTGCAAAAAGGGAAAGTGTCCCTCACCCTATATATATATATATATATACACACACACACACACACACACACATGTACATAGTGATACTTATTTCAAAAGCTTCTGTAGAACTATCTAAGTGCATAGACCTGTTAATATGCCCCTTCAAAAATCCTGGAAAAGAAATAGGCCCTTAACTTAAGTTCTCCCTACCTAGTACCTACCCACCTAAAATTTGGTAGGACAATGATGGAGTGATTACATGATATGTTACTAAAAAGGGGAATATTCATGTGCATCTATCCCTCACCATAGGGTGACACTTTCCCTTTTTGCACATGAAGACAAGCAAGAGTACCTCACCCTATGTACTTGAAAATTCACTTTTATATTTGAAAATCCTCATTTATGGAAGTGTCCCTTACACTATGGTGAGGGATAAATGCACATAAATGTTCTCCATATATATATATATATATATAAGTGTATTTATATCTAATAGATTTGTATGAAAAGCAACTAGCGAAATACAATCTTTTACCCATATTTACTTGCTTATATCATTGTGGTTAGACCTATTCATTTGCCAATATTTAGATAAATGGGGCCTTGATATTCATTGTAAGTAGAGAAGCTATTAAGCTTACCAGTTAGATGGTTTGTCTATTGAAAGTTTTAATCAAATCGACATCAAAGAATATCAACAGCGGATCTCAACAACATGAGGAAGGACATAGGCAAAGAGACAAGAAAGAAGCAACTCAATATATCTTGTTAAGTATATCATGGTGCAGAGTTAAACAATAACCCAAAACACAATCATCTAGCAAGTGTTTGATTTACTATCAACTCTAAATGAACGTACAGGTCTTTTCATGGCTTTGCAACCAAAGATGATAGCTTGTGGAAGATCGGTTGCGGCATTCTCTATGGCCATTAGATTTGTGGTGGGTCCAGCAGTAATGGCGGCAACATCGACTGCAATCGGAATTCGTGGTGTACTTTTGCAAGTCTCTATTGTTCAGGTGCATTATTACAACTCACTCTTTCGCCTCAACTTAGGGGCGGGCCGAAGAAAGCCCATACAAGGAAAAAAGAGAAGGCCCACACCATGAGAAGGAGCGTCCACATAAGTGTAAATCAACATACCTCGGAACTAATCCTTGTCCAACCTGATGACAATAATGATTGCCAACTAACTAACTGAGCAATCCCTTGCTGTCAATTCTACACGCTAAAAAAAATCATGTAAAGCACAAAATGAGTCAATAAACTCAATAGCAAGTAAATACGCACCAACCCACATTGAAATTCATTTGATATATAAAATGAGGCATCTTTTAACTCAGCTATTAGAAACGTGGATTGCTAAGATGAAGAAACTAGATGATTGGATGGGGTTGATCTTTTGTGCATATCTAGCCCTCATCAGAATTCCCTTCGGCCCTTCCTGGTTAGCACACATTCCAATGGGCCTCGTAACTTTTTCTCACATGCCTCACCATCTCACTGGACCATTTCTTCACATGACACTAGCTCGCATGGTAAAAAATAAATCTCCAAATCTAAAACCTTAGCTCATAAAAAGAACTCTTAAACCTAATTAGGAAAAAGAAAGACCCCCAAATACCTGAATATCCGGAAGATCCAAACCCAAAGAAAAAAAATCAAGTATGACTCCAGAATTTATAGACTCTTTTTTCAATTTGTATCTTGGTAACGAATCCCGATCCACTCTATGGGCCCCAATGAAATCTTGGTTTAGATTTGGGTCAATAGGTTTCATATCTAAGGACCTGAATACCTGAGCTTTACATCATTTATTATGTACAAATATTACTACATGGTGTATTGTGTATACATATTCAGGCGTCAAATTGATGCAGGTTTAGGCCATCGATTTGGGTGTGGCCCTTTAAATGAGATTCAGGCTTGGGTATAGGTACGGTCTTGTAACCTAGACCAGAGCCATGTCTAGGTTTAGGTCTAAGTCCCATCATATCCTATAAACCTAATGATTTTAACTTGTTGGGTGCAGGCAGCTCTTCCTGAAGGGATTGTCCCCTTTGTATTTGCAAAGGAATACAACTGCCATGCAGACATACTCAGTACATCGTAAGTTGAATTCCCACACTACCCCTCAATTTCTCTAAAAATGAAAAATGAAAAATGAAAAAAAAAAAACATAATGTTTGAATTTTTCTCAACTTTTTGCAGGGTCATTTTTGGCTTGATCATTACTCTACCTGTAACAATAGTCTACTATATTCTTCTTGGTCTCTAGTGAAGACAATGTTACAAAATATACTGAAGCAACTTCGGATTTATGGCAAGTAACATTTTGGAATTACTACTTTAATATTCCAGTAAGAAAATAAAAAAAAAAAAACTCTTAGGAAATCCAAAAGTCATTTTGAAGAGTCTACAGTACATCTAGGAAAGTTAATTAAACATCATCATGGGAGTTTTGCTATATGAAAAGTCATGTCTTTTGGAAATGTCCTTTTAAGTAGACTATATAAGGTTGTATTGTGTGGTAGTTGTTTTGTAGCATTAAAAAAAAAAAAAAAAAAAAAGGTTTGTGAAGTCTTGAAGATATTCATATGTTTGATATAGTCTTCTTGTTATTGTGAGATGAGATGAATGAGAATATATATTTTTTTTGTTAAGTGTTTTGGTTATTTGATTCAGAATAGGGGCTCTGTACGGCCCTTTGTCCATACAACCACACACACATAAGTGCGCACACAGTGCACACCCTCGTATTTTCTACAAATTAGTATCAAATGGTAAAGTATTTCTTCACAGTGATACTATAATATGTTTATTCAAAGTGGTATCATAGCATTTCTTCCAAGAGGTACTAGAATATGTTTATACATCAAATACCATAATCCCATTATATATGTCAGTACATTATGTAGATTTTACTCAGATGTGAATTGAATCTGTAGAAAAATGATTGTGTTCCATGTTACAATTCAGACCAATCAAAGAAAGGGAAGCTGAATCTTGTGCTGGACTTTGTGGTGGGCGTACAATTACATGTGTGTCACCCCACCCTGCACATCTAATCTTAGTTCACGTTTTCAATAGGATTAGGTTTTCTAATCCATGTTAGTCTTTAAATTTTAATGGAATGAGATTATAAGAAATCTAATAGAGACTTGCCTTTTATATTATTTGATTTGATCATGTCTAAGACATGTCATTAAACTTATAAGAAATGTAAAAGGAGTCAAATTACATTACTCAGTGAGGAAAACCTTTTTTTTTTTTTTTTTTTTTTTTTTTTTTTGCTATTGTTGGGCTGCTGGAGAGTGATACTTTAACTTGGACCAAGAAATTATTCCAAAGCATGTGTGTGAAATTAAAATGCCAACACCAATTAACCATGAGTGTGGTGGCCATTGAGGAAAACATGTCACAGCAGTGAAAAAAGGCAAATGGCTTGGATTTCGAAGGTGGGCCCATTGATGGATTGATAGCCTTGAGCTCAGAAAATTCTAACCCTGGAGAGAATCCGGACCTCCAAAGAGGTTGTATTTCAAAGTAAAACTTAAACCTATTGAAGAAAGAAGAAGGTCGAAATTCGTTTATAATCAGTCGTATTTCTTTGTTATTAGAATGCAATAATATAACATGTACATGAACAATCAATTAAATAATAGATGTACAACAACTCATATGCACTATTGGTGTAATCTGCATGCAGGCAGATCATTATACAAGTTACTCTTGAATGTGTGGGGAAGTTCCCAACTGAGTTCCTACACCACACCATACAACAAACAGACCCCAATGGCCAGACAAGATCAGTATGGCCTGGCCCCAACATAGTTCCCTGGGGGATAATACTCACAAGTGATGTAGCTGCTCCCATTGTCACAGATGATCTTGGCGCACCCCACCTGCTCTGTGGTGCGCCACACAATCTGGGTGTAGTGGGTGCAGTCGGGGCCCGAGCACGCATTGCTAGAGTAGTCATAGAACTGCTTCTCTGCCACCCACGCGGCCACTGCATCCTTGGCGCTCCAACGCTGCCCTTGACCAATGAAGATGTTCTCGCCGTAGGCCATGGCGGTGGAGTGGACCAACGCACAGTCATGCCGCCGCTGGTTCGAGTAGGCATGCGCAAAGTTGGCTAGGAGGGGCTCCCACTTGAGGGGTGGCACCCCGACTGCTTTTCTAGCACTGTTATGGGCATCCAAGAACTGATTGATCATCTCTGTTTTGTTGGCTCTCGCGTCGACGATGATTATTGAGCTCAACAACAAGATTAACATGGAGAAGATGCTCAAGAAGATTAAAGAGGATGAAGCCATTGCAATTGGTTTGAGAAGATTTGTTTGTGCTGGATAGGAGGATAAGGAAAGGAACCAAACCAAACTTTTATGCCTTGTTCTTGTGTTTGTGACTGACTTTGTTTGTGAGGTGGTTGTGTTCTTTAAATAGGGAGGGGGGTTTGAAATGAAGTTTCATAGAATTCCTTTTGAATTGCTGCCGTTGCTTTGTAGCTAAGAAGATTCTAAGCTAAGGGTTATGTAGGGAGTTGTATGTAATATGAAGAATGGAAGGAAATAGGACTCGGGTTCATTTGATGAGGTGAATGAGATGTTATGTGGGTTGTAAATAAGGTGGCGGAGAGCTTGCTTCTTTCGTACTTTGAGTGGCCAAAGTGTAATGTCTTGTCAAGTTTGTAACCGGTGGCCTACTTAGCCTTTCTCAGGAGGTTAGATGCCATGGAAAATTTGTTGACGTAAGTGTGTCCACCATCTCGCTCCTGAACAGTTATAATTATGGTTGAATCTGAAACCTCACTATAAAACTAATATTATGCTGCTTTTCCATTATCAATTGGTTTTAGGATAAGTGGTAGTTCAATGAAGTGTAAGATCCTACAAATGATATTAGAGTTAAGATCCTACAAATGGTATTAGAGTCTTGTAGGTTAGGTGTTCGGTGGGTGTGCCGTTGAGAGAATGGATTATTGAGGTCAACGTCCACCCTTACTCCTGAGCGGTCATCATTAGTGAATCAAATCCTGGAGTAACAGTTATACTGGGCAATGGTGAGCATGTCCTCTGTGGGACCACCTGGAAAATCAGGTAAGATTAAGGATTAGAGGGTTTACATAAGAATAAGAGATGGTCCAAAGAATAGATTAATATAAAAATTGAGTTATATGATTGAGGCCCAAAATCAAGTCCAACAAAGGGCCAGACTTTTCTAAAGGCCACAAATCCAAAGGTGAATTTAGCCCAGACGGGTGTCAAAATTGAGTCTGGTGGGATTGTATAATTTTTTTTTTTTTTAGGTATCTGGTGATTAAGCATTAATCTAAAATCAAACCCAATGTATGTTGCTAATTATCTGGCCAAAGTTCATCAAATGAACGGCCATATGGACCTTAATCAGATGGCTAAACATGTTCTATATATCCAACCGTCAAAAATCAGGCTTTGACTACCAAATAAGATTGCTGATTGAGATATTTCAGACTTGACTCCCAAAACATTATCACCCCTGGTTGCAGCAAGCAAGCGAGGTAAAGATGATAAACGTAAAGGTATCCATTCCCCTTAATCAGAGGCAGACATCATTATATTTATACCCCAACCAACAAAGCTGGTGATAATTTGTTATTAGCCTCATCCCTGTACCAGATGACATGGGTTTTTCTAGGATTCCATTCCTGTGAACTACCAATCCACTTATATTTAAATCCTTGAACACACTGAACTGCAATTCTGGGCGGATGGGCCTTTTTATTAACCGGCTCTAACCAATGCCTTTCTTTAAAGGGGGCTAAAGTTGAAAGCATCCCAGTGTGTTCTAAGCTCCAACTAATCCTATACCAAAAAAAAAAAAAAAATCCCACCCCACCCCTACCCCCAAGTGAAATTTAGTTTTAGGTTTGAGTCCATCGAGTTCATATCCAAGGTCTTGAATAGGGGTGTAAAATGGGTTGTGCCGTGCCATGCTGTGCTGAGCCATGCCTTCCATGGATCGGGCTGCCATATATAATTTTGCTGCAATGTATTCATTATTCTACATTAATTTTTTTTCATGGGAGTGTTACTAGTGTTTTGGGGAGCATTAAAACCCTCTAAAAGGAAGACCAAACCATGGGGAACTTTCACTTCCACATCAACTTACCCCCGCGACATTTGAAAAACTTTCTTACATAGTACCTTAAAAAATTCTACTTTGTTATTTAACTTCTTAACTTGAACGTTGCCTGATAAACCCAAATGAAAATTCTAGGTCCGCCATCGGTTATCCTAATTTAATTGCTGAGGGAAAATTAATCGAGCATGTATAGTCATAATAACATTTTGAAGAAGTGCCTAATCAACACCATATCCTCTTGCGTTTAATACCTAGTTGCATGCGTGCATTCATATCACCCCTAATCCCAAGTAAAGGTTTGGATGGATCTGGGTCGTGCCTTCTTGGGCCACAACCGATGCTATGCCATGCTAAGGACTTAGGCACCCTGGCCCAGCACTGCTCGTGCTGTAATGGTCACCAATGTGTCGGGCTGTGTTGGCCTCTGTGGCCCAGCCCAGCTTAGAGGTGGGGGGCCCTCTGGTGAGGAAAGCAGGCCTCTGGTGAGAAACGGTGCATGCCTGTCAGGGTTCAAACCCAGGACAGAAAGGTAAGAAGCGACACCACTAAGGTAAGAGGCCTTTCTTCAATCATTTTAAGTTGTTGGGTGCAGGCAGCTCTTCCTGAAAGGGATTGTCTCATTTGTCTTTGCGAAGGAATACAACTGCATTTAGAAATAGTCGAAGTATGTCACAAATGAAAGTTTCAATCCCTCAATTGCTCTAAAAATGAGAGGGGGAAAAAACCTAACATAGTGTTTTAGTCTTTTTTTTTTTTTTTTTTTTTTTTTTTTAACTTTCGCAAGGTCATTTTTACTTTGCTTGTTGCTCTACCTATCTGCTATGTTTTTTATGGTCTCCAAGAAGGCTAACCAAATCATCGGGGAAAAGATTTTCACTTCCCACAAAGTTATGGAAAATCCATGTATGGGAATTGTGAGTCACTAAGGATTTAGACCAATGAAAATCTTCATTTTTTAAGATTTTTAGGCCCCCCAATGGATTTGAAAATCCTCAATTTTGCAAATTTGTTCACTGCCAATATGCTTCGATACACACCGACATCAATGTGAAATACTTAGCTACACAGATCAACAGTGAGAGGCGAGGATCCTCAAAAGTGTGGATTCCTCGCTTGTAACTAAAGGTGTTCTAAGGTTACAAAACATATTGAAGAAAATATGGGGTGGACAGCAAGTAGCATTGGCTAAAATACCAAAATCCCATATATTTGGGTGATCATGGGCCACATCTGCTTATTCAAATTACCCTTTCAGCGTGTGGCACCCTACACTTAACTCTTTACTTTACTTTTTCAATAGGATCAGGTTTTCTAATCGATCTTTAGTCTCTGAATTACAATAGAATGAGACTATAAATAACCTAATAGAGATTCTTTACATCTTAGTCAGATTTGATCACATGTCTAAAACATGTGATTAAATAGAGAAAAAGGGAGTGGAATCACATACTTCTCCCATCATAAATCTGATGTGAGTATAGCTCTTACTGAAGTGAAAATCATCAAAGAACAAATCTTTCAGAAAAAAAAAAGGATTATGAACAATTAAGAGTATATATTTGTTTGCTATTACAATGAAATAGGATAACATGTACATGAGCAATCAATTGAATGATGGATGTACAACTAAAATGCAGCAATGCTGTAAATCTGCATATAGGCAGAGCACCATACAAGTTACCATTGAATGTGTGGGGTTATCCTAAATGGTATCTCAAAACCATTTCTACACAACACTGTATCCACAAAAAGGTCCCAATCGCCAGACAAGATCAGTATGGCCTGGCCCCAACATAGTTCCCTGGGGGATAATACTCGCAAGTGATGTAGCTGCTCCCATTGTCACAGATGATCTTAGCACACCCCACCTGCTCTGTTGTTCGCCACACAATCTGGGTGTAGTGGGTGCAGTCGGGCCCCGAGCACGCATTGCTAGAATAGTCATAGAACTCCTTCTCTGCCACCCACGCGGCCACCGCATCCTTGGCGCTCCAATGCTGCCCTTGACCAATGAAGATGTTCTCGCCGTAGGCCATGGCGGTGGAGTGGACCAATGCACAGTCATGCCGCCTCTGGTTAGAGTAGACACGCGCGAAGTTGGCTAGGAGGGGCTCCCACTTGAGGGGTGGCACCCCGACTGCTTTTCTAGCATTGTTGTGGACAACCAAGAACTGATTGATCAGCTCTGTTTTATTGGCTCTCGCGTTGACCATTATTATCGAGCTAAACAGCAAGATTAACAAGGAGAAGATGCTCAAGAAGATTAACGAGGATGAAGCCATTGCAATTGGTTTTAGAAGAAATGTTTATGCTGGATAGGAGGATGAGGAAAGGAACCAAAACAAACTTTTATGTCTTGTTCTTGTGTTTGTGACTGACTTGTGAGGTGGTTGTGTTCTTTAAATAGGGAGGGGGTTTGAAATGGAGTTTCTTAGAATTCCTTTCTGAATTGTTGCCGTTGCTTTGTAGCTAAGAAGTTTCTAAGCTAAGGGTTATGTACAATGTAGAGAGTTGTATCATGTATGTACTATGAAGAATGGAAGGAAATGGGACTTGGGTTCTTTTGATGAGGTGAATGAGAAGTGATGTAGGTTGTGAAAAAGGTGGCTGGGAGATTGCCACTTTCATACTTCAGTGGCCAAAGTGTTAGATGTCTAATCAATGTGTGTGAATGGTAGCCTACTTATGGCCTTTCTCAGGAGGTTAGAATTTGATGCCGTGGAAAGTCAACATCAAATCCTAATGTTTTTTGTGCCCAATCTCTCAAGTAACAATCATACTGGGCAACGGTGAGCAACGGCTCTGTGGGACCACCTGGAAAATATGTCAATGGGTAGGATTAGGGATTGGAAGTTTTAATTAAGAATTGTAGATGGTCCAAAGATTAGCTAAATCAAACATCCAAAGATACAATCATCATCATCAACAAAGCCTTGTCCCAACTATGTTTACAAATTATGTTTTAACATATCGATCTATCTTGAGCCAAATTCTCAGAGGAGTCGCACTTCAAACATCTAGAGATATCAAGCCCCAAAATCAAGGGTACGAAAGGGCCCGGGATTTCTAGAGGCTGATCACTTGTCCCCTGGTATTATATGGGCCAATGAGCTCTACAACCTTGCTTACACCTAAATCAGGTGACTAAAATGCCAAAGCACTGTACCTAAACAACCCCATCAGTCGTCGGTCATAGACTTCAAACAGAAGAAACATATGAAAGAAGTGACACTACATGCAATTGCACACGCACAGCAAGCGTTCTACCCTCATCTATTTTTCTCTTCATTTCAGTGCCTTCATAATAATCATCATCATCCTTCTCCCAAGTCAAATACACTGGAAGAGGCAGGAACACAAGGGCTGGTAAACGGGTTGGGTTGGGTTGGTTTGGGTTGGGTCAAAAGGGGTTGCCTACGAGTTGAAAGCCAACCCATTTTAAAAATGAATCAAGTAACCTCAACCAGCACCCCAAGTATGAGGCCTGCAAAAGCCAGAAATTCTTACAAACAAACACAACAGGGAACCCCTTAGATTTCATTGTTCTTGGGAGATCAATGTAGAATCCAAGAGAGCCCGAAACGGTTGGGTTAGGTGGTTTTATGACATGTCTGCTTTGATGAAAATGAACCGCTAGAAAACAGAGAAGAAAAACTGGAAAGGAACCACTACTTTTTCCCATCCACAATTCCAAATCCACCAGCGGCTAAATAAGATCTGATCCACTTTGAAAATTAGCTGTCGTGGAATTCCAAAGCTCTTACTTTGCATAAATCTGTTTTGCTACTGCTTTCTAACTTCGTTTGTTTGGCAATTGTTTTCCTTCCAGATGAAAATCCATGGAAAACAAGCATTTTAGCTATAAATATCTTTTCTACCTTCTATCTCCATGCCAAGCTCTGGGAGATCATCAAGGGGTAACCAGCAGCCCAAAGTCCTGACTAGAACCAGGAAACTAATCCAAACCCATACTAGTAATTCAGAGTTCAGATGGACCCTTTTAATTTCTGAGTCGGTTTCAGCTTGCCTGATATCTATGCAACCCACCAACTTGGGCAAAAGCTGAATGTATCATGAGCCATCTATCCAACTTGAAACCATAAGTTAATTAAGAATTTAAATCGACCTTTTAGCATTTTGATCGAATTTTAGAGTCGTTAAGTTTTAGACCCCGATTAATATATATATATATATATATATATATATATGATGGGTTTGTGTCTGGATTGAGGCCATACATGTTGTTCATACCACCTCCAAGATCCACCTTGTCCCAATTACAGTCACTCAATGAGAATAATACAAGGACACAAAATGACATAAATTCGCGTATAATTTGATTGGGTTAAAACATAATAGAGCCATGATAGCTTTACAGCGAACCTATTATAGCTATTGCCTATTGGTTGATAGGTTCATCATGGAAAGTGAAGAAGGGCTAAATGCCCATTTAAGAATGAACATCTCGTAGAATTCCAATATTTATTGATCAGAGCTTGTCAAAGTAAATTTTATGATTTTATAGGGTTAAGCTCAGAGAATTTTAAGTCCCCATCTTAGAGGATCCGCACAGTAAAGACTGTTGTGTTTAGAAGTAAGATTCAAACCTAAGAAAGAAGTAGATGATATTTTGACATATTCTTACAATATGCTCTCTCTCTCTCTCTCTCTCTCTCTCTCTCTCTCATGCTAAACAAGCCCAGATTATAAACAGTTAAAAATATGTGTTTGTTATTAAAATGAAATAATATAATATGTACATGAATAATCAATTGAATAATGGTGATACAACTAATATGCACCATTGGTGTAATCTGCATACAGACTGAGCACCATACAAGTTACTCTTGAATGTGTGGGGTTGTCCTAAATTTTTAGCTGATATCGTTACACCTACTACACCACACCATACCGCAAACAGGTCCCAATGGCATGAAAATCAGTATGGCCAGTCCCCAACATAGTTCCCTGGGGGATAATACTCGCAAGTGATGTAGCTGCTGCCATTGTCACAGATGATCTTGGCACACCCCACGCGCTGTGTGGTGTGCCACACAATCTGGGTGTAGTGGGTGCAGTCTGGGCCCGAGCATGCATTGCTAGAATAATCATAGAATTGCTTCTCCGCCACCCATGCAGCCACCGCATCCTTGGCGCTCCACCGCCGCCCTCGCCCGATAAAGATGTTCTCGCCGAAGGCCAGTGCAGTTGAGTGGAGCAACGCGCAGTCATGTCGTCGCTGGTTCGAGTAGACACGTGCGAAGGTGGCTAGGAGGGGCTCCCATTTGAGGGGTGGCACCCCAACTGCTTTTCTAGCACTGTTGTGGGCATCCAAGAACTGATTGATCAGCTCTGTTTTATTGGCACTCGCATCGACAATGGTTGTCGAGCTAAACAGCAAGATTAACAAGGAGAAGATGCACAAGAAGATTAGAGGGGATGGAGCCATTGCAATTGGTTTTAGGAGATATGTTTATGTTGGACAGTAGGATGAGGAAAGGAATCAAACAACCTTTTATGTCTTGTTCTAGTGTTTGTGACTTGTGAGGAGTTGGTTGTATTGTTTAAATAGGGTGGGGGTTTGAAATGAAGTTTCTTAGAAATCCTTTTGAATTGTTGATGTTGCTTTGTAGCCAAGAACACTCTAAGCTAAGGGCTGTGTAGAGAGTTGTATGTAGTAAGGAGAGTGGAAGGGAATAGGGCTTGGGTTCTTTTGATGAGGTGAAAAGAAAGTTGTGTAAGTTGTAAAAAAGGTGGCTGAGATATTGCCACTTCCATACTTCAGTGGCCAAAAGTGTGTACGTTTGTGAACGGTTGCTTGCTTGTTCAGGAGGAAAGATGCCATGGAAAACTAACATCAATCAGTCAATGCGTAGGATTAGGGATTGGAAGGTTTATGTAAGAATAGGAGATGGTCCAAAGATCAAGAGATATCAAGGCACAAAATCAAGGGTGGGAAAGAGCTGGAAATCTCTAAAGGCTGAATCCAAAGGTGAATTTAGCCCAGCTGAGTTTCAAAACCGAGTCTGGAGGGATTCTATTATTGAATAAGGTGTTCCTAGTAAAGCCATCCATCTAAAAGCCAAATCCAATGTACAATGCAAACCATCTGTCCTAAGGTCACCATCAAATGGACGGCCCATATGGATCTTTAACAGATGGCTGATCACATATCTCCTTTTGTATTAGGTGGGGCTCACTCTTCCCCCGCACCTTGCTTACACCCTAGTCACTCACATGACTAATAAATGCGAAATCTCTCTGCGGAAACGTATTAGAAAAATCAATAGGGAAACGGCCCTATATGAGTTCAGTCATAAACTTCAAACCAAAGAAACCCATGAAGAAGCAATACTCCATGCATCATCTTCAAGCGCTCTACATACACACATTTCTCTTCATTTCAGTGCCACTGCCTTCATCATCTTCCCGCCTCATAGATTGCTTGGATGAGAATTTTCTCCCACAAGTGGCACTGCTTGTATAGTCCAGCTATATGAGATCCACTCGGGCCCACTTTTGATTAGTGAAGTTCCTTTCACGCTCTTATCCCCCATGATCTAGCGCCATTGCCCAATTTTATGCTCACCAAATCTTTACTCACTATTGGATGAATTTATTTTTATTTTATTTTAAAAAAAAAAAACTACGGTTAGAAAGACGGTAAACTTTAATACTGTTAAAACTAATCCCATAGGGTTGATTTTTCGCAAATTAAATCCTAGAAAGGAGGGTTCCATGTAAGCGCGGGCTTAAATCTTCATTCCTCACCTTTTTAACACTACTTCCATTTGAACATACCTTAACATGATTTCCTAGGAGTTCAGTGCTTTACAACTCCAAGAATTCAAACAAAACTGGTATAAAAAAATTATTTTGAAACCCACTCTTCTAGCCTAGGAACAATTGAAATTCCTAACAAAAACATGGATAGATCACAGCAAGCCAGTCAAAACCATCATGACGTTCAAAACTGAACATCATCTAACATTGTCTACAGGAAATGGGTAAATCATAGGAGGAATCAGCAAATTTCATCTTTGAACAGAGCTCATGGAATAATTGAATTGGCATTTAAAATTATACTTCTCACAGACCATACGAACAAGAAAGGAGAGAAAATTTTGAAAAAAAATAAAAAATTAACAACGAGGACCAGGAATCCTAACCCTCGAAAAGTAATACCCACATCACCAAGTTCAAATTTAGAATTAAATGAAATGAATTTGAAATGCCAGAGAATGGTTGATTAACTACTTCCCTTCTGTTTGAGAGTGATCTTGTCCCCTAGACTGAGTGCAATGCCTTGTGTTTTGCTCCTTATCCTAATGTAACCACTTAACTTCCTATCTGCTTGCTTCTCAATGCTCACATTGACCAAAGCATCCTCCCCAAAAACACTCTTCGCATACAGATTAGCAGCGAGAAACCCACACTCACCATCCAAGGCAGATCTGAAAACCAGTTATCATTGAGGAGTTGGTAACAGTGAATCATTTAAAAAAAATAAAAAAGAAAGAAAATAAAATAAAATAAAAACAACCAGATGGAGAAATATGTGAAGATGGCCAAAAAAGTTTAAAAGAAAAGAATCCAAAGACGCTTTGCTTTTTTGTATTCCTCCTGTGATCTTTTGAGAATTAATGAAAGACCCATTTCTCAAAATATGACGCGCAACAAATAATAGCAACATTATTCTAGGAAAGAGTCAAGAAAACTTGTAGAACTTACAGTGGGGTGAGGCATTTCATATTTGTTGACCTGATGATGTGGTTCAAAAAATCCTTCTCATCTTGAATTGCCGTATTTACAGCCACCTGAAATGCATACAAATAGCCAAAATATGATGAAGTAGAAAGAAATTGCATTGACACTTGCGTAGCAGATTCTGATTGAAAACCAACATAATCGATGCTAACTCAATCCTATGAATTAGGGTACATTTGGATATACCCCCTGATTTCAAGCTCTTCGAATGTTTTGGCAGAATGGATGGCTACCCACATTGAGTTCTTGAAGCTTTTGAGAAAAGCAAAACCTTTTTTTTTTTTTTTTTTTGAATGGTAAAATCAAAACCAAGTTAGGTGAAACTTTTTGTTGCTTAGCAAGTGCAGGGAAGAATTTGAAAACAGGCAGCTTTGAAGGAGGCAAATTTTGACATCTTTAGTCCAGCTGTTGCTCCTTATGAAGAGTTTCTCTGTAGCCAGTTGACAATATATTTATCCACTTTTCCTCGTCTTCCTCGATAAGGAGCAGGATTTTATGGCTTTTCAGCATCCTTTGTGTTCTCTTAGAAGCATGGGAGAGTTGATTTCATGTTGGGTTAAGGGCAAAAGGGGCCAAATTCTTTGGCAATTACCTTTGGGAACAATTGTGTGGATGGCAGAGGGGAAGAGGAATGATAGGATTTTCAAGGGTAAGGAAAGGAATAGTCAAGAGGTTGTTGGTCTGATGAAAGTCAGGTTGCTATATGGGCCTCCTCAAAGAAAGAGTTTCCACATGTTCTGATTTAATATTTCCTAAGATATTGAAAAGCCTGTGTCTCCATGTAGTTAGATTAAAGAAGAAAGGTGTTAGGTTTTTTCAGACCCTATAGAAGTAGAGATTCTATTGACACGGAAGTCACAGGCATTACGGAAGCCTTGTGTATCTTCTCCCAAAAATTTTCAGGTAAGCTAATAGTTGAGAGCAACGGAAGAATACCATGGGAATGCAGTTTGTCTTGAATTCTCAGTGATCTTTGAGCATCATTGAAGGTAGAGTTTGTGGAGTCAACAAATGGAATTTGCTTGTAGACTCTTCCTTGTAATCTTTTTATCTAATAAAGATTTGAATCTCTTATTCAGGCTATTATTCTTTTTTTGTAATACTGGTTATTTTTCTTTTTGTTTGTTCCTTGTGTATCTCGTTTTGTTCAAATAAAATTTATGTCACCAAGAAAAGAAAAAAAAAGAAAAAAAGCAATAGTAACTTGGGATACATCCAAATCCAATGCGCCTTAGTTTTAAGGTCCCACTTAAAGACAGCACCACGGGATACATCCAAATGTAATGTGCCCTTACTTTTAAGGTCCCACATAAAGACCTCAACAGGTATGCCTCAGTCATCAAGACAGATAACCCTGCCCAAGTGGTGACCTCAATAGGAATTACCAATAGCTATATGATTTTAAAGATAAGAAACCATCAAGAAATTATCAATTGACTAAGGACTTATAGCACGCACACACCCTCCAAAAAAAAAAAAAAGAACAAAAAACAATAGGGTAAAAGATATAGAGATACCTTATTTTCCCACTCAAATTCAGCCCACATGCTTCTAAATGCTGCATCACCACAGGTCGCAGGAGAGATATAGTCCATGATGTCAATGTGGATGTCATTTAGCACAATAACCATTCGCTCATGCACATTTGATGTTTCATAAACAATGTTACCAAATATTACTCCAGTTTCAGTTGAAGAGACCTTAATATTTGCTCGTATCTGTTTGCTTGATTCTGGAGCTAACGTGTAGTTCTGTGGGCGTTCTACGAGTTTGAGGTCGCCCATGGTTGCCAACTCCAAGCACAGGTTCTGAAGTGTCTCCTTGGTCCGGTTGATGATTGTAACATCAAGGACAACGTCATAGTGATGAACTGTCACATATGCTTCAGCGTACACAGGATCACTAAATCCTGTGAGTTGAAGAATGCGATTGAGCTTATTAGTATCATCCCCATCTTTGGTGAACTCTCCGGTAGCACGCTTTAAATCATCTTGTACCTCATCTTCCAATTCGAGCTGGCTCATACCCTGAGCAAAATGGGTGGAAGAAGAAAACAAAAATGAACTTATTATAATGCGATTTGTTGTCTATGACATTGATTAAAATATATATATTTGTGTCTATGACCACGAAATTGGAAGTTGAGAGATAGCCATGTAAATTCATATGGTGCTGTCATTTTGGCATCCTAAATCCAAAAACATTCAACAGTGTTTCCAGCAAGAACAGGTCTGGCAAGAAATGATCCAATGCAAAACCTCGGCACTAAAAAAAGCCTTTACAGTGACAGTGGGGACAACACTAGAATTGGACAGAAGATTGGAATATAAAGGTTCCACCATGCATTTCTCCATACCTCTCCAATTATTCTTCACAGATGATCACATCCATGACAAAGCCAAAAAAAGTTTGGACCATATATGCAATTCCATAAAAGAACTTCCAAACAGATTACTTGAGGTACAATATCTTGTTACTGGAGGTACAATATTTTGTTACTTGAGGAACATAAAATACCAAAATAACCAACAAATAAATGAGATTACCAGATCAACTGAAAAGTGCATAAGGAAAGAGAGCCATCCATAAGCAGCAATCATCTAGTCACAAGACATGCTTAATTTATGTTTTCGGCAATCTCATTTGAGTATTAGTTCTAAATCTTATCAAACTGTAAAACTACTAGTCTGATCATACAAAACCTATCACCAACAAGCCTGGAGTGATTAAAGGATTAAATGAAACAAATGCTCATTCACATGATTTCATTCTCATAAAAAATGATGAGCCTTTTGAGATCCAATTTTTCAACATGTTCATTTAATAAAAAGATAGTTCTGCTAGAGGAACCTCTAACAGCTATTGTGGGACCCACTTGGATGCATGCCAATCATGGGAGGATGGTGTGATAGAAAGGTTTCATTGTGGATATGATTTTAGGCAAAAATCATCCCCGTGAGATCATCAAAACCATTGATTCAGGGGCTTCGATTTTACCGGTTTCTCAAGTTACATTTTTCATGAAATCCAATCCGATGGTGATTATAGTTCACATTAGTGTCAAATTAGGGTGAGTGCTGATTCATGAGGATTTAGTGAGTCTGAGAGGTTGGATTAATCACAGGGGTTCACACAATCCATGAGAGTTAACTTGTAGAAAAATATAGGCCTATATACTAGTTTATATGCTTCAAACTATTAATAATTCATTCCAGTACACCACTACATATACACTTCTTTTTTGTCTTGATAAATAATAACTCTCAGTTGCATTAGTATGCAAATTTTATAATAGAAAATGCACCAAGAGGAGAACCAAGAAGATTTCTCTTTTTTTTTCAAATAGAAAAGAGAATATGGAATATAAAGGTGATCTTCAAAATCCATCAAGCCCTAAACTTAATAATAGATTGCTCTGCCCTCCTCCAGAGGCATAAACAGTTACAACTTATTGGTAATTTGGTACTCAACATGTGCATTTGATCCTTTAAAAGCCACAAGTAATGAACGTCGTGCTAACCTAAAGAAAAGCCAAATTTCTCTATTAGTTTATTTAAGATAAAATAAACCATCAAAGTTACATATTTTTAGAATTTTTCTAATTACTTATTTATTTTTTCTATTTGTTTTGAAGACCAACACAAGCTCATCTAACCTCATCTCCAACAAGACTCTACTCTTTTTTTCTTTTTTTGTCAGCAATAAATTTTGAAGCTCACGACGAGTTTCTTAGTCGAGGAATTCTTGAATCATCACCATCAAAGCCTTGTCCCAACTATGTTCGAGTCAGCTGCAGCCTACATGAATACTGATTCTTCAGAATTCATGTTTGGGTCGGGATAATCAACCTACTAAACGGAACCCTCCTAATCCCGGCTTGAGACCAGCAGTAAAGTTTTAAAACAGTTTGGTGGCACCAACAGAGTCCACCTATCAACTAAATAAGGTAGATTACTGTGCCAGACTCAAGATATCAATTTTTGTAAATATGAATTTATGCATGTGTGTGCACATTTGGAGAGAGAGAGAGAGAGAGAGAGAGAGAGAGAGAGAGAGAGATCCTTACCTTTCTACTCTTAAGATGGTAAAAATCAATTAGGTCATCTGGTTGTGCATGAGTTATCTGAGCCTTTGCTTTTATCTCCTCCATTTCACGAAACTGCTTATCAGCAAGCATCTTTATGAAGCTCTGACGACATGACTGCAACCATATCTTTCTAACTTCATTGCCTGTATTGCAGAGTAACCTTACGCACAGTACAATCCTATCATAAGAGTCATGATCGATCGGGTGTGGTAGAAATGAAGATTGCCCTAATTGCAGCATGGAAACCATGATCAATAAAGCACCCGTAGATGCTTTGTTCACTTCAGTTTTAGATGGCTGCACCTCTTCTAATCTTAGAAATAAGCTTAGTCAAAGTGCAAGCAACAACTGCACCGAGGAAAAAATCACCAGTAAGAATCAAAGATCTCAAATTCCCAGGCGAAGCCAAGGATCCTTGAACAAGAGTTGGGGCTGCAAAGGCAGTTTCGGAAGCGGCACTCTGGGTAGCATAGGTCCCATCAGCAAGAATCGCCGGTCTCCTTGAAGAAACAGTGATTGAATTCACTTGCTGCGCCGGTTTCGAAGAAACTGTTACATCCCCTTCATCAGCAACAGTATAGAAAGGGAGGTCGCCAAGACACTGCTTAATGGTTGAAATGCCACACTCAACTTCAGACAGCGAGAGACAATACTCTCCTATAATCCAAAGGGCGCAAGAACAAACCCTTGCACCTCGGATTTGGTAGAACGTATCCAAGAGCCTTGTAACTATAGAAACCCTCAACTTTGGATTTGACTCAATGATCTCACGCACGAAAACAGCCACATCCATTGCAGAAGCAAGATTGTTATCCCCCAGGAAATCCATCAGCAGATGAACCACAGTGCTCGCGACCTCAGGGAATTTGATAGCACAAGAATGTATGGCTTGCACTAGCATCTGCCTGTATTCTCCATTCTTCTCAAGCTCTGTGCTTTGCGTCTTCACAACCTCCTTCTTCAAAGTAAGAACAACCTCATCAACATTTCGTGGGGTTATCAAGTCAAGAGCAATATCAATTGTTTTGCGCCGGATGTCAAGATTCGGGCTGGAGAGAGCCCGGAGGACATCCATGATCATATCAACCATGATATCTCTATGCAAAGTCTTGAGCTCTTTCAGCCTGTCAAGCACAATAAGCTTCACATTGTTGTCACTCTGAGAGAGCAAAAGCTGGCAATAGGTGTTGGCCGCCGCCCGAATTGCAGTTGGCGCAGAAGACAGGGACACAAGCGTTGAAGCGCACTCATAAATAACCGCCATGGAAGTGGCATTCAACAGAGAGATGATAATCTTAATGTACTTCCCCTTCTCTCCCTTATTCGTTCTGCAAACCTTGCGAACGAGCTCCAAAACCACCATTTGAAGCAATTCACTCCACTCCGGAACACCGTCCACATGCGTCAAGAGGAAATTCACAGCCCGATCCAGTGCGCAATTGAACAGCATAAGGAACGCATTCCGCTTAGTGGACGGGTCCTGCTCCGACACGAGCATTCTCTCGATCGTCTCAGGGGCATCCGCGAGGAGCTGCTCCCCCTGTGGTAGCCGATAAATCGACATCACCGCAAGGACCGCATTGCGGCGAACGAAGGGATGCCTGTGGTCGAGGTTCGAAAGGACGGATGGGATCAAAGGCTCGATGATCTCGGACTCACTCAGGCGGCAGAGGAACCTGAGAGTGACCCCTCGGATGTACTCATTCGGATGCTGGAGATTGTTCCTAAGGTTTTGACAGATCAAGATCATCTCAGGCAAGACTCGGCCTTTGGAATCGGTTTTCTCGATGATCTCCAGGTAGAGGAGGAGAAGTTTCTGGACCGTGTGATCTTCCGAGGGGAGAACGTAACGGACGATCGTGATGAAGAGCTGAGGTAGGGTTTCTCCATTCAGCAATAGCATGATCGCCTTCTTCATGGCGTCGATCTTGGCATCAGCATCGTTGCCTTCTAGAGCTTCCTTAATCTCGTTCGCAAGGGCGGGTGTGCCCTTGTCGAAGTGAACAAGAAGACTGCACGATTTCTCCATTCTCTTCACTTCCTAAAACCCTATAAATCAACAAAATCTCGTGATTCCCTGCAATTCGGATCTGAAACCAAAGATTTCTCAGATCAAATCAAGAGCTATAATCCGGATTACTCAATCCTGTTATGTTCTTAGTCCAGATCTGAGAACGTTGATTCGAGTTTAGAGCACACATTGCGATTTCTCCATTCTCTAGGTTCCTAGAAACCTCAAAAAATGGAGAAGAATTCGAGATTTCCTGCTGTTTGGATCTGGAATTGAGATAAATTAAAAGCTGCTTGCTTCAAGATCTGAGAAGATTGATTTGGTTCGGAGAATGTTTGGTGAGGGATTGAGATGTACCTTTTTTTTTCCTGATTTCGATGTTATGGATCGATTCCTTCGTCTGGAAGAGGTGAGAAGATCGTCGTCGGAGATTCCAAGAGCTAGGGATTTCGAGAAGTTCGCATTTGGAGAAGAAGAGAGAGAGAGAGAGAGAGATGAAAATTGCTGTTAGATCTGCGGATTCTATAGGCTACTTGGCGGTTAGAGTGAGAGAAGAAGAGAGAGACAGAGCAGAAAAATACGCAAGACTTGTGCATGGGGCTGTTTGGCGGATTCGGAGCGGACTGCATTGGATTGCGTTGGGCCTGTCGGCATTTTAAGGCTTGAATCCAATCAACACCCAGGAACCACAGGATTGTGTTTATTGGGCTTAATTTGTGTCAAGATGGAATTCCACGTTTCAGTTATTATTTGGTTGGTGTGAAAATGATATGTAAATAAGGATGCGAGTAATAGTTACGCATTAGTCATATTTGGTAGTTGTCAATGTACGTGAATTTGATTTGGTGTGAAAAGAGTGTGAGAATGACGTGGTTCTCGAGGTTCAAATCTGGTTTTCTAGACTTTTGTGGGCACGGAATCACAACCCAAACTATGAATCCTCTTTGGAAGGCTAAAAATAGTTGAGAGGTCAAATGTTATTTCTTGCTTTATCATAGATTTTGAGGATTTTGAGAAAAATGGTAGAACAGTTTGATCCATTGAGATTCATATGTGAAAATGGCAAACAATGAAAAGTGTTTCCATGTAACTCAATTGTATGTGGAAATGAATCACATGTGCATCATTTGCAATTGTGAGTCATTTTTCTTAATTTTTTTCTTTTTTTGTATAAGTGAGTCATTTTTCTATAATATGTGGTTTTTCCAAATAACCCCTTACAAATTTCTATTTTCATGGTGTCATGGAAAAGTAATTCCTACTTCTCCAATAGAAAGTAGTTTTTCACAAAAACTTGCAAAAAATCAGTTTTAAATCTTTTTTTCTTTCTCCATACATAAACGCATTACATCAAACTGTGGAAAAGTAACACCTGAGAAAGTTTTGAGCCTTTAAATAATAACTTATTCCAAATGGCTGTGATTCCTCTGAGTTGGCTTATGCCATCTAGCTTGGGCCTCGACTTTTTTTTAGGAGAAGAAACGTTCAATCCATCAAGTGGTCTTGCATGCACTCAAGAACCATGGTTGTCATGTAAAAGCTTAATTTGGACCCTAAACTTCAAGTTCATCATGTTCAGCACATTATGCCTGTTGAGCTATTCAGAGCTAGTGTTAACAAATTTGGGCTAGGACAGTCTTGAGCCAAACTCAAGTCTATTTGGCAGCTCTACATAGGACCTTTTATATTGCCCATTTTTTTTTTTTTATGTTGGGCCTAGGGTGAAGTGGTTTTCCAGACTACTGAATACCATCGATTGGTCCACTGGGTGAAGGTAGTTTTAGAAAATCATTACAGGACTTTAGTAAGGATCTGAACATTTCTCACAAAAATATTAATGATAATGTGATAATTGTAACAAATTCAATCTGATCAATAATCCTAACCCTCTAACTGAAGGAGTATCTTATAAATTGAGTATTGCTCAGTTGGACAGGGACATGTAGTGTGTGTGAGTTATAAGTACTTTACTGGGCGCTCTTTTATTCTCTGCCTCAACACCTCCAGCTATAATCAGAGAGGTCAAAGAGGAGCTTGGTATACAGAAATGTCCGTTCAATTGAATGACTCTCAAACAATTCTAGACAAGCTGAACCATAAGTTCCAAAGTTGGAAAGGTGGAATCATGTAACCTGCAGGGCAGAAAATTCTAATCCATGACATATAAAGTTAAAGAGGAGTGGGTTGAAACAAACGTAGAATGGGTGGATTATCTTATATCTATAAGGATTGAGCCAATATTTTCATTAAAACTCAAAGTCACACACACCTCAGCATGTAGGTAAATATAAAGGTGGGCAACTTCAATTGAAGTGAAATTTAGCCCAATGCAAACACATGAGGAGAGTATCTCTATCCATCAAATGACTCTGATAGAAGGAATGTTCAATATATTGTAAACTAACAAAAAGTATATGATACATCCAGAGTTACAAAATCAGACCAAGGCCATAAAGGCATGTACAAAAATCACTTTCAAGTCTTTCACAATCATCGTTATCACCTTATCCCATCAATCTGGGGTCCGTCACTCAAAAGAGTTCTACACTTTATATCTAACTAGGATCAGAACACTTTCAGATCTCTTACAAAAACAAAATCACTCACAATAACAATAACAATAAAGCGAAGAAAAGAAGCCACCTCATATATAAATGTAGTTTTACTTCTTCCCTTCTTCCATCACCTGTCAATGTATGTAATTCTAAGTCACCTAGAGAAGGAACTCTTGGGTGCAAAGAAACGACGAGGTGAGAACATGCCCATGAACCTTGGTGAAGCCAATCCATCAATGGACCGATAATCTGACATGAGGAACGACCCACGATCTTCATCTCTTGAAACATTCATTCTCCCATTGAAGGTCCTCCATTTAGCAAACTTCCCAGCCCAAAACTTCTTCTTAGGAGAGGAGTTTTTATCAACTCCATTCATCCGGTCACTGAGATACTCCTTGACCACATCCAGGCTCTGATCGATGATCTCCATGGGCGGCGATACAAGCGGGTTACCTTGCACAGACAGCTTCTCAAGCTTCTTAAGGCACCCAAGGGATTCAGGCAATGAGCGTATTCGATTGTAGCTGACATCGAGGTCAACGAGGGAGACAAGGAGACCAATGGAGAAAGGCAGGGATTGGAGGTACTGAAAGTTTTGGCTCACATTGAGAACCTGGAATAGGAATGCCAATGGGGTAGTTATATAAGTATTTGAACATCCAAAGCCTCTCACTTGTTAAAAAAACCATGTCCAAAACCTATTTTTGGTTCGGGAGAAAAATAATCACATGAATACATCTAATTTAATGAGTCATTCTCAGTTTCACAGTCTGAATTAGTTCATACCACCCATGCATATATCATACGGGGGTATTTAGATACAAAATTAGACCCTTGTGCATTCAGATATGAGGATCCAAAAGTATTGAAAAATGACTCTTAATATTTACATAACTTGGTTCATAATGCTTTATTCATGTGTCTACAAATCTTTCAAGTCATACTTTATGTTGCTAGCCCCCACTTGTCAACTTTAGGTTCATTAATCTATGTATACTTATATGAGCCCAATTGTTGTCTTTGATCCAACTTCATATCTTGATCTAGCATATAGGATCCCTGTGATGATCATATCCCAATCCAGAACCATCATAAAAAAAAAAAATGGATCTAGAGTGCTGGATACCTCAATATGGTTCCACTCCAAATCCTACCAGATTACATCTCTAACCTGGAGATTGAGAAGGTTCTCAAGGCCATCAGGGAGGGCGCGAAGGCAGTTGAGGCGGGCATCCAGGATGCGGAGTTCAGTCATATTGGGAATGGACGCGGGGAGGAAAGCGAGCTTGTTAGAATTGACTGAAAGCTTCTGCATGCGGGTTAACTCGAAGCCAATTGTATCAGGGAGCTTGGTAATCTTGTTGAAGTTGGCATTCAACTCTTCTAGAGCCCTGCAAAATGTGCACATCAATCATCATCAATATAAAAGTATCAAGGGCTAGGTTATATGATCAAAGCGATCGATCGATATTTACTCCACCCCTGATCTATGCTAAGACATATTCATCCTCCTTATTTCTTACATGATTATGAATTTATGATGTGCCCAAGTGAGACCCATGAGAAGGGAGGACTTATTTTTCAAAAAGGATCATATTAGTGCAAGGATCCGGAACTTCTAAAGCTCATATAACAAAGAGCATCTTGTTGCTTTCTTAATGCAGGAGTAAAAGCTGATTGTTTATTTTATGATTTCAGTCAAAGTCGTTTTGTATCTGCAGCTTAAGCCAGAGTGCAACAGACTTTGCCATGTGCACTATTTTAAAAACATAGCAAAGAGATTCATGCTGAGAAAGCTATAGAGGATCTGGATCCATGACAGTCGACACTCACCAGACAGATTGAGCACAGGACAAATTAACTTAAAGGTAGGGCACAACATCCTAGGACAAAAAAATTTGAGAGATTATTATCTATAAGAAAATTAAGTTCATTGGACATGCAGTTAGGGGTGGAACTTGGGTTGGACTAAACTTGAAACCTTTGGCCCGCTCGCATGCAAGCCATTCATAGGATGAAACCCATAACCATGGTTTAGAATGTTAGGTCTATGTCTTGTATTTCAGTTTAATCAGATTGATCCATTGGGTTAGCTATAAACTGGGTTTTTTATGTCAGGAATATTTTGGTGATTGTATTGGACTTTCATAAGGGCTAAGAAAGAGAGAGGTTTTACATATGATGTAATTTGTAAACTCTAAACCTAGGAGTGTAAAAGGGATCGGGAGTTATTGTTGATCGTGGATATAGGCACATCGGTGAACCATGTAAATTCCTTCTACGTTTGATTTTGTATGGTTTGATTATTAATCACTGACATCTGCTTCCTTATCATACATGTACACAACATGGAAATTGCTGTTACATATAGAACTAGGGACTGATGGTATAAGTTGGATTTGGATCCTTACGGTTGGGCCCATGAAATTATTTGACCCCATTAGGTTACGGGTTCATATTTGATAAGGTCATTTAGAAGATAGGAATTCCTATTAGAATTTAGACTTTAATAGCCTTGTTTGAGGATCTGGACTCGTATATATACCCATTTAAATTCAGACTATAATGGCACAGTTCGCATTCGGACTCAAGTCCAAGCCCTACAACTACTAAATCCTGCAAGGGGTGTACATGTAAAGATATTAACCATAAAATAATTGCAAAAAGTCTACTTGGACAAACTTTTTGGACAGAATCTTGGACAAACCTTATAGTATAGATTCAATATCACCTATGATATTCAAGCCATAACATAGGGTTTGTCCAAGATTCTGTCCAAAAAGTTTGTCCAAGTAGCGTTACTCAAATAATTGGGATTTTGAATTTTACTTTGTATATGGTGACAACACACCTGCAATTCTCTATAGTTTTAGGTATGGCTGGAATCATGTTGTTTGAGACATTCAACACCTTGAGCTTGTGCAAGCACCCTATTGAATTTGGAAGAGACTTTAGCTGGTTGGAATGCACATCCAATATTACCACATTCAGCAGCCTGGCTGTTAGAGATTCAGGAATACTCTGCAAAGACAAAATAAAGCAGAAAAAAAAATGAGAGAGCTTAGTTATATGTTGTTGATATCCTTTTGTTAAAGCTCAGTTGGCCTAAGACCATAGTTTGCATCCGCAGATTGTGAGTTCGAAACTGCACTACCACACTTGGGACATAGGAGAATTTTACCTGGCTTTCTCTCCTGGGCCCGTAGAGATTATTATGACCCAAAGGGATTTAAACCTTTTGTCTCATTTTGAAGGAGTAAAGTCCACTAAATTCTTAATATGGAATTTATATATTATTATCTGTAATGTCTGTATAATATAAAAAGATGAAAGGGTTTTTTTTTTTTTTTTTTTTTTTTGCATTTTCACCAGATTCCGCGACGGCAACGTAGTGAAAAAAGAGAAAAGAAATTCTCTTTTAATTGAGAATTTTCAAAAGAGAACTAGTTCCCTAGAGATTTTTGAACTAACCTTGAAGACCTTGAACCCTTACAAAAACCTAATTTTAATGTGTCACTGCATATCACAATTCTGCATGCATCATATTAATAAAATATCAATTGCTGGATTATATAAGAAAATATTAAAAATGCACTTTATTTAGTTCTTGAAGCTTTAAGAACCCTTAAATCAAGGAGTGGGATGATTTAATTGGGATCACTTTTTCATTGATGCTACTCCATATAACTCTAACCATACCCCCTTCCTTGATGATTAGCAACATCTATGTTTGGGCCACAAATTGTTTCTGATTTTATAAACCTCTTTCTTTGTAAATATCCTCCTCATTTTTTTATGGCATCTTCGCCTACCCTATAAAGTATAATTAATCTAAATTCATCTTACTTATGATCCTTAAGTAAATTAATACTCATCTAAATTTGACACATCATAATTTTGTAAATCCTGTGAACGTAGTCCCATATTATTACAAATGACACATCTCTCTCTTTCTCTAAAAAGTCAAAAAATATAATCAGCCATGTATGATAGATTACCAAAGAAAGCATCTACATTCTGAGACATAATCAAATAACAATCCCCATGTCAGCCCACTTTTGTAATACCATGGGCTGTATGTAATCTCTTCTTTCCTCTTCTGTTATTCGTCCTTTTTTCTTTTCTTTTTTTTTTTTTCCTAAGAGCTCTCTCACTTCAATAGCTAGAAAATCATAACAAACAATAACCCAAATGTGTCAACTTTCATTAATGAATAGACAGTTGCAGGAAATAGTACCTCTAGATTATTGTTTGAGAGATCTAGCTTGCAAATCAACCCCACATTAATAGAAGGATTTGGGAGACAGTCCAATGACAGCCCACTCAAATCAATGATCTCCTGCTTCTCTTCTTCAATGGATCTTCTCTTTTCCATCTTCATTTCTTTATGCACCAAGACATCCATGGCCAAAACATTCAAAAAAAAAAACCAACAAAAAATGAGAGAGGAGAACCTTTGGAGGAGACCCTTTTGAAGAAAGATGGTTTCTTCTCCCTCCCTCCCTCTCCTCAGCCTCTTTAAATATATACCATGCAAGGGCCATGGATGTAGGGCTGTCTGTCTCTCTATTGGCACGTGTCGGTGACGTCATGGAAGCACAAGCCGGAGGACAAGATAGTTTGGCCACATAAGCCATAGGGTCAAAGTCAACGCTATTTGTAGGCACTAGAGAGCAGGGGAGGGTGGCCCGCGATTTACGAGTACATTGATTTTGTAAGTGATAAAAAAAAATAGCTTTTTATTGTGGGGAATGCCCCAATTTTGAATGTTGACCGAGACTTTAGTTGACTTGTCACACTCCATATATACCACTTTAATGATTGAATCTAATGGCTAATGTCATTTCAATCTCAATTCTTATCCATTGATCAATTCAATTATGTATTTATTTTTTTTAAAATTTTTTGATAGAACATATATATAGTTAGAGATCTATATAAAGGATGATGATTAAAGAAGGTGCACCACTTGAATCTTTGGAGGGCAAACTGCAAAGAAGCTTAATTGGTGTGCTATAATTCATTAGTAGGTCTCATCTTTTAAATTTTGATTCATGTATAAGTTATTTGGCCGAATTTCAATCAAATCAAAAACATGTCATCTCAGAGATTTATCACAATTAAAATAATAATAAAAAGAAAATAGTGATAATAAAATTACATGTTTTACATATGATCAATCGGACGGTAAAAGAAATGAGTGTCGGCAAGTTGGAATGATTATGTGGGTCTCACCCTAATAAAGACGGGCACCCAAACGCAAATATTACATCATATCATGTGATCGAGGCTAAATTATTATTTTATTTTTAACCTGGCGGATGGCGTTCACTTCACCCTATTTTGTTCTTGTTTTGATGGGTGAGCAGAAAGTGATACATACCATTTGATTTGGATGGGCCTACGAACACAACATCGTTGTATGTTCGTAGGGTAGGGGGTGGGGGCCATTGTGATATCATTGTAGACGAGTACTCTGTGGTTTCATCACAAGTTTTAATGTGTAGAGCATATAGAAATTACCCCGTACACGCCTTTGTTTTCCTCTTTCAGTGAACATCCCATAATGGGGTCACCTGATCACCCATCCAAATGGGCGACACACATAGGCCCTACTTGAATTACATGCATCCTATTTTTTACACTCATCTAAATGGATTGTATCGTTGAATAGCAAAAACTGCATGTATTATTATATGAAAACAACTTTGATAAATTATACTAGCACAAAACCCCATGCTAATCACAGTTATGAATGGAGAGGTATGATTATGCTAATCACAGGTATAAATGGAGAGGTATGATTCTATGTATGTTAGAAAGAGGGGAGAAAAAGAGTCCATAAGTGGGGGGAGTACATTTGTGAAAAATGGAGTAGTATGTTAGCAGTTACAAAACAACTGAAAATAACTTCCAGTCAAAACAAAAGGTACAGTCAAAATTAATTCCAAAACCTCCTAGCTTAATATATTATAATAAAAATTAAATGACTCTCGAAGAGTTGGAATGATTACGTGGGGAAGATTATTTGTCCTGCTTAGAAGAACCTCTTCTATGAGATAGATGAATGAATGAGGCTGGTATTTTCCCTTCCAGTTCCACAGGTTGGTATTTGAGTCCGAATTTGCTATCTACAGTCATCTTTTTAATCATCTGAAGGCCCTGTTGCAATTCCCATCTCTTGGAAAAATGTTGCCTCCAAGCAACTACCTGTTGCTGCATATCTGAATATTCATGTTTTAATTAGCAAGCACATAAGAAATGGGGCCCTCTAATCTGATGATGTGATCGGTGGTGGCCCATCATAACTTCCTGCATTGGACAATGGAGATGAGGTAGTTAAAGTCCCATTGGGTCCATGGGCAGTTTTAATTAATACTCACCAGGGTGTGGTGTTAGCCCTTCTCCTCATAATGTAGAGATTAATGGTAAATAACAGCGCTGATGATAATAGTGATGATATGAACTGTACTGAACAATGAATCAATCCAATTTCTTTTATTTTCTTTTATTTTTGGCCCACAGAAGAAAAATAAATAAATATCAAGGCACCAATAGGTTTGAAGATGATACCCGGAGAATCAGTTGAGAATTGCATCCCATCAATCCCAAACTGGTATTTGGTTTCCACATCCTTACCAAATCTAACTTAACATCAGACCCATTTTTTTTATTTTTTTTTTGCTTAAAAGGTCAGGCCAGTGTACACATCAAGCATTTCCAATTAATCTAGTGGTCTTTAGGCAGACATTTTTCAGCCTTGAAACATTGCCAATCCTAGTGTTCAAATCTTTCTAGACAGAGCTCCCTGGTGACACTCCAAACCCTGGTTGATTTTCAAACATCTGGATTGCTTAGGCACTTCCATGCAGAGGAGACTTGAGACCAGAAGCTCATGTTAGACCTACCCCCACTTGAGCAATCATGGTTTTACAACACAGTTTCAGACACTGTATCAGCCATGAAATGTGAAAACCACCAATGCAATCTGACATAAAATGTTAAAATCCAAAAACTCTCCACCCCACCCAACCCCTCCTCCCCTTTGAAGGCAGGATTTCCCTGAAGAGGGAGTAAGAGCAGCACATCAAATTAAGAGGTTATCTTTTTAGATTCACCTTTCAACACCAAACTGTTGTGTTGCCATTTTCCGCAGACTTGTCTCTTCACGTTTCCAATTTTCTGACTCAAACAAATGACACTCTTAGTGTTTTAAATATAGATAAATTAAAAAAAATGAATATAAAGGCGGAAAGCTTGAAAATAGAGGAGAAAATGGAGAAAACTGTCCACAAACTATTTATGTCCTAAAGGTTCCCTTTCCTCTAGATTTCTCCACCCATTCTCATCCAAATTAGCCCTTAGGTTCTGGACTAATCCTAAGAAATTCAGCCTAGGCTTCGGCCTTCCAAAATCATGCTTGCAATACAAAACCACTGTGTGCAAATTTTACTTTAAGCACAAATAAAAAAGAGCGAATAATTGGTATACATGATTGTCGATTTAGAACATCCAGATATTGTCAATAATGTGAATGCAGTACAACACAAAAACCACACTGGATATAATCATCTAAGATTATCCTATCTCGCTCAAAGGTACAAAACAACTAAGTATCAACACGAGAAATCTCAGAGATGGATAATCAAAATTCAAATGGAAAAGAGAATCAACTGGCGACTACCCACAATTGCTGACGGGACACCAAGGGGGAGAGAACACTGTGTGAAGCGACAAACCATGAATCCAGGATCCATAATGCAATTCCAGCATTAGCCCAAAAGCTTGAAGAAGATAAGCTCTCTATTCAACAGTTAAAGGAACCTCCAAACTTAATGCCCTTAGGAGCTCAATCCCAGGATAAACTGCAGATGCCAACTGTGTATGCCACACAGCATGTGATCAGATATCCACTATGAGGATCTATACACACACATACACACATACATACATATACCGCATTAAACTAAGCAAATAAGGACTTCTAAGTTCAGCAACAAAAGGAACATTTTGGCCCAAAATTGTGCTGATCCAGAGCTCTCATTTGGAGGCACCATTCTGAGCTGATCATGCCCAAAGATCTTAATATATGTGGACCATTGGACAAGTTACAGAGAAACAGTTTCCTCGCAGAATTGTATACAGCATGACCCATCCATAATGGGGCCAATATGAGGAACAGTCAGGATCAATGGATGATCAGTGATACAAAAAATAGTTCCTTCCAATCAGGTATATCATAGCTTTGTGATTTAAGAAAGATAGCGTTTAAGAACTCAATATTGTATCAACTCTCACCACAGACAATAGTTTCGCTGATACAATGGGAAGAACATATTTGTTTTTATTGAAATTAAGGTAATTCAAACATGTTCTACTTTTGGGATTCCAAGGAAGAATCTTCCAATTTAGAAACAATCAAGGAAAACATGTAAAAATTATCAGAAATTATTGAATTTGATATTTTTTTTCAGGGCAGGATTTTATAGCAGCATATTTAAATAAACTTCAATAATGCTGCTGAAATAGGACACAAGTCTTTGCCTGTGCAGGATGAAGACTGATTGCTGAGACCAATAATTTTGGGGTGGTTTGCTTGCACTGAAAGGCAAAAATAGGATTTACCACTTCTCTAGGCATTTTTAGGCTGAGAAAAATCGGCTCAATAACTAAGTAGGATGGAAGCCCAAACAGAAAGATGAGACTCATCTTTTCACATTCATTTATCTCAAAAGTAGTGGAATGAGCAATTCACTTTGTCAGGTCACCAGAACTTTTTCCAAATCGAAGCATGCAAGCCAAAAATGTTATGTTTCTGAGAAATCTGAAACTTCCTTTAGTTTGCAAGCAAACACACACTTTTTCTTCTATTAATGATTGAATATAGTGCATCCTTCATTTTGAACATAGTGAACAGAGAGAACCCTACCATGTGCCATGTAGAGGGATCATTTGATGGAAAGAAATGCAAACAACACCGACAGCAAAATGAATACCACAATAATCTGCATCCAAACAGTCGCAAATATCAACCAAGATCCCACATTTATAGCACAGAAAAGACAAACACAGGTCATAGGGAAATACCAGAGATGAATTGTACATTGGCTTGCTCACGACCAAGCAGGAACTATTGAAGAAACCCAGAAAGGATGGTCATACAAATGAAACGCATAAGCATGCTGAAGAAACATAGAGACAGTGACTAACCTTTTACTTAGCAAACCAGAGTCCTTGCAGGCTTTCTGTATTGCTTCTACCCGGTTCAGTGTTTGAGTGGCATTGGGATCATTCTTGTCCACCTGCAAAGCCGTGGCCTATGTTACTTGGGTTTGGGTGCCAGGTATGGCTGAAAGTGTCAGTGTTCAGATGCTTATTGCTAAATCTTTTAGGGTACATGGACACATTTATATTTGTAGTTGTTTATATATACTAAACATTTATATTTTTATTTTCTATTATACTATAAGTAATCATGTATTCATCATTGTTTTCGATGGAATTATTCATATTGATTAGCTTTACAAATACATCTTTTAAGTAATTTCTATTATCTGGATACAGTAGAGCCATGTGTGATGAGGATCCCATTACTAATACCCATACCCATATCATGTCATATCTAACATGGGAACTTTGAGGTATTTGAAGGATCCTAACATCTTAGGTTATCGCATTTGCTTTCTGAGATTGTTTGGAAGTGCTAAACATTCTTAATGTAGATAATTACATTATGCAGATGTTCGATTTGAGAAAGCAATAATTCATTCACTAATACTCATTTACTCTGGCTTATGATAATAAGCAATAATGAAACAAAAGAAAAGAAAAGCTCCCGTAGTCCTACAGTGACTAGTGAGTACAGAAAGTCATAGACAAAGAAAAGACAAGGTATACTTCAAAATTATACCACCATACATTTATTTTTTAAGATAGCACAGAGAAAGCAGCTTTATTTACAGACAACTTAATGCCAAATATCCAAGATGTAGTTCCACAGTGTATGTTGTTAGCAGATTATCCAGTACTATTTTTTTTTTTTTTTTATAACAGAGGGTGTCCCAGCCCTTTGGGCCAAAAATAATCCCTATAGGCCCAGGGGGGGCCGGGTAAATCCCCTGTAGCCCCAATGTGGTAGTACAATTTCGAACCCACAGCCTTCGGATGCAAACCATGGTCCTAGGCCAACTGAGCTACCCCTCGGGGTTACTAATTAGCTGCCTCATTAATAAAATCCTAAAATTGATATCCATAAATCTCACAATTTTGCTCTGTCCAATATATGTTTCCCTAGTTGGTAAATAGGGAATCGGTTGAGCACCTGTTTGTGATTGCCCTTTTGTTTTGTTTCTTATGGTCCAGCTTTTTAATCTATTTTCTATTGGGAGAACCACCTTCATTGCTCACGGACAGGTGGGGGGTCCAGCTTTTTTAAGAAGAGAGTTCAAATTATTTAGGAAATGTTATCACTTGCAATTGCATGGTGTGTGTGGAAAGAGAAAAAAAATAGAAGGATCTCCAAAGGTGAAGGGTACTCAATACTCATGGACATCAGTATTAGCAAGGAATAAACCTTGTTAATTAAATGGTGTCTCCAAGATAAAGATTCTTGAGGATTCTCTGTTCTAAACTACATCGGAATTGGAGGATAGTGCTAGACGGGACAAATCATAATGCCAAGTAGGGCCAGTCACTATACAAGCACCAATATGCAGTTAATATAGATGGAGCTCACAAGTCACAAGATAATCTGGGTCTATCGGGTATGGGAGCAATGGATAAGGATGACAATGGATCAATCAAAATATCCTTTTCAACCTAGAGGGGAGATTCAAATAGAGCAGAAATTATGGCAAAAAGGAGGGCATGCAACTGTTTAAGTCATTCCTTCATGGACCAGTGATCATTAAGGGTAACTCCAGGAACGCCATTGCCGACCAATGGGCTGGGTTAGCAGGTTGGGTTATACTCTGTCCCCCCTAGAGCCAGTCCATTGGATCTATATACTTAGCTATGGCCTAACTTGCATCACTTATCCCATCAAAAGAGCATTTTCATTTCTATCAGACATCATTTAACGCTCAAGATATTCCCTTCCTTTAAAAAATACAGGATTTACACACTAAACACTCATAAGACTGTAAACTTTATAAACATCTTATAATAAAAGGTACTAGAAATTAGAAAGAAGATTAAAATAGATCTCCACTAAACCAGCCCACATGCAGGCCCCATGTCATATTTGACATATATGAATTCATAACTTAAAATCATGGGGCCCAAAACTAATGCATGCTGCCAATGCCTAAGAGAATTTGTGGACCTTCCCATCGGGCCTCCTTGTGAAGGCACAGGCCCAGTTGGGCATGGGCCTGTTTGGCTAAGGCCCGACGGATCCATGGGCTGACCCATTGGTCCATGTTCTCGGCCATGGCCTAGCTTGCATCACTTATCCCATCAAATTGGGTCAGCTCTTTCCTTCCAATCCATGATATCATGAATATCTTATTAGAAAATATTTCAATCATGAAGAACATGGGATAGAAGAACCAAAGAAGAGATAATAAACAATGGGTTCCAAAAAAGGATGTCACAATTGGAGAGGTGCCCAATGTTTGAAGATCATTTTGCATATCTTGAATACAGGAAAAGTGTAAAACTTTGAAGCTTCTTTTTCTATAAATAGAGATGATGAAGAGGAAAGCGGCAATGGCAACATCCTAACAGGATTTCAGATCCCATTCAAATGAATTTTCAAGAGAATTGCTGCCAATCTTTAATCAAGATCCTACCTGCTATGATGATTTTGAGTAAAGGATAAAGCAATATTTCCACGATGATTGGCCTTAGCATGCCAAGAGAAGCATACAGCACTTGTTTTTTTCCCTTTTTTCTTTTTTTCTGAATGATGAATCATATCATGCAACACAGTTTGGGAAGTAACTTTTTGCATATCATCATGAAAGACTGGCATTTGAAACATCTTCAATTTCATGACACATTATTGTTTTCAAGTGGTGTTCCCTATCACACCATCTGTTCCACAGTAGACTCCAGTGCAGGTCTTGGTGTTGATTGGGACGAAGACAAATCATTGCTGGTCTGTGTTGTCCATGCTGGACTGCTATGGTCGTGCCTATTCTAAGAGTGGATTCAAAGATATCTAGGATACGTTTGTGCAATACAGATGCCACGGAAATAGGGTTGAAATGGCACTGGGTTTTCCGGCGTCTTCCTCGGTATGTGTTTGGTGCAGCGACATTCCTCAAAGAAAAGAATCCGGATCCTTCAGATTCACTGAGCTTGTGAGGATCCGGAAATCTCACCTGGGTACGTCAGACTTTGATGCGGTTTTCTCTTCCACAGCTCATGCACAAACGCACCCCCAAAAGGTACGGAAAACCCTAGAACTAAAAAACAGTAAAATAGAGGAGAGAAATCTGGGAATGAAAGTTGTACGGTTCTGGTGGCTAAGGTTGGGCGAACACAACTATATATTACAAAAAACTCCTGCAGTTTTATCAAATTACATGTAAGTCCCCAAGATCTACTTATTTTCAAATAGGTCTTACACAGTCTCATCAGGGGCGGACCTAGGTGTTACGATGCTACATTTGAGAAACTCCTTAAATAGTACTTTGAAAAAAATAGTACTTTGAACAATTCTATTTTATTATTTAACTTCTTAACTTACCATTGCCCGCACCACCCAAATGAAAATCCTGGGTATGCCATTGTGTCTCATAACACTCCCTCAAGCTGGTGCATTTATGTTCCCTATGTCCAGCTCAGACAAAGGATCGCTCAATTGTCTTCTAGTTCCTGCTTTTGTGAGGAAGTATGCAGTCTAATAATCTGTACTTGCATGCGCTAGCTTCACATCCTTTTTCTCAATTTTTACTCTAATGAAGTGGCAGACAACTCCCACATGCTTTATTCGTTCATGATATACGGGATTTTTTGCAAGTTTTATCGCTGATATTCTATCACAATGTAAACCCATAAACCCACATTGCTTGAAGCCTAATTTTTCTAACAATATCCTCAACCATAACAGCTCACAACACCCATGAGCCAGTTGAAATTTTTGGGCTGCATCGGGACACAATTGTCTGATCTAGATTATTGTGAAGATTAGCTCGAAGAATATAATGCATGGGAATAAAAATTATTTGACATGGCACATAAAAAAAAAAACAAACAAACAAACAGGTTATGACCTAAATCTTTTCCAGTCATTATTATCAATTCTTGCATGAATGCCATACCTTGGCCTTCAGCATGCAAGAAAAATCAAAGAAAGCACCATAAACATCAGGCATTGCTCTTGTTTGGTCAATAACTTTAGCTGTTAGCCCTAGAAAAAGGAAAAGAAGAAACAGATGAGATTTGGAACCAAAAATTTGCATTTCCAACAAAACAATAAGATATAACTCATAAGAATCTGGTAAACAGGACAGGCAAGGGTAAAAGGATGAACACTGATAGAAATGAGGTGAACGATCTTTCACAAATCAAATATATCAGACTTTAGTCTTCCAGCTCTAACAGCCAAGAAAGGCATCCTCAAATACTGTTTTCTCACCTCGTCTCATTTTCACTACTCCTCGGAAGACTTCAACATTGTTATAGCACAATGCTAGTGTTCCAATCGCCATAATCTGATACAAGCAGTTCAGATCAGTTTTCAGCATGCATAACTGTGGCACAATAAAAAGAAACACCAAGACTCTCTTGTACTCTAGAAAATGCAGTGTAGTAACTAGAACATCTGATGCAATCACACAGTAACAAGAAAAATATTTTTTTAAAAAGTGCATCAAAAATTGAATAAAAATTTTAAAACATTAATATTCCAACTAAAATAAGAAAAACTGACCGATATAAGATAGAGAGAAAAGGGCTACAAGTATATTAAAAAAACTGTTATGCAAAAACTAAAGACAAAAAATATAGATCTGAAGGGACAAGGCTTTGACGATGATGCAAAAACTAAAGAAAAATAACAACTTTGATTAAAATAAAAATATACAAATACAAAAAAACTAGTATTCTAATTTCTAACTAAAAATGATAAAATAATAAATATAATGAGCTAGCATATTACACAAAAAAAAGGCCCAAAAAAACAACCTAGTCTAAAAAAAAGATATCAAAAGAAATAAAATGCAGAATAAAACCCTGGAAAACAATTTAATAATTTTTAATGTAAAAATTTAATAACCCAGCAGAAAGCCCATGAAAAGGCTGCAATACCCAAAGGTGAAGAAGGTCAGCAGAAAAGATTAATAAGGGAGAATAGTAGCAAACAAGGCCCCACACGAAATTTCACACAGAAACTAAGGAAAATGGTTTCACACAGAAATGTTAGAAGCTTTCATATGGGAAGATGGATATGCAGATTTCATAAAATCCCCAGAAAACTCCTCACCAATTTGGCTGATGACTTATACAGTACTTTTTTTTTTTTGGCTGGATATACAGTACAGAGTTTTTTTTTTATTTTTTGAATGGTCAGTACAGAGTTTTTATTGTGACCTTAATGCAAAAGACAAAACCTATTCCTATACATCCATAAATCATATAAATCTCAGCCATTACTAGTAAAACTAGTCCTCGTTTTGGACGATACCATCTAGTTCCCCAATACAGTGCAGTAACATGAAAAAAAAAAATATAATCATTTCTTCACTGAGCACTAGCCACAATATCGGCAAATTTGGTGTTTTTAGCTCCAATAGTCCATCAATTCCTAGATCACTGCCTTCATTTAATTTCTTCTTCTTCTTCTTCTTGTATGAATTTAAGCAAAAATACCATTCAAAAAACAAAGTAAGCAAAAACACTTCTAGCATGTGCCTAGGCATTGTTTTCCTCATTATCTAAAAGAGCCCTCCTCTTACAAATTCATTTGTTTTGTGTACAAGGAGAAACGTCTTTGTAACATCCAGAATGTGAAATTAAGTTTTTTTCCAGTTCTTCAGTTTTTACATTAATAAACAGGATTTAAATGCATGTTGAACACCCCCCCCACACCCCCCCCCCCCCCCACAACCCCAAAAACCCCATCTCGCCATCCACATGATATTCTTGTTAGGAGAAGGATTCCATGCTTGTGTGGACCATTATACTAGATATGATACCCAGATACATCTACAAACCCAACATATCCACACCGGACAAATATGACACTTGCATTGGTACCGGATACTACTATGGTACAAGTTTAGCATATCCTATTTGCCAAGTCCATTATTTCATTTAGTTCTTATAATTTTCTTATTTCTCAACATAAAATAATGTTAGAAAGGAATATATACTACTAGGATACAAGTTTAGCATATCCCACTTGCCAAGTCCATTATTTCATTTAGTTCTTATAATTTTCTTATTTCTCAACATAAAAGAATGCTAGAAAGGAATATAAACAATGACAATTTCATTAATTCAAAAGTGATCTAAAGAAAGAACTTGGCACCCGTATCCGAATCAGTGTCCTAGATTTTCAAAAGTGCAGAGTCATATGTATCCCTCATCCCGTACCTATGTCTGTAGCCATGTCCGTATCTGGGCATCATAGCGTACTTGTACTTGTGTATAATTTCAGTAGATCTTAGGACTGCCATTTCTTTTAGTTAGAACGATATCTTCATCTTAAGCAACAGTTTTTCTTTTACTTATGAGGGATTAACTTAATGCAACAGTATAGTTTCAATAGATCTAAGGACTGCCATTTCTTTTACTTAATCTTAAGCTGTGGTTGTGACATCCTCATATAAATGCAAGTGTACATGTGTCTGCCTTCTCATATTGAGAAACACACGATTATCTTTTCTCATTAACACCCGCTAGTTTTCAATTCTCACCACCATCACAAACTATATAATGAAAACCTTCTTCCAACAAATCAACTCAAACACAAAAAGAAGCAAGTCCTCGTAACTGATAAATAACATGATAGCATATGAAAAAGAACCTCATTGACATAGGTGTCTAAGATCACAAAAGGTTACAAGTAAAACTACTGCTTCATCATCATCTTAGCTTATCACCTCCACCGTCATCTAGACACTGTGGATCTCCAGGGCATTCATAGGCCCTTCAACCATAGACCAATATAGCCACAGCATGATCTCTGTAACTAGCTCACCTCTGTCTACAACAGCAACCTCACCAATCCTCAGTGCCAACTGCCAAATACACACTTCTCATTAACCACTTCGCCACATGTTTTCCACCTTCAATGTCGTTGACAATAGCTTCATCAATTTCAACAATTCACTAACCACTATCAGAGTGCACACAAGGTGGTCAATGAACTTGGACGAATCTCGCCAGAGGAAGAACATTATGTCCATCCAAATAGAACTGAGTCAATGGCAGCTTTCACAACAAACTGTAGTTGGTTTAAAAGGAGTTCCTCATCCAATTTGAATCTAACAGTCAAAAGTATAGTTTGCCACAAACGAGTTGTGGAAGATCTCCCTCTCTCCCTCCCCCTAAATTGCACATGTCCACAAACTTTTGGCCAAATCCAAATTTACTAGACCGTCGGATGGATTGACTGTATACCAATACAAATGGACTGTTGACTATTAAACTTTTGGAGCCCAGATGTAAATGATAGAAACCATGGTTGGAGCTGATTTTTTTGCAAAGAGAAGGGTCCCAGGGAGTCCTTGAAATCCCCCTATCCCCACCCCATGTGGGTCCCCGGGTGGGCCCCACCACACAGTTGAGCTGCCCTCAGCTTACCTTATCCTAAGCTGCAGCTTAGGAGAGCTGCCCCCGTACATGTGTGTGTGTTTATTTATAATTTTATTTTTAAATAGTTACTTTCATTAAAGGAGCAAACAGTACAAGAGAAATCTTTGAATCTATGTATTTATATATAAATATATATGTATTTATATATAAATATATGAAAATTTCAACATCAATGCAACTGGGAAAAGTAGAATGCATGTTTTCAAAAGTCAACATCCTAGATAAATTAAAAAAAAAAAAAAAAAAAAATCATATCAGCAGTTCTAGAGAAACCTTTGAATCATTCCTCACCTGAGGGATAGCACAAAATCGAAAGATAAATGGGTCTCGCAAAGCAGACATGTATTTTAAGCAATCTTCCACAAGTGACAATGCATTGGTGACCATTTCATTCAGGCACTCAACTGCTTCTACCGAATGTTCCTCATTTTTTAATTCCTGAAGAATATAAGCAAAAAGGTTATCTGAAGAGTGGAATCAGTAAATGTATATCAAATGAATGGCAATGTATAATAATGAACAGAGAAGAGCCTGTAGCATAGTTGGAAGGGGCTCACTGTCCCTACCATGAGGTTGCAAGTTTAAGTCATCTTACCATTTGAAAAAAAAAATGCATAGTGCAAGTTCTAGGGTTAAGATTCACATAATTCTGGGCATGCATAGCATTCTCAAGCCATCAGTCGTACATCACAATATTGGCCCATGCTTTATTGATCAAGAATGCTGATATGATAATAACCATATCGGGGCTGCGGGGCATGCTATACTTCCAAGAATTTGCATTTTTTTCATTGAATGTTGGTGGATGTCATTATTGTTAAGTAGTTGTTTGTGCGATTTCCTATCACTAATTGGTTTTGGGATTACTAGCTAGCAACTCTGTCATGGTATTAGAGCCAGAGGTCTCGAGTTCGAAACCACGCATGACAAAAATGCCCATACCGAGTTCTATGTTTGTGCGGGCGCAAGTGCGCACGGCGAGAAGGCCCCATGCCACATTGTAGTCTTGTGCGGGCGTGTGCTTCGGATCTGGGTGGTGTCCCACCCAAGGGGGGTGTTAAGTAGTTGTTTGTGCAGTTTCCTATCACCAATTGGTTTTAGGATTGCTGGTTAGCAACTCTGTCAATTATTACATTTTTTATGCCTTTTTGCTATTTCTTTAAGATGTAAGAGGTTAGTTGAATTTTCTGGAAATTACTGATGATATATACATATTGGAAACCCTCCACACTGGAGATTTCACATATGTCTGCGCAATAATGTGTTCGTCAACTTGGTATCATAGCCAAGTCAACTAAATCCCCGAGGATTTCCTAAAAAAAAAAAAAAAACCTTCAAAAACCATAGCTGCCCTCCCTTCCTTATCTTTTTCCTACCCTTTTTTACCTCCCTTCTTCCCTTATCCATCTCCGCACAGAAAATTCCCTAAGCTACTGGTTGACATCAGCCATGCAGACTGCTAGCAGCTAAAATTTTGGGTCCACAACTTAGCACAATTCTTTGGTCTGTGTTATTGAGAATAGCCAATGGCGATTTATAAAGTACAAGGAAAGATATCAACTCAAAATGGGAAACCTAATCATAATAATCGAATTTAATCTGATCCTAATGTAGGACAAACTTACTCTCAATGTTACAAATAAATCCCTTAACACAAAATCATAAATTAACCACTATTTCTCAACACTACCCCTCGAGCTAGTACATAGATACTATGACCAGATTGGAATGCATATCATTGATCTATTACTCTCTCATAACTACTTTGCAAAGGAATTTTATCAACTTGATTTTCAGACCTGTGATAGATCTTTGATTTGTCTTGAAACCTGATTGACAAGGAGATGAAAACTCCATGTGCTTCGCAGCATAAGCATGCAATAATTTAACTTAGACTGCACCTTGGTGTGCACATTATACAGTCTTTTTTAGTGGTTAAGTAGGTCTTACATACAACCACCCATCAATGGATTAACACTCACTCATAGTTCACTAGTTACTTGGATTCACAATACCAAGTAGCTGTAAAGTCTTCATAGAATTTTCTCCCCTCGACTTGAAAAATCTTATAGATTCTGATGTCTACAAATACAACAGCGATGGGTCAAAGTCCTGAAGAAGTTGGCTGAATGGACTCTATGACTATGACCTTTGATTAAAGATACCCTGACGAACTGAAGACCTGAGCGAACCCTAAGACTCAAAAAAGATTAAAAAGTGTATAGCAAATCACCAATGGGACCAACACTCCAATGGTCAAGCTCAACACAAAGAAGCACTTGAAGTTGGATGCTCTCGACAGCGAGCAATATATTATTGATATATAAGCATCGTCTGAAGTGGCTGACAATCAGTTAAAGTTGCCTGCACTTGCTGACGGGCTCCTGAATTGGGTCGTCCTAGAACTGACATGTCATGAATCTGAACTTAAACAATGTTGAGGGCTCATGAGTTAGGTCATCTTGGAACTGACCCAACCTGAATTCGAACTTGAACAATGCTGCAGATCTGGATGGGTGATGCAGTCAAGGAAGCCAAAATCTAATTTCTTGTCAATTGATTTGTGAACTCAACCAGATTATTTTTTATCAACCGGAATCAAATGTTAATAAAGAAGAAAATAGGGATTCTTTTACCATTGATTGTGAAAATCCACCATAGAGATCTTCAATCCAATGAGAAATGCACAACCAAGTGGAGAAGAAATAAAAGTGCAACAAGGAAACTTTATCTAAATGTCATAAATATAACCAAAACTATATTGATTGTGCCTTACATGCCTTTAAATAATAACCTAAACTCAGTTAATTTCTAAATCCTATGATTTGATCATATCCATCCATCAAATTCTAAAAGAAATGAATCCCTAAGCTATAGAATACTAAAATAATGAAAGAATTATAAAAAAAACAAAAAAACAAAAACAGAAAGAAGAATGAAGTCGTATCTTTAGAGATGTCCCGGTTGCCCTGACAAATAAACAGTATGAGCCCTAAAGATAAGCCAATCTTCAATTCCTTTGTAAGCAAACCGAAATAAACACTAGGGAGAAGACCGTGAGTAGGTATATTTCCAAGAATGACCATGGATCATCTCAAAAAAAAAAAAAGATAGGCATGATTTAAAAACTCACTATTTTCATTTGATTGCCCCATGTGATAATTAACTCAAAACAATCCCTTAGATCTCTCCTTATTCAAGATGACTCTTCATGCTCAAATAGGTAAGATAAATCATCACAAGAGAAAGGACGCTGCAACATCCATGATACAAGTCGTCTAGAATAAATGAATGCTAATGCATGCAGATCCCATATGACTAGCTAGCTTGTGGGATCAACTACTTGGAATTTTTGGCCCATCTTTTTTTTAACGATCATTTTATGAATTGATCAAATCGATCTAAATACTTTAGGGCCTCATTTACTACATAATCTACTAAATCTAGGTCATCCTCTCCTGCAACAACAGGTCAGGTTAAACTGGATGTGACATGCCTCCATTCTCAACATACTTTTTGTCCAAGGATTATTAACTTCTCCATTCAATCATGGATGTACTGCACTACTGCTGAGTCCAAATTCATAGATGGGTTTCCCGTTATGGATTTGAAGGACTGATGGACCAACAAATCTCACCATGTTAAGTTAAACTGGACTGGCCCAAACTGGGTGTGACCTGCCTCAATTCTCGAAGGACTTTTTGTCCAAGGATTGTTAGCTTCTACGTTTGACCATTGGCGTACTTTACTACTGCTGAGTCCAGATTTACAAAAGGGTTTATCGTCATGGATTTAATGGAGGATTAATGGACGAACAGATCTTTCCATCTGTCGTCGAGATTATGAAGTTGAAGCCTGAAACCCTTCTGGCAGTTGAACCACTATACAATACTGCTAGATCTGCTACCCTGCACAAGGGATGATACGAAACCCTAGCCATATAGAGAGAACAAGAAAACCTCAATCCCTCATATCTTTCCACATTCTTTATCTTTATTTTCTGCTTCTTTCTCTTTCTTCCATCAATTCAACCGAGATCAGGCAGGCAATTCGGAAGGACCTTTACTGTCGTTTGCAACACTGATGCTTTGATGGTGGAGAGGAGATGGAGAAATAGCAACAAGTAATCCGGAGCTTAGTGGATTCCGTCAATGATTTCTTCCTGATAGAGATCAAATTGAAGCTGCTGTTGCAAGATCTTTTGGGCTGAACAAGACTGGGTTTGGAGATTTGGGGGTTTTTTGCCTCTGTGATGGTCAGAAGCCCTATTAGGCTTTCTCCTACACCTTTGACTACAACTGCAACAATAACTAGGCAAAATGACTAGAGCAAGGTCCTTGGGCTAAACAAACACATAACTTGGGGAAACGAGAAGAAGGTAGGAGGAAAGGAAAAATAAAGAAAAAAAAATTTAACCGTAATCCTAGCTATGATACCAAGTTGAGATTTTAGGGCTTCATCATGACACAAATCTTTTATCTATATTATTGTGAATAGCCAATTAAATAACCAGTGGCTATTTATAAGGTACAAGAAAAGATATCAACTGAAACTGGGAAAGCTAATCCCATAGGAAACCAAATTAGATTATAATGCTCAAATTTAATCTAATCCTAATTTTGGACAAACTTACTCTCAATATTACACTGACATCAACCAGTTCAAGTTTGGATGCAGTGTTCACCCAGTTGGTGAGTTAATTACACTGACATCATCAGTTTGAAATTTTGTTTCAACAGTTCTCTGCGCAATATTGTGTTGGTAATTGTGAACAGTTCCAGTAGATAATGTTCGGCTGCCCACTTGTGAGTTTCTATTCGACAGGATTGGACTATCTGGGAGATTATTGGAGAATGGTGTAAAAAATTAAGTATACCAAAATGAAGGTCCGGATCATCGAGCAATGGGCGTCACATGAACAAACTCAATACCCAAGGATACCATACATATCCTCAGGTCAAAGATCATATAGTACAACTTTGACTTTAACTAATAAACTGGGCTAATATCCCAAATTTGACAAAATATAGAAGAAAAAAATGGACGACTTACAGTAATGAGGGAATTTATTTCATAAAGGGTTTCAGGAATAAGAAATTCTCAGTCAACGCACCTCAAGTTTGTTAGCATATTTACTCCATATTTCGCGAGGCCAGAACATGCGTGACTTTGGTATCTCATTTATGTCCTCAAGATAGTCTCGAATAATATTTGTCTTCTGCAAAGTGAATACACAAGAATATAGATCATGTGAGTACCAGAACTGCAGATAGAAAAGTCTGGTCAAACTTTGGAATAATAAGTTATGGGTTGCCTAGCCAACCATATACCTGAAGAAATACGCCCATAGAGTTCGAGAGAGAGTCTGTAGCCATATCTTCCAACCCAGAGGCATAAAATAGCTTGGACAGTCCTAATCCAACAAGTCCTGCCGCATAGTGGCAATACTCATCATAGTCATCAATTGTTCCCACCTACAAAATATTGACTGCAAATTCAATGATACGCTTAAAATGTCATGCTCGACCCCTTTTTTTGGAATGGTAACTGATCATTTATTAAAAAAAAAAAAAAATAGTAATGATATAACAAGGCCTACTGTAACTGTAAGCCCACAGGAGCAACGATGGGAGATTGGCACAAGCCAAGGCTTGGCCAGTCTCTCACCACTCGGCATTCAAAAGAAATGCAGCCTTTGAGCTATTTATGATTGCAGTTCTGGGACAAAAAAGCATGATTGTCTTGAACAAAATAAAGACATAAACAAGAAACATGCACTGACTTTCAGAAAAAAGAAGTGGAAACAACTGCACAGAGTCACAAATATGCTTTCATCATAATAGTTTATAAAGTAAAAAGATCAAGCTACCAAAGTATGCACTACAAAAACAAAAGGATTGACATAACATGAATAAACCTGCTAATCAATATTTTAACAAAAGCAATGTCAAGGCTCAGTAGCACTCAAATGATGAGTTGGGATTTACAACGAGGAAACCAATCCACCTCAAACTCAAAATTCTTCTTTCTTGCTAAAATACTATCTAGTTACTAGTATTCAGAAAGAGTTAGTAAATATAAAAGTCAACATCATTGTTCTGGACTTATTAATATATTAGTCATTGAAAAATAAAAAATATATGGCTATGTCGCCCAAAGCTGTTGCACAGCTGGTTAGGGACATGAGAGCATGTGTGTGGGGATAAGTTTGTGTCCCAATGTAGCCAAATATATATATAGGGCTTTTTGAGTGCACAGATGCTCATCTAAGCAAGTTGTGCACAGCCTTGTGGGGCCCACTTGGGGCCGCATCAATTCATGAGAAGGTGGGTGTCAAAAGATCTGGGTGTGACCCACCTGCATGAAAATTCTCAGGCCCATCAGATCATGGTTTTAGGATGCATCATTTTTTTTAATCAAAATCCCTCCCTCCCTCCCTCCCCTGAGTAAATGAAGCCTCCCAAGTTACAAATACCCCTCCCTCCCTCCCTCCCTTCCTCCCTCCTCTGAGTAAATGAAGCCTCCCAAGTTACAAATACCAAATCAAAAGACAAAACACCAAATGACTATTGTTGAATTGTTGTTCCATTGGCAGTGAAAGAAAAGACGTCAGAGAAAATTTAATTATACTATTAATAAACCAAAAGAATTACAGAATTGTTATCGTGCTTGAAGCTTTATCAATAAAGAAAAGTAATCAAGACAGTTGTCAGTTCAATAATGCATCAACTGTAAAATCTGTATCAAACCTCCTTGCATATAAACTTTGCCATTCCTGCTCCCATTCGTTTTGTGATATCTTCTATTGCCTCTTGGTAACTGGACAGTTTGCATCACAAGGAGTATAGTAATGAATACAAGTCAGAATAAAAATAATATTGTACCAGAAATTCCTTCGTTGTTTACTTAAAAAGGATTACTGGGGTAAGAAATCACCTTCTTTCAAGCTCCAAGAATGCATGAGAAACATTATGAAAGTTGTCCATGAGAACTTTGTAGTCCTTTATACCACCTAAATATGAAAGAAATCACTGTAGATCAAAAAATATGTGATATTTAAATCAATTGACACATCAATGCCATATAGTACTGCAAAGAAATACAGCAAAAATGACAGACTAAAAAGTTACAACCTCATAATTCTTAAATGATAGTTTCAAGTTGGTATGAGGCTGAGTCTTTTATTGTACGAAATATCGTACACATGCAGCCAATTTCTGAAATATGAAAAATATTATGAACAAGAAGTTATGATGCACGGATACTTCAAAGTGGGCAACGTATCGTGTCGTATCGTATCCGATACTTCACTTTTTATGTGTAAAATCCGTGTCCTTGCCATGTCCATGGGGTATCCCTGCGTATCCATGCCGTGTCTGGGCATCATAGACAAGAAGGCATCATATGCTCCGTGGCATGGGGTTTTACATTGTACTCAAGTCTTGATTTGTGAATACGGAAGCCAATTTGGCAATTGAGAGAGGATGTGAGGAACATGGTGGACAAGCCATACCTCAAAATTATCACCTGTATGAAACAGAAAAGATCCTGTTCCACCATCAAATTGGTGCTGAAGGAGCTTCGTGCCGATTTAACCTGTGCAGGGCCAACCTTCTAGTGATCCAAACAACTCATATTACGTGCCTCCCTACACTAAGGCACTGACCCAAATTGTACTCCAATCAAAGAAATATGCACTTTTCATGATCAGTTGCTCTTACTAGAGAGAAATTTGGACCATTGCCGATCCAAAGGGTGGTGTGTTATGTAAGCATAATCAAGCACAAGTGGACCCTACATAGGTAAAATCAAATGGACAGCTCGCGTCAGCATCATGCTGATAGAACCATGAGATCATTTTTCCATGAAAATTTTGAACCAGAGATTTACAGTCTTCAAATTTAAAGATCAAATGAGAGAACAGGAGTCTAAATTCAGAGAAAAAATGGAAAAGTTTGATGGCTAAGATCTTCCAGCCCAGGTAACACAGAGTGCTAATTTGATCAATGGTTTGCATCCCAAACCATGTGACCCATATGTTTATTAAGGTTCAAGTTTACCATACAAATCCTTGACTTGAGGATCATAAAATTCCTCATTGCATATCATTAAGTATATAATCATAGATCTTTGAGCAACTTCTCCAAATTCTTCAAAATATTAATTTGGATTTGTTTCTAACATTTTTTCCGTCCAAAGATGGAGCCCATCAGTTTATGATCTGGGTAACAAACCATGCACATTTAAAAATGCTTAAGCCCACAGTGCACCTCCAGTTGAGAACCATATAATTCTGCTGAATGAAAGATTAGGCCTGTCAACAGACCAAGGTCTGTCAAGCTTCAGACTGGCCTGCCATTTCCCAGGTATAATAAAAGCGGAGTCAAGCCGATTGGGAGCAAGTCAGGCGCACGTTGGACAAAATTCAGGGTGATTTGGATCTGATTGTTTCTCATTCATGTGTGTTGAATGGTAAAAAAAAAAAAATCCAGACCCACCCACCACAAGTCAAATAAGACTAGGAGCTGGTCAAAATCCACCAACCCTCAAAAGTTTTGTCAAAACTAACTTCCATACACAACACCTTCTCACCACCAATGAAGACTAAGGCAAAGACTGACTGTGCAAGACTGAAAAGGCCTAATATATGGATGTAATCTCTTCTTATGGAAGAGAATTGAATAATTTTAATTTAAAAATGTTTCATTTTCCTCTTTGGGGATTATTATGGGTTCTTGGTTGAAGCAACGCAAGGAAGGAGGATAGCCAACGGGCTAAACTCCAAGCCAAAAGGCTTAGGATAGGATGTCTATGAGCTTTCTCAAACGTGTGATTCTCTCTTGTCTTTGGTGTGAGACCTAGACATCCAACTCTAAGCCTTTTGGCTTGGAGTTTAGCCCGTTGGCTATCCTCCTCCTTCCCTGCGCCGTTTCAATATTTTTAGAACAATAGATGGATACGAGTACATATAAAATGCATCGAACAATCAAATATAGTACCTAATGAAAAAACAGAAACACACACGCATACAAGTACATATAAAATGCATCAAACAATAAAATATAGGTTCGCACGGAAGCATGCACGCACGGTATGTGCAAACATATTTTACCATTTTTATGTTAAGCTATTTTATTGTCATTGAACTTGACAAGAAAAAAATCCAAAGCAACAAACTCTCAACGGAAACTACAAAAATAAACATGAAAAGATAATTACATAATAAGAGTTTCACAAAGACTTACATGAGAAATGCCAATCAGGATCATATATGTGACGATGAAAGGACAGCAGGATAGGTACTTTGATATCAGAAGGTATGCTTGTGTCATCCTCTATAATGGAGATGGAATCAAACAAAACGTTAAAATTAATCAGTATTCACAAGAGAAATGGTGGAGTTGAAATGAGTGCAAGAAACTATTATATACAATAAAAATCTTATAAATAGCTGCAGCCTGCAGTATCATTCCAATAATAGGTCATTCTGTCATGAAGAGAACTACACATAACCAGGTGATGAAAGTTGAGCAAAGATCTCTTTTTCCAATTCAAAAATAAAAACAAAAACAACAAAAAAAAAATATGAGAAGGTCAGTCAGCACAGGTACTACAAATTGTGTATATTGTCATAAGCTAAAAATAGCACAGCATGCTAAATTTATTGATATTGATAATAGCAATTGATTAGCTATACTAAATTTTATTTTTTGACAATTCAATGATTATGATCAGACAGGAGGGATAGGTGGCACCAGTATCTAGCATTGGCTCGAATTCAAAAGAATAAATCAGCAATAGTGATGAATCTATTTCAATTATATTAAAATTTGATGTAGACCAGCTGACACCGCCACATGCGGACCAACCAAACCATGCGCAGCCTCTAGTGGAAGCACTAATGGACCATTTGTTCATCTTAAATTTCTCTTGCTAACCATTCCTACCAAAACCTCGAGGCGTTAGTAAAGGTAGCATAAATACTTTTCAATACTCCCCCTTTGGTAGAGCCTACTCCTCAGCACTCCCCCTCGGATGGAACCCAGTCGGCGCACTTTTGGTGACACGCTTTTTTTTTCGCACCGAGTCGTTCCTTCTAAGATTCGAACCCACGACTGGTTGGCTCTTATACCATCTTAAATTTCTCTTGCTAACCATTCCCTACCAAAACCTCGAGGCGTTAGTAGAGGCAGCATAAATACTTTTTAATACTCCCCCTTGGGTGGAGCCCACTCCTCAGCAGTTCATGCCAAGGGTCCCCATGCCCTCTCACAGAGGGACAAGTAGATTGCACCCGCTATCATAATAGTCCACAAGTTTGGAACATGGGGACCATTAGGGCTAGCTGATTGGACAATACGAATTGGAAGCCTAGCCCTTTGCCCTACTTAATTTAATTCTTTCTTATTTATTAAATTTCCAGTACAGTAATAAGCGTTTTATGCCCTCTAATCCATCATTTAGTTATAATGAATAATGACACTAAAACATCTATTTGATGTTTTAGCTTTGACTCAGGACTCAAATCTGTTTTATGGCTTATCTCTGATGTAGACATATGTGTGTTTATTCATATGAAAAGCAGACAACCAGCACTTTACAGGCTTGTTTTGACATGAATTGAATAAAATTGTCCCATTTGAAATGTGTGTATGTTGCTAGGGTTCGGGGCATGCGATTCCACAATATTTCCTTGGTTTGCAGCCATTTATAGGCCAGTTTTTCTTGTTCAAAGGCCGCTACATTTGTTGTTTATGGCATAGGTTTCTAAGTAGCTGGTTCGACATCTTCTATATTTGCTAGTTGCAGTCGGACACAGGAAGTCCCTGATTGCATTAGTTCTGTACATGTGACCACCATTCACCATGTGAAAGCACATTCCTTAATTCCTATGGCAAACCCGTAGCTTTGTCATGCAGCACTTTCAGTTAACACCCTAGGCGATGCTTGTTTCACTCTACAGCTGGGATCTGTTGTAGCATGCCACCTCTGCCAAATACCCTAAAATTCTCATATCATATATTAATACAAGTGGAACTCATGGCTAAGAATGGGAAGTTTTTATGTCTTGGGGCTAACACGTGATGAAGAACAATACATGGCAGGTGATATGTTAATTATAGATTATAAGAATATACTTATTTTATACCAACAAGATTGTAGGGATTATTTTACAGGATAGTGATTAGATCAGCTATGATCTACGGAGGAGAATGCTGACCGATCAAAAAGTAACAAATGCACAAAATGAGTGTAGAACATATGAGAATGTTGAGATGGATGTGTGGTAAAACTAGGAAAGATAGAATAAAAAATGAGAGCACTTTCGGAAGCATTTACAAGTAGCATTAAAAGAGACTCATTTGGGATGATTTTATGATGTCCAACGCAAGCCAACAACAATGCCGTTGAGGAAAAGTCTTTCTTTGTAGGTTGATGGCCCACCAACAAAAAGGGGAAGGCAAAAGAGGACATGAACAGAAGTAATGAGGATAGATCTAAATAAGTGCAACATATCCGAGGATTTGGCCCAAGATAGATTGAAATGGAGAAACAGAGTCATGCAACCGACCCAGCATAGTTAGGACAAGGCTTTGATGACGATGATGATGATGAGAGATAATTATAAGAATATACTCATTATCAATCAGTCTAGAATCATCTATATGTTTGCCAACAAAAATGTATTAAACAAATCACAATCAGCAATATTTAGCAGCAAATATCAATCAGCAGTATAAAACAAATATCTATCAAAAATATTTATGAATAGTTGAATACGGATCAAAATCTATCAACCACAAAATTTATCAACAATATCTATCAATAACAGTGAATTATAAAGACTAGAGAATCAACCAAAACTGACAACATGAAATGCATATGCCTTCAAAACTATAATGGATATGGCATGAAGAATCATTGATATCACAAACATGGCAAAGTTACGCTTTGCAAGCTGATTTTTGTAGGTCAGTTAGCAAGATAGTTGTGGGAAATAGCCTAACAAAAACAAAGGCTGATTCCAGAGATAGGGCACAAGCACATGAGAGGATATATAACTAGTGGTATTGCTTAATGCAAGATGTACACTCCATTCTTGTTTTCTGTTTGGCGCTTCGTTTCAGTGATCCCAAGAGTTTTTCTTTTTTTTTTTTCTTTTTTTTTTTTTTTTTTTTGTGTGTGTCGATCCCAAGTGATATATTGTAGCTAGCAGTGGACTGGTGACAAGAAACTATCTCAGGTTGGAGGACCCCCATCAATGACAGGCAAAAATATAAACAGTTTCGAGAAAACAAAAATTGCAAAAATGTCCATAATCATGAATCAACAGAGAAGACACCAAAGATCAGATCATAGGGTCCCAGAATCTCAGGGTTTCCCTTTGTGTGGAACATCCACAGTGGGTTCTCTCATGTTGACAATTTGGAAGCTGAACTGTTGCCTCAATTGTACAATCTAAAACTGAATGATGTTAGGGGCTGAAAAACTGCATAGCCCCTCGCATAACTATTGAGGCCTGCCAGAATATGAAATAGAACAGCACATGCAAAGAACTTCACAGCGTAATAGAAAGAAAAAATAACAACAACAACAATAATAATGAGATCCATAAAGAGGAGTCAGCAATATGAACTAACCAACAGTATCAAGGCCTCTGAGAACCAAATAGAAAATGCACACCTGCAGAAAGAGAGGAAAAACAGAGCAACCAAATTATATAGCTGGGAGAAAAGGGGCATGTGAGAATGAGGGAAACCTGGCCAAAGTATGGTGCACCAGTCATCTGGTACATCAAACTAAAATCAGGACATGTTGATTGATGGTCAATGCCTTAATGGTATGGGGCACTCATCAAGTGTGTCCCGCTAAGGATCAGCCACTGGATTAAATATTATTTTGTAGACAATCTTAACCATTAGTGCGGAAATCAACAAATGGACAGCAGCAAAGAATAACAAGTCAGCATTGAGCAAGGAAAATGCCCATCAATCTAAAGGGAAGGATCATCTAATGCATATAATTGGAGGCAGTACTCTACCCATGATGGTACTTATCTGAGGATTCATTCATGGTGGACGAATACTAATCCAATGGTTCAATTTTAGCGTATACTGGACTGTCTTACCCACAAAAGCAGTGGAGTTATCACTCGATGGTAATAATCATTACTACTGCTTCATCTGTATGTCCTAGCTCGGATGGTTAGTACTATTCAATAGGAGAGATTTTGCTAGCACTACCCATCCACATCTAGGCCCGCCAGATGAACCATTAGAACATGTCCAGATCTCAAAGTCTGGTGATCCAGATCATTAATATGATAGGTATCACAGCTAACAAGTCATGACCTGAAATTCATCTGGTAGGTGGATGAGAACCATCTGATATTCAATTTTCTGTTCTCAATGCACCAAATCAGTACAACTGAGACAAGTTGGCTGATCCACACTGTTCATCTGATGGGCCCAAATGATGGAGAAGGCATGACGCCATGACCCCAAACTGATTGATCAGAAGGTCATAGCCATCCAATATCCAGACAATTTTTGTAGTTTCATCTCAACCGTTTGATCAAAGAGTCAAACCCTGCAGCTCGGAAAAGGCCCACTGTATCCCCATATCTCACATCACATCACATCACATCACATCACATCATACAGTCTCTTTTCTTCTTCTTTTTTGTATAAACACATCATATACAGTATTAATCACCGAACAAAGCAAGCAACTAGCTCCTCAAACAAGCAAACAACCAATGAAGAAAACTACAGCGCACATTAGTGCAGTGGGGCCCACTTATGGAAGAAGACTACACTGCTGGTTCAGTGGGACCCAATTTTCTCATCGACCCAGAATCACCAGTACTATTAACTCCCAACTAAAAATGGATCAAAAATTCACTGTCGTCCTCAAATCATTTTATCCAATCAAACAGTGAAAAATCTCCAATCTGAGTCACATTCAACCAATACATCCCATTACTTTGATTACAAGCCAACCCCACATGCTCACATTACAGATCTCAAGAAGATAAAAATAAAAAATAAAAAATAACCATGTCAAAAGAGGGGAAATAAAGGAAAGATCAAAACCAATAAAGAATAAATCTTTTTTCTTTTCAATATCTCTATAGAGAATCAAGATCTGGAACTGGGTAGAAACAGAAAGAGATAACCAAGCGAACCCACTCGCCCATAGTAAAGATTTCGCTCTTTCTCTACACGAAAGAGGAACCATAGAATCAAAAAGAGGAAAAAAATCAAAAACCCCAAAAGAAAGAGAATCGAAATCATCGTAACTTTTATAGTCAATCAAGATCTGGAAGACTGGAATGGGGTTGAAACAGGTACAGAGACATAGATAGAGAGAACAAACCCCACATGCCCACATTACAGATCCCGCTCTTTCTATACACAACCCATCATTAAAAAACACAAGTAAAACAAGAAATCCAAAATCGAAGTAATCAACTTCGCATCATATCTGCAGATAATCAAGACGCCAAAAAAAACCAAAATCTAACGTGCCCACAATACATATTTCGCTCTTTCTAGACAACAACAAACACCCATTATCAAAAACATCTAAGTCAAAAACCCCAAACCCAAAAATCAAATTTTTCAACATCTATAAAGAGAATCCAGACCTCAAACTCAATCAAAACAGGGATAAAAAAAAAAAAGGTGGGTCTAAAAGAATCGGATCGAAAATCTTACTGCGTTTCGGAGCTCCGGGCGAAGTTGCTGGATGACGAAAGAGAAGCTGCGAGAGACCTTGTGGAGCAAAGTGTAGCAGAAGGACCAATGGGGTTCGGAAGGGATCTGCTTCTCCGCATGAATGGCTGCGATTTTCAGCTTCAGGAGAGGGAAAAGATCTTCCGGATGCTTCAATATCGCTCCCCAACTCCCCATCTCCTCCTCCTCCTCCTCCTCCTTCTTCTTCTTCTTCTTCTCTCTCTTTCTCTCCTTGAATCGCAGCCAAAACGGATGCAGAAACCGGAGAAACCAGAAAGAGAGAGAGAGATCGTAATAGAAATGGAATCTCTTCTCTGTAGTTGTTGTTGCTACGGTAGTTTTATTTTCTTGTCACCCAGCGCTGCTTTTGTTTCTTTTTGAGGTGGAGTCCACAATGTGAGCTGGAATTGGGAGTGTGTGGGTCCTGCGTAAATTTTAGTGGTTGAAAATTGAAATCATGGAGAAACTCTATCCAATGGGTCACATGGGAGATATGGCTTGTTATGCAGATATTTCATGGGGCATGTTTGGTAACTAGAGAGATTCCATGGTTCCCCTAAAAAAAAATATATATCCGAGGAGGGCTACAGAGTTCTAAGTTTGGCAAACAGTGCAAAATCCTACCATTTATGCTGCCTCATCCCATGATTTTACATTTTTTTTTTATATACCACCTAAGGTTTATATGATTTGTAAATAGATTCATTTGGTTTTAGTATTTGCATATAGGCCCCTACCTTTTCATTTCAATACCTCTCGTATCCCCAAAATCAGCATTTCTAATAAAAATGGGTAATGACCATGGGATTTGTGTTGAATTTTTTATAAGCATGACAACTTTGCCCTTACAACAATTAAGCAAATATGAGTATATCATTCTTTATCAAAATTTCATTATTGTATCCAAATTCCCAATGGTCCCTACAAATAGCTTTTTAATGCATGCGAAGCGTAATTATGTATTTTGAAACTTTCATCAATTTAATGGTAGGTTGTGCATGGATTTGATCAATTGTAACTAATTATAAGCACATGCATTAATTGTCATTGTAGTACATTTGAATTTAATGAAATGGGCCCTCTATTGATCAAAATGAATTTACATACGGTTATTCTCTCCTACTAAATGTAAATATCAATGTTATAAGTTTTAGAGAAAAATAAATTCAAGCCTTTGAATTTAATCATATAAGGATAAAGAGATGGGCAAATATGTCATTTCACACTAACAACTTTTGATAGTTGGTTGGCTACTGAATTTGGAGATACAAAAGGTTTTAAAATAAAAGGTAGGGGCCTATTTGCAAATACTAAAACTATAGGGGCTATTTACAAATCCTACAAACCTTTGGGGGGTATATGCAAAAAGCTCTTCTTCTTTTTTTTTTGCAAATTTCTCATAGTTAATGGAGAATCAACACCTGAACTTTTGCCCTAATCTAGTTTTTTGCTTTCTAGGGATAATTAACAGTTCCGATCATGAAAATGAGGCCTATAGAAATTTTAAAAAATGAATTTTAAAGTATGAGCTCTTTTATAAATATGTAAAAATATATGATAAATCTACCAATGGAATTTAACATCCTAGCCATATTTGGCCTTTTAGAGATGATGAACGGCTTGGATCATGATATATGAGCCCACATGAATCAGATGAATGTTTTGAGTTTTACGTAATTTTCTCATGAACTATGGTGAATCACCCTACAAAATTTGACCCCATAGCCTTTTTAGGGCTTTTGACCATAGACATTGTTGGGCTTTAGAATAGAATGAACGATTCATATTTCGCAAAATGATTCCATAAAAGTCTATAAAATTGTGATCCTATGGTCTATAATTTTTTTTTAAGCATATCAAAATCTGTGAACAATCAACGGCTAATATTTGACCTACTAGTTGTTTTGCACCTTTCAAATACGATGAACGGTTCGGTGGGGCCTATAAAAAAATTAAAATAAGAAACTCCAATGACCTCTAACATGATGCTAGCAATATTGTAACTCCACTTTTCCTTACACATATTTTCCATGAGAAGTTTCAATACACAAAGGTGCTAAAATTAACAAAACAGAGATAAAACTCATATATGATAATAAGATAATCTCTCTTTTAGGGATGGCTCGTTTGATTTAACTGAATACTTGGATTGTATTCCTATAAGTGGTGAAAAATAAACACTAAAAATTGACGATGAATTAACCTTTTCTTTACGCACTAATTGATTTTGTAATGAATGGTAGCTCAATGGATGTATAAGATCCTACAGCCTCTCAACACATTTTTTTTTTCATCGAGAGCCATACTTGTTTGAATGGAACTGAATTCCAAAAAATTTGTAAGTTAGGATTGAAAGATATAAGGTGAGATAAAAATGAGACCTTACTTTAGAGTTTTATTCGTAGGGTGACGACTAGCTATTTATTTTTCACCTCCCCTTCGTTCACTTTACATTGAACAATTTATCATTTGGTGGCCGTCATAGAACTTTGCCTTTTTCTTTAATATTAGCCACTTCTAAAAACGTATTTATTAATAAGACATAGGAATTCAATCTCATACAACCAATGGTCCAATGGGCTCAAAATAAAGTTTCCACCAAATAAGGAAGATTAGAATCATGAAGAAGAAATAGGAAACAAATACCATGGGAATCCTTTATAAAAATATTTGAGCAATAGATGTACCAATTTTAAAGGAACCCTTAGTCCATTTTTGAGACGTCCCAATCCCATATCCCTTTCCACTCTGTCGGCATGTATTTTTCTTTCAAGGGCCCAACCATGATCACTGCCACCACTTCGGGCGTGCACATACCACTATGAGTTGTCATGTTTCTTTTTTGGGGCTCGACAAGGCCATTTTCAACTACTAGTCAAATCAAAAACAACTTTCTAAAACAATTCAATTTAAAGTCTTATGGAATATGTTTGCATGGTTTGCATGGTAGCACCTCTTTTTTTTTTTTTTTTTTTTACTTTTAATTACGGGGCTCTCGTATGTGAACGGTGTGGAATTTTTAATTAACGCATCCGAAAAAATGAGACCTCTCGAGTTACAGTTTTGACCCAAATTTCATCATGGCAGCCACATAGAGTCTGCGCGATGAAAATTAACTCTACCTGATACATTAGTTCTTTGCAGATTTAAAATAGAAGAAGCACATTCAATTGGTGACTCAAATCTCTTGTTGATTGATGTATTAGAGATTATTGGAGGTCCATTATATATCTTCCTTCTTCTACTGTCTCACAGGGAAAGGGATAAACCAACCTCCTTTTATAATCTTCTTTAAACAAATACCAAATCATCAAGATAAGCAAATCTCTTTACAAGAGTCAACATAATAGTTGTATAATTAAATATTAAAAACTCCAACTAGACTTCCATTGTTTATATTTTCCAATTTAAGAAACTCCATGTTCCGTGCATGTATGTGTGAGTTTGGATCCTCTCACAGTCTCACCCAAGCTTTTCATGGTAGAAGAAGCCGAACTCTGTAGTGTCACTAGTGCAGCAGACATTGAGAATCCAAACTGTGCAAAATTTACATCTCACTCTTGCACGGGATATCCCAAAAATTTCACTACAATAGTAGTTGTCCCACCATAATAAGGTTCAGAATATTACTAACAATATGATTAATGAATATAATTAGCAATGTATAAAATAATATTGATCATATTATTATTCTCAAAATTAAGGCGGGCCAACTTCTATTAGAGTAAGTGTTGAAAAAATACGACACGCGAGTTGGACGTTCATTTGGGTGGCTCAGATTTTTAACGAGTTAACTCTACCATGAAACTCTACTCCTTTCACTCACGGAAATTAAGCATGAGTGAGGCTTGGGAGAATGGAACCCATGCATTTGTACACCTAGCTACTTAAATATGCAAAGTTACATAGTCTTAATCCAAGTTTTAACTTAAACAGGTGGGCTGTGGGTTGCTCCAACAACTCCAAATTGTTTTCCTTGTTATGATAAAATATACATAAGTCACTAGAAGATGTGACTCGTTCTTTGTATTCAATCTCAAATACCCACCAAAGAAGCCACTGACACCTTCTTAGATGTGGAATTGGACTTGTGACATGGACAGAACAATTTTTTATGATTGGATTAGGATAAACCCAAATCACCATACGTTGGAATTGGATCCAACTAAAACCATTTTGCCCCAATTGAACCGTGTGAGAGCGAACCCATCCATTCAAATTGGCTTAGCTTTCATAAAACAAAGATACATGAAGTTTGAAGGGAGAATGACAAACTCACTCATTTTTTATATCCATTGATGAACCATTTTCCTTAAAACTTTTACTAGCTTGACTGCCCGTGCTGTTCATGGGCCGGGTTAAGCAATATCCAGGCCTGGCCCCGATTTTAAAGAACAGGCATAGCCCGAGTCTATTATATTTTATAAATAAAAGGGAAGATATTTTCTAACCCAACCTATAGCTCGTCTGGTTAGGAGATTTGTTTGTTTGTTTATGATAGGATGTGTGTTAGACTCCTTTCTTCCACAAACAAAAAATATGCTTTTTACTTAAGCCGTTCCTATCATTCGGGCCGGGCTTTCTACCACATAATCCAAGCCCAACCCATACATTAAACAGATCTATAATTTATATCCAGGCCCAATCAAAGTACTAAAAGCTAAGGCTTAAGCTTGGCCCAAGCCTAGCTCGATCCATGAGCACCCCTAGCTGTGCTAAAACACATTTGGACTCTATGTCTTGTATAATCGCACATTATGTCTTGCACGATCATGATATATTGAGCTAGAATGTTTTAACTTTAATTTTGACCGGTAGTTATGCTTTTTTATTCAAATGTTCTACATTTTCTTTTCACTATTTATCTCATGCAGCTACCTATTTATATCTATCTCATCAAACCACTCACATCTACTATCCACTTTTTAAAGTTTCAATTTTTCCTTTGTATAAAAATTCTCTTCTACCTCATCTTTTCTATTCTCTTTTTGCCTGAGTTTTTCTATTTTCATTTTATGCAATTTGCTCTATGAAAAATAGGTACTTTCACAACCTTTTTAATGTATGATTATTTATTTTGCAATGCGTACCGAGCACTTGTTACTGTGCTAGTCACACATTATGTTAGAGGAGAAGACATGCAGCACCATGGTTCCACCTTAAACCAACTATTTTACATTCCTAATCAAATTAGGTCCAAATGTGATGCTCATGGGTAGGAATGCCAATGAGAAGAGGTAAAGTTGAATAATAAATAGGTTCGGCCTTAAAGTGTGGCTTTATCAATTGAAACACCTAGTCCAATTGGCTTATTCTGTTAGCAGTCCAAACCACAGGCAAAGAGATAAATGCATCAATGAAGATGCTGGCTTAGTATTCACAAAACACACTCATTTGTTGTTGTACATCACCAGCATCAAGAGCATTAAACATAAAAAACTGTCTTAAAAACTGGTGGGGAGGGTGGATGGTTTGATCTAATCAGTTTCAATATTCAGCTTAACCTGACTCAATGTGACATTAAATAAATAAAAATAAATAAATAAATAAGACAAAGTATTAAAACATACAATGGTCAATCCGACTCTTTTAATCATCACTTTTTATTTGATTTGGACCAGTGTTTATCATGTTTACTGATTTTGATTAAAGTTGTTTTCCTCAAATTGAGATGGATAATAGGGCTAGATAGGAAGGGCCAACCATCCCCGGTTGAATTTGATAATGGGCCGCAGGATAAGACAGGATCAAGGCCCGGACGCCTATCCGATTACATGGATAATTATCAAGTCCAAGTTCAGGCTTGTTTGACAACTCTACCCTTAGAGTCAAGTAAGGTAAAGCCCAAATTTTTATATAAAAAAAATCCCACCAAAACACTTTAATTCAAATTTTCTACCATATTTTTTTTAAAGTAAAAAAGTAACCTCATTTCTCCACTAAAAGACAAAAAAAAAAACTTCACTTTTCAATAAAAAAAAGTCAAAAAGATTTCATCACAAATAACTAAAAATAAAATACCATCATAACCCACTTATATTTTATTATTTCCTCAAAATAACCTTTACTTTACTTAACTCCATTAGTAAAGCCCCCAAATAGGCCAGTGCGGGCACAAAGTATGTGAACAATGAAAATCTCAAAGAGTGAGGCTTGCCTTAACTTCAAAAGATCAAAATAAAGAGGTCTTCATTTGCTACATCATTAGATCGAATTTCACTTCAATTGGAGTAAAACATTTAATGAGGTTGATGATTATATTGAGGGGATTTAATCGGAAAAAAAAAAAGACTACGTGACCACAATACCAAAAAGGTAATTTTAAGTGACATTGCACCAAATTAGTCATTTTGCCTGAAAATGTATTTTTTTTTTTTTAACATTCTCTGCTAGGGTCCCTATCGATCTTCATTTGCAATGTTAATGGTCGATTGAGACCCTACGATCCATCATAACCTTCACGGAACTCCAATTTACTTTGTTTGTAGGGTCTTAATCAACCTTAATTTGTAACGTTAAGGGTCTCTATCACCCTCCGGTGTATGCTTATAAATGTAAGAAACTCGTCCCTCATTCCTTCTTCTTGGAAAAAAATGACCATGCTTAACTTGCTTACCCTCCGTACATGTTTGTTGGAGAACATTAAAATGTATATGCTATTGTTTGGGGGTAGACAAATGGAAATGTGGAGTTTATACTTTGTCCTAAAATATGATTTTTTACTTTCCAAAACCCCATTTCATAATTCCCACGTTCCACGTCACCATAGCTCAATGGATGACCATTGGGAACTATTGTTAATACACCTAAGAGCTGATGTGGAGTCTCAGTCAACACTGAGGAAGAAAAAGGAAACAAACAAGAAAGAAAATCGAGCATCTAAGCACTAAAATGTATGAACGGATCGAACCTAAGATCTCTAGGGACCCTTAACATTAAAAAAAAAAGGGTCGATAGGGACCCTAGTACTATAAAGATCCGGGAATCCCCAATACTAACGTGCCAACACTACTCAACCCTGAATATGTTGGCTAAAAAATCAACATTTTTGTCCATACTTACAAGAATAAAAATTCACATAATGCAAATTATAACTCTTATAAAACTATCACCTTCTAGCGTTGGAATTAAAAAAAAATTATATAGAACATCTCCTTTTCACGGACACGCCCCAAAGGGAAAAAAACTTAATCTAAAGAAACAACTCTCCCATGACTTGTTTGTATAATATTGGAATTTTGTAACAATGCGGATTTCATTTTGTAGACCCAAAAGGATTAAAAAAAAAAAAAAAAAGATTACAACCCCCTCTCATAAAAAATGATTTTTCTCAATTTTCTCAATTTTTTTTCTCTTTCTACATTTAAACAGAAAAAAAAAAAAAAAACCCAAAAAGAGCAAAAACTAGGGGTTTTTTTTTTTTTTTCCACCTTTGCTATCCACAAAAAAGTCCTTTTAAGATAAACTTTGCATGAAATTTACATCTCCTATTCAAGTCCCTACACTGCAATTACTTCCATTCGCCAAGGACATTTACGTCATTGCATGGGCTTTTCCCATCTAACGGTGCAAACTAATCCTCACCCAGCAACTAAACCAAGGCCGTTGGATGATTTAGGTCACTCTCCCGAAAACCTACAAAAACCCTAGTTCGTAATCACAGTCCCTCCCTCTCAGCTTAGAAAACCCCGCGGCATTTCTCCACTCCGGTCGTCAGATTCAAGTCGCAGGAACAAGAGCACGTAAGATCAATTCAAATCTCTCTAACCCTATCTTTAGATTCTTCTGTTGCTGCTCGATTAATGCTTGTTTTTTTCTGTGAAAATCTGTTCGATCTATCTTGTAAAACCCTAGATCGGTATGCGCAAGATGTGCTAGGGTTTCATGTGATATGAGTTAGGGCATTGTAGTTTCTTTTTTCCTTTGCTTTACTGCTGTTGTTAGACTGCGATAATCGGTTTAATCCGAGAGAGGAATCCTTAGATCCAGTTTGGTTATGGAGGAGAAGAAGGGAACTGTGGCTTACAGATGATTTAGGTTATCCAAACGCATGATCGAAATGGGATGTTAGATTGATTGGTTTGGGAAAGTTAGTTATGGTTTTAGATGAAAGTAGAGTTTTTGATTTTTTTCTCCTTAATCACGTTTTGTTGTTTGATACAGGGTCTGTTATATTTTTATTTTTCTCCCACGATCTATTTTTTAAGCTTGAAATCTTCTTTGATTTGGATGAAGTACCTGTCTTTTTATTGAATGTAGGGTTTTGTTGATTCTACGTATATTTGATCTGGACACTTCTTCCATGTCAGTGTAGGACTTAAGACGATAGTTGTGTAGATTTGGGTTGAAAAGGCCAAACATCAAACCATACTTTGGTGTGGGTTAACCAAACTACCCCAGAGTTCTTCCTGGACCGATTGTCTGATTCACTCCTTAGATCACCTTAGGGTTTCATTGATTTTGGACAGTTTGTTGTTTTTTTAAATGACGACGATGTATTGATTGCTCAAAAGAACTGTACAGTTTTTGAAAAGAGTATTTGTATCAATAAACTGAACTGCTCCTGCATGTCAAATATGTTAGCATCATGCATCTGAGCCAAACTAAATACTATGAAGAAATGGTGAATTAATGGCAAGCAGTTAAAAAACATACATGAATGCTTAAAGCGCATGTGTATTGTGTACCATATGATCTCTTAAGCCTTTTCCAATCGTCTGGGAGGGCTATAGGACTTTTTTTTTTTTTTTTTTGAATGACATTCATATTCGTCCATTTTATTTGGCAGTTGTTGGACTCCTAACTGACTTGTTTTGCCTGGATTGGTGTATCCGTGTTTTATTATGGATTCCATCTGTAAAAAAATATTTTTAAAATAAATAACAGATTAAATTATAAGAGTACAAAATAAAATTGGTAATTGGCCCCTAATAGTTCCACATGATGACAAAATATTCAAGACAAAGTTCTTGCCAATGTTATGTAAAGATGGTATGGTAGTGGTTATAGTAGACAAGAATACAGTACATTGTCAGGTGAAACTTTGGAGAAATGCTTCAGTAGTGAAGTCAAATGGGTTGAAAATTAATGGATCAAAGACGGCATATATCACTTCCAAGCTTAATGGATTTGAGAGTAGGGAAGATGAGTTGGTTTAAATTTTGAATTACTTTCTTTGCTTCTAACAAAAACTTGTCATTATCAATTAGAGAAAATGGTTAGAGAATAATTTAGTTCCAAAGTGTGATATTTTGATGCAACTATAGAAACATTCCTATGGTTTGAGACTGATATTACAAATAGGATCAGCATAGGTGTCAGTGTAGTGTTACGACTTGTGTGACTGCCAAGTGCAGTTTGTCAAATATCACGGTTTCGGTAAAGAACTTTATTTTTCTTGGAATGCTGCAATGTTTTTAAAATATTTGAAAATTGATAAATGTTGTGAGGAAATCATAATAGGAATGGTAAATCTTTGTTTTTACCCTCCAAGAAATTATTTGCAATTTAATTGGATTATTGAATCAAAATATACCTGGCAGATTCTAAAATCCTGTTAATAAAAGATTATGTTTGGATATTCTGGAATTATTGAGTTCATGTTTTTTATTTTATTTTATTTTAATGGTTACTGGATTCTGCTTAATTATATGTGTCATGCATTGAGTTTTTTTTTAAAATCATCATCATCATCATTCAATGCCTGGGACCATTCAAATCCCATGTGTTGCGACAATTATAATGACAAGGCTGTGGACTGAGGTGTGTTTTTTTGTAGGAATTTCTTGTGGTAGAGATCCAATCATTGAATTTTAGAAGCTATGATCCAAATAACACCGTCTTGAATGGCATTTGATTTTGGTCCTAAGTCACACTTTTAAGATATATGAATTCATGGATTTTTCAATAAGGCAAATCTATACCTTGTGATATTTTAGATCTATATTGAGTTCTTGGATATAAGCAGCCCATTGGAGAAATTCTTTCATCCAAATGACCCCAAGATAGAAATCAATCTGAATTCTTTTTTCCTTCTCTTGGTTGTTGAAAATGGTGCTTTGGGTAAATCTACTGTTGGTTGAATCCATGGTCTTTCAGGCAAAGTTTACTTTAGGATTTTGTAATATATGCTTAAAAAAGAGAATTTAGTAGATGCTCGTGTAAAACTGGAATTCTGCATTCTGTGAATTTCTTTTTCTGAAATGCTTGCGGAAATGAAAATTATAATTATTTTGGAATGAGGGGCTTTAGATCTATCATAACTTGGAAAGGGGGCAAAAAGTAATTGTTTTGGATCTTTTAAGTAGGGAGATGTTGGGGCTTACCAGCACCTCATCCTCTGTGGGACACATAAATCAGTGCTTTTTAATACTGAATTACTGGCCCCATATGTAAGAAACTATTTTTTGATGCTAAGGATTCTATATTTTTCTTGTTTCCACAATTATATAATTACATCTATAAAGTTGGACAAATTAAGCTTTCAGGTTTCACTTGCTACAATTCATTTTATAGAATTAAAATTAGTTAGTATTTGGATCTTAACTGTGAACCCTGCACTATTATATTATATAAGTAAGTTGTCTTTATTTTTCTCTATGATTTTTAAGCATTTGCTAAATTTGCAGCAATGGCTGAGGAAGAAGCAAAGGTTGGGGCTATTGTTCCGGAATCTGTACTGAAGAAGAGAAAACGATGTGAGGAATGGGCATTGGCAAAAAGCAAGAGCTTGAGGCGAAGAAGAAGAAAAACAAGGAGAATCGAAAGCTAATCTTCAACAGAGCCAAGCTATACTCAAAGGAGTATGAGGAGCAGGTAATATAATTGGATTTTGATACTGTCACATAAAAAAATAAAAGAGATTTTGTTTCCCTTTCATCTAGCCTTACTTTGTTATCCTTTATCTATTGCTCTTCTAAAATCAGTGAAATCTTTTTTTTAGGAAAAGGAGTTAATCAGGTTGAAGCGTGAGGCTAAGTTGAAAGGAGGATTTTATGTTAGTCCAGAAGCTAAATTGTTGTTTATTATTCGAATTCGTGGGTAAGTTCTCTCTCTCTCTCTCTCTCTCTCTCTCTCTCTCTCTCTCTAATGCTGTAACTGTTAACTGTTACCACCATGGTGTCTCATGCATCGTCTCCCTTTTCCAGTATCAATGCCATGCACCCCAAGA